>QEPC01008922.1:586275-605192 GCA_003113815.1 Sphenodon punctatus
CCGGGGGTGCCTTCTTGGAGGTCCCCCGTGTTAAGCGGGGGGCCACAATGGAGAGGGCATTCTTGGTGGCTGGGCCGCGCCTTTGGAACTCCCTTCCAGAGGAAGTTCGCCCGGCCCCTAGCCTGTTGACATTCCCGCGAAGTTGCAAAACCTGGCCCTTCACCCAGGCCTTTGGGGTGAGGGTGGGAGGGTAGGGTTTTTTTTTAGCTCTGCCACATATCTACTATTTATTATCTTATCTGTTATTTTAGCCCTGTTTTAATATTATCATATTGGATGTTTTAAACTGTTTTTATTATGTTTTTATTGTTGTAAGCTGCCCCGGGATGCTTTTGCAGGAGGGGCGGGGTATAAATCCTCGAAATAAATAAATAAATAAATCTGGGCTATTCGGCCTTCTACATGGAGTGTAAAGCTATCTTGGGATGAATTCGAAAGGATCACCTCAATTTCTCCTTGATAGTCTGCATCCACCACTCCTCCCAGGACCTGTATCCCTTTCAGGGCCAGCCCTGACCTGGGGGCTATCCACCCATAGGTATTTGGGGGGACCTGTATCCCCAAACCAGTACTCACCACTTCCTGATTGTGGGAAGGAAGGGTGACCTCTTGGTATGTGTACAAGTCCACTCCAGCAGTTAAAGGGGTAGTTCTCAGGGGCAATTGTGCTTCTGGGTGGATTTTCCAGACTTTAAGGGTTTCTTGGCTGTGAGTACTACATATTTTAGGTTTTTCTAACATCCATTGAAAGGGAGTATTTCCCTTATATGGGCGATTGTTCATTTCAAATTCTGCCTATTCCAGCACCTTGGCCCACCCCTGCAATGTACCCATAGGGGTAAGATGTTTTATTCACTGCTTGAGTAGCCCATTATGGCGCTCCACCAACCCTGAAGCCTGTGGGTAGTGAGGGATGAGTGTCCACTGAACATTCCACTTATCTGCCCATTTCTGAATTTCTTGTCCTTTGAAATGACTTCCATTGTCAGATCGGATTTCTTCAGGGACCCCAAACCTTCTAATCAACTGACCCAGGCCTTTAAGAGTAGCCTGCTGCGTAGCCCATTTGCTTGGGCTCACCATGGTGTATCCTGAAAAAGTATCTACTAGGACCAGTGAATACTGGTTCCCCTGGGATAACTGTAGGGGTCCTATGTAATCCACTTGCCAGACTTTTCCTTGTTCTAAACCTCTTTTCAAATGGCCTAATGGCCTTTGCTGTAACGGGTACTGCTTCACTCTCTGACATATAGAGCATTGTTTTATCAGTTTTCACAGTATTCACAGGACAAAGAATGCCTCCGGCTGTAGCCCATGCCCTAGTGTCCGCCTCCTCCAAGTGGCCAGATTTTTCATGTGCCCATTGGCATAGGAGATGGAGATCATCCTCCATCTCTCCCAAGGTGTCATTAAGGGGTTACACCCCTCAGAGATGGACCATCTGATCCACAGCACTTTTGTACTGAGTAGTTGTGGAGGGGTCCCTGGCATGGGCATTGACATGATACACTGCTAAAAGAATTTTCCTGGTAATCTCAATTATCTGTTTCCATAGATCATCCCCCCACAAGGGCCTGCCATGGGTTAACCAATTATCTTGTTCCCAATTAGGGTCCCAAAGTGTCAGTCCATTTGCAATGGTCCATGAGTCTGTATACAAATGTATTTTGGGTTGGGACATCTCCAGCGCATTCTGAAAGGCCATAGTCATGGCCATTAATTCTGCATATTGGCTTGAGTGTCCCTTCCCATGCTGAATCAAGACAGTGGCCTTAGCTGCTTGTAAAGAAGCTGCCTTCCACACCTGCTCCCCCTTAAGATATTTTGCCGAGCCATCTGTGAACCAAGCATAACATTTGTCCCCCTCTGGCAACTGCTCAAAGGGAACTCCCCACTCAGCTATCGTGGGAAGGGGTCCTACAGACTGCAATGTGGGAGCAGTAGGGTCCTGTGGCAACTCCACTACCCGTTCATGGATGCGGCTCACCCCCTGCTTCCCTCCTGTTACTCTTTCAGATATGTACCATTTCCATTTAACAATGGATGCCTGCTGGGCCCTTCCTACCTGGTGGGTCTGGGAAGCATTCATTAGGGATAGGGATGCTAGTCCGGAGAACAACTTCATTGTTCTCAGTCAGGTGCTCACTTTCCACTAGAGTCCAGTAACAGGCAAGCAATTGTTTTTCAAAGGGGGTGTACCTTGTGGCTGGATCAGGGAGCATACGTGACCAAAATTCCAAAGGTACCCATTGGCCGGGCTGAGTCTGCCACAAGCTCCATGCTGCAACTTCCCCCCGCAAGGGACACCTGTAGCTCAAAAGGGAATCCCAGTATCCTTGGGCCCAGGGGGTTGGCATATGCAATGGCAGCTTTTGCTTGATGAAACGCCTCCTGCTGTGCCTCTCCCCACTCAAATTTGACTTTCTTTCTAGTCAAGGCATAAATAGGCCACAATATTGCTGTCAGGTGGGGGATATGTTGTCTCCAATACCCCCAAAAATCCTATAAACACCCGTGCCTCAGTTTTGGAGGTTGGAACCTTTGCCTCTGCTATGGTATCTTTAGTTTTCTATGGAATTTGTCTCTCAGCTCCTGCCCACTGAATTCCCAGAAAGATTACTTCTTGTGCAGATCCTTGAATCTTTGTTCATGAAATCTCAGCATGTCCCCCTGGGAGGCAATACTGCTGTACCACTATGGGCTCTTTGGAAGGGGGAATGCAAAGAAGAGTTCACTTAGCATCCACCACCACCGCTGCCCTCACCCCAAATGTGAATTTTCTGGTGGGAAGCTGCACTTCCTTGCCCTGCAAGACATTCATTCCAAGAATGTACTCAGGGACAGCAGTGATCAACACATCTGCCCAGGAGGGAGGGTAACCCCCAATGGCCAATTGCACCTTTGTCCATGTGGTCTCATTCTCCTCCCCTCCAAAAGCACTTACCACCACCCTCTGCCCTACATGCTTATAAGGATTTCCATGTGTTTGTGTGATTTCTGCCCAAGTGTCTATTAGGGCAGCAGGCCATCACCATTTGTCTGTGGCCAGGGCCCCAATAAATTGTCAGTGGGACATGGGATCTCAGGTCACCTTGGGCAGTTGTCTTTATTGGCCCTACCGTGGTGACCTGAACACCCCGTCATTCAGGCCCGGCACCTGCCATGCTGACAGATCAGGATACAAAGTGAAATGAGCTTTCTCTTCTGGACCAGAGCCTTCAAGGGAGGACGTATCTCACATTTCCACTTTATCTTTTACTTTCACCTTTCCCTTACATTTTTCCTTGTACAAAGCATATAAATCAGAGGTAGGAATACCATCTATTTGGCCCTTTGACATGCCAGTTTTCAACAAAGCAATGAACATTTCTTTATGAGTTACTTTTGCTTTTTATATGGTTTTGCTGCTCTCTACTAGTTCACTCTTTTGTTGCTGAGGAACGCGAGCTCGAACTTTATAATCTTTGATTTCACCTAGCTGTCCCATTAATAGCACTACGTCTCCCACAGCACGTCCCTGTGCCTGTCCCAGCAGGGCTAACAGGGTTCCCCTCAAATGGAGAGGCCCAGATTTCATTAATCTTGTCCACATTCTGGCAGTGAAAGGTTCTCTATCTGGCCCATCAAAATTATTTGAATAAATTCCTAGCTGGGTAGCCAAATGACATAGACTCACCCCCCACCTCTTGCACAGTTTTCAAATGCTCTGTGCTGTCATCCTCCCAATCCATGGGCTCAGGAAAGCGATCTTGCACTGCCTAGTTTACCCAGTCAAATAACGAATGTGTCGCATTGTGGGCTGCTCTAAGCGTTTGATTAACCATGGGGTCCTTAGCTTAAACCCCCAACTTAAGTAATTCTCCATCCAGTAAAAGAGGCCACTTTCCCCCTGATCCCACAATCTAGTTAGCCATGCCCCCCCCAGTGTCTCTTGGGCTGACAATATTGCTTAGCTATGTCCTGTAGCTCTGTCTGGGTGAAATCTCTCACCACCTGAATAGCTCACCCGCCTCCTCCAGGCCGCCCCTTAGTTTTATTTGTTATGAGGGGCTGAGCTTGGGTCATGGGTGGATCACTTTCAAGAGGGTTTTTTGAACCCTCTTCACCCTCAGTCCATTCCTCCAAAGAGGAGGAATCCCAGATCTTCCCATCCCATGTTGCCGGATCCCACTCCAGACCATGCACCAGTGCCCGCAGTTTTGCTTTATTTACTGTCCAATTATGGTGCTGTGCAGCCTTTTGGTGTTTCATCTTGGCTAAATGCACAGCAGCAGCCATAACCTGCTCCTCTGCCTTCTGCCCTTGTTCCTAAGCTGCTTCCAGCCCCTCATGTAGCAAAGCATTTTGCCACCTCACAGCTATTAATTCATCAGCCATGCTCTGACATTGACTCTCCAACTGCTACTGCCTCTCCCACGGCCCTTTTACCACTGTGAGGAGCACCCAACCAATCCCAGAGACTTCTTTCTTGCCCTCCCCTGGAACCCCCAACTCCTGCACGCATTTCTCAATTTCCTGAGGTGTGAGCCCCCCCGGGACACAGCAGCTCTGCCCAACTCACTGGTGGAGATATCCGGCACAACATTTGAGCAACCAGAGTCCATTCAGGGGTGGCATACCACCCCGGGATCTGAGTTAGCTCGGGACCAACAGCTTTGCTGAACCACATGTCTGATTCACTGATCTGATCCTGCTCACAGAGCCAAATGCCTTGAAATTGCGGGTTCTTTTTGATCAGTACGGTGATGATTCAGACCAATGAGTACCAAAAATCTGTCTTATTAAATATAATAAAGATAAAGCATAAAGATAAAAACAATAACCCCAATGAATACAGAAAGTAAAAGAGACTTCTCACACATCCCTTTATGCATGCCGGGGAACTCCTACAATGGCTGTGAGATGATCCCCAGGTGGGCCCCAGGTTCTGCTGTACCCCTCAGCATGTCTGCAAAGTAGCCAGCAACGAAGTTCCAAGATGGGACCCCAGCTGCTGTGTCTTATAGTATTCTGATGTTACACACTCACTCTATAAATCCTGCACATGTGTGACCAATTCTACATGTGCAGATTTGGGATTGTTGTTGTGTTCATTGTGTGGGCAATGGCATTGGAACTGTTGGCATTGCCAACTGAATATGTGGTTGTCAACTAGGATGGTAGATTTGGGATTTATTGACCTCTTTCTATGCAGTTTTAGTAGCAAACTAAACTGCGTGCTTGACTGACATCATGTGCCACTGTGTGAGTGTCCTCCACTGGCAGTTGCTGTGATGATGATACTGTGAGATCTGACTTCTGAGTGATGTGGAAAAAAAACCCCTCTTTTTTAAAGAAAAAATATCTTTCCTTAGCCTGAGTCATTCTCAGCTCCTCATTAATGAACTTTCTTTCACTATCAAGCTCATTGCTGATAAGGCTTCCCATAACAATACAGTTCTAGTTAGTCTTGACATTCTGCACAATTATCATGGGGTACAGACAATTGCCAAAGAGGCATACATAAAACACATCCATTGCATGAAGTGAGTTTCCAGTTCTCTACTTTTACATTACATACATGTTTAACCTTTATTTTTACATATTTGTTAGACCTATAGTCCAGTATCTCCTTGTGACACACGTTAGACAAGATGGATTTTACAGCATATGCAGGCCAAATAAAACTATAAGTGCCCACACACTGGCTCTGCCGGTGTACAATGGTCTTCCGCAATCTTTCACTACACACTAGGGGTGGGAATTCCGGTTCTGCTGAGATCCGATATTGCTGGTATTTGGCCATACCAGATTTAAAATCAAGATCCAATAATACAGGCTGTACTGTTGGTTTTTTATTGGTCTCAGATCTCAGTTTTTTTAAAAGGACTTTTTTAGTCTTGGACCCTTGGGCACAGGTTTTTTGTTTGGCAGTTGAGTTGAGTCCCTCCCTGCGCCCTCCCTGTGTAACTAACTGTTATATTTGGCACTTTTTAAAAACTCTGCCTGCCTTGGATTGGTTGCCTTTTTAAAATTCAATCAAGGCATCCAATCCTGAAGGTTCCCTATGATTTTTAGAGGGGGTAGGGATGTGATTAGGAGGTTTGCACTTGGCTGAGCTGGCCAATAGTAATGTAGAATTTTTTTTTCCTTCTGGGACCTTCTGGACCTTGGACTTGGAAGCCATTCATATAGCAGGTTTGGCATCTGGAAGAACTGCCACAGAATCTTCTGGAGGTGTGCATTCATGCGACTGTTGGTAAGTTTGTTTTCCTTTCGGGTTTTAAGTTATTTAATTAGGGACCCCCTGGTGCCCCTTAGCAAGGGAAGGAATATAATTGAATGGGGGAACTAATTGGGTCCAGGGGGTGGTGGTACAGGCCATGAGGTCAGGCCATGTTGGAACATGCAGGTGGAGGTTTGGAACTTGAAGCTCTACGCATTGGGGGAGGGGGAAATGTGGCTGGCTCCTCCATAGTGGTGGGTTGGTTGTGTGCCACCTTATGTTTGGGGGTGGGGGTGCACCAACGCAGTGGTTTTGTCCTGACCTGTTTCATTTTGGGGGGATGTGGTAAAATAAATGTCATGATGTATTTTTGTGTGGGATTGGGGGTTGCCCCAAGGTGGTTGTTTTGGTGTGGACTTTGGGGGGGGGGCATGGTTTGGTCATTTTTGTTTGTTTGGGGGGTTCCTTTTGGGGGGATGTGGTAAACGTATTTTTGTGAGATTGTTGTTCAAGGTTGTTGTTTTAATCTTTTTGGTGTGGACTTTGTGTTTTTTGGTTTTTTGGGGGGGTGCAATTTTATTTTTGTGTGTGTGGGGGGGTGCCCTTGCAAAGAATTGCGGTCTTTGCATAAGCCAAGCCAGTTGCAAAACTTGTGGTTTGCAATGTGTGTTGTGAAATTGGGGGTGCACTTTTTCAGCCTGTGGAGCTCCACACCACTGTGTGTCCTGCAGCAGTGTGCATGCTACATGCGTGCTGCTCGCTTTGGTTGCTTGCTGCTGGGGTCCTGTCCCGGTGGGGGTGGGGTACCCCAAGGCTAGATGCGTGTGGAATTAATTGGGGGTGCCCTGAGAGTTTTGGCTGCAGTGTGTCATGTCTTGTGGAGGTGCAGGTTTCTGGGGGGTGCTTTCAGGTACTGCCTTCTTGGGTGCTTGTTTCTTGTTGGGTTATGCCCTGGTATGGGTGCCCCCCCCAGGCTAGATGGTGGTTGGGGTTGGGTGCCATTGTCCTCATAGGCCATAACTGACCCGTTAGCTTGTGGAACTCCATGCCACTATGTGTCCTGCAACAGTGTGTGTGTGACGTGCGTGCTGCTCACTCAACACTTTCGTTGCTTGCTTCTGGGGTCCTGTCATGGTGGGGGGTGGGATGCCCCAAGGCTAGGTGCTTGGGAAATTAATTGGAGGTGCCCTGAGAGTTGTTAAAATAATTTTTCTTTTCCAAACTCAAGCCACTGGAGTGCCTTTGGGTGATTCACCATTGGCAACATGTCGGATGTGACATATGAATAGTCGGCTATCAGGTAAGTGACACCCCTTCACCCCACACTGCAACCTTTTCAACCCACACCCACCCAAAGCTCTTTCCCCACACCCACCCACAGCTCTAGTCCCACACCCTTCTACACCCACCTCCCACAGCAACGTGATCTATTTTGGAGGTCTGGTTGGGGGGGAACACTGCTGCAATGTAAACTCTGAACTGCACTTGCTGGGCTGCTGGTTTCAGCCCTGCCTCAGGGGGAGATGGAGAGCCTCCGCTGCCTGTCCCCATGCGGCTATGGTCAAATGGGAAGGGAGAGGGTTTATTTGTGGGGATTGATTTGGGATTGTTGTTGTGTTCATTGTGTGGGCAATGGCATTGGAACTGTTGGCATTGCCAACTGAATATGTGGTTGTCAACTAGGATGGTAGATTTGGGATTTATTGACCTCTTTCTATGCAGTTTTAGTAGCAAACTAAACTGCGTGCTTGACTGACATCATGTGCCACTGTGTGAGTGTCCTCCACTGGCAGTTGCTGTGATGATGATACTGTGAGATCTGACTTCTGAGTGATGTGGAAAAAAAACCCCTCTTTTTTAAAGAAAAAAATTAGTAGTGCACACTGTCGTGGGGGCTACAGGGGCCATAGGGGCTACTGGGCACAAAGTGTAGTCTGGTGGTTAGCAGTAGTTAAGGAAACAAGTGAATCTGTTCTTTACATGTCTTTATTACAGGTAATTTAAAAAAGAAATCTTTTACTTTTTTTCTCCCATCGATTTCAATAGGAAAAAAACTTGTCCCGGTATGACAGTTTTAATCTGATAATCCGGTAATCTGATATCTGGTAAACTAGTATTTGGTATTTTCAACCAAATCCCAACAGTACTACACAACCCTACTTGGACGGGCATTGCAGGTTGACAGGCCTCCAGTTCTGCTCACTCTATGCTGGGTTCTCCAGATCTAGTCACCATCATGGCAGGAGTGACAGGGCTGCAGTAGTGCCTGCTGGTGACCAAAGTGAGTTTGCGTGTGTTGTCATTGCCTGCAGGCAGAGACAGGCAGCCCAGCAGAACATCTGCTTTCAGCAGCCTTTGAGTGGGCAGCAGCATTGCTCATTCGTAGGACAGGACAGGAGTCAAGAGACCCCAGTTATTATTATTATTATTATTATTATTAACAAACATTTATATAGCACCAGCAGTGTACCTGGCACTTTACAAAGTAATAAAATAGACAGGGTCCCTGCCCCTAGGGCTTACAATCTGAGAGACAGGAGCTGGGGGAGAGACTTAGGAAGGGGAACAGAGGGAGAGACAAGGGGTCTAACATTCATGAAGATGCGAGGTCTCAAGTGCACGTACTTGGCTTGGTTACGATGAGAATGACAGCAGGCAGGTCCATGTTGCAAGGATAAGGGTAAACCGATCGTAGGTATAGGAATAGTGGCTCAGCAGGATAAAGAGTCAGACAGAGCAGAGCGAAAGAGGTGAGTTTTAAGGAGAGATTTGAAGGTATGAAGGGAGGGGGCAAGGCGGATGTGGACAGGGAGGGAGTTCCAGGCATGGGGGGCAGCAAGTGAGAAGGGACGAAGGCGCTTAGGGGAGCAGGGAAGGCGTGGAAGGGTGAGAGAAGGGACAGAGGAGGAGCGAAGTGCACGGGCTGGAGTATGGAGGGCGATAAGTGCAGAGAGGTAGGGGGGAGCAAGGTTGTGAAGAGCTTTATAGGTGAAGACTAGGAGCTTGTGCAGGATTCGTTCAGGAAGGGGAAGCCAGTGAAGCGAAGAGAGGAGGGGCTGCACATGGTCGAAGCGACTGGCGAGGTAGATGACCCTGGCAGCAGAGTTTTGGACAGAGATGAGGGGAGAAAGGTGAGACCGGGGAAGGCCAGTGAGAAGGAGGTTACAGTAATCGAGGCGAGAGATGACCAGAGCATGAACAAGAGTTTTGGCAGACGAGACAGAGAGAAAAGGGCGAATCTTAGCAATGTTATGGAGGGAGAAGCGACAGGATTTAGCAACAGAGTCAATGTAGGGTTTAAAAGAAAGGGCTGAGTCAAAGATGAAGCCTAGGCTACGGGCTTGGGGGACAGGCAGGATGGTGACTCCATCAATAGTTATTGACAGTGAGGAAGGAGAGGAAGGATGAGGGGGGAAGATAAGGAGTTCAGTTTTAGCCATGTTGAGTTTGAGTTGACGTTGAGACATCCAGGTAGAGATGTCAGAGAGACAGTTGATGAGACGAGCTTGAACAGAGGGAGAGAGAGAGGGAGTAGAGAGATAGAGTTGAGTGTCATCAGCATAGAGGTGGTATTGGAAGCCATGGGAGGCAATGAGTTTGCCTAAGGATGAGGTATAGATCGAGAAGAGGAGAGGGCCAAGAACAGAGCCTTGAGGAACACCAACTGAGAGGGGGAAGGAGGAGGAGGCGGAGTTGGAGAGAGACACATTAAAGGAGCGGTCAGAGAGGTAGGAGGAGAACCAGTTATGGACAGAGCCACAAAAGCCAAGGGAGTGAAGGGAATCCAGCAAGAGTGAGTGGTCAACAGTATCGAAGGCAGCAGAGAGATCAAGGAGGACAAGAATGGAATAGAGACGTTTAGATTTAGCCACCAGAAGATCGTTGGTGATCTTAGCGAGAGCAGTTTCAGTAGAATGAAGGGGGCGGAAGCCAGATTGGAGGGGGTCAAGGGAGGAGTTGGAGGATAGGAAGTCAAGGCAGCGGAAGTAGACAACACGTTCAGTTCAGTTCTGGTTTGGAAGTCCTTTGACCTCTGTGCATTTCATCTTTCCCAGTTCTAAACCAGAGGGCTACTGTTCTGAGAGGTCACAGGAGAAAGAACCTGTAGTGATGTGCAAACATCAGGGGGTTCGGTGTTCGACCTGTTTGGGGTTTGGCCCCCTGAAACCATTTGGGTTCAGACTGTTTGGCCCGAACCTGTTCAGTTTCACTGAACCCATTCGGGGTGGGGCGGGGGAACCTGGTTTTCCCTCCCCCCCCTCCAGGCTGTGGGGGTGGAAGGGGCGCTAGGGCTCACCTCCCCCCCATCCTTCCCAGCCTGGTAATTTATTTTTTAACCCCCCCCACCAGGGATCAACCTACCTGGTGGTGCCAGGGATCTGACCCTGGGACAGTGGTGGCAGCAGCAGTGGTGGCAAGTCCGGCTCTGGAAGCGCTCCTGAGTGCTTCAGGCCTCTACTAGGCCTTCCAGGTACACTGACCTGGAAGGCCTAGTAGAGGCCTGAAGCATTCTGGACCACTCCTGGACCCACCGCCGGACCCGTGGCCAGACCCCTGGCACCACCAGGTAGATCGATCCCTGCTGTGGGTTTTTAAAAAATATAATAATAATAATAATAATAATAATAATAATTTTTACCTGGTTGGGCAGGATGGGGAGGGAGGTGAGCCCCAGTGCCCATTCCACCCATGCAACCTGGAGGGGGAAGGGAAAACCAGGTGTCCCCCTGTCCCCTGCCTCCCCGCCCAAACAGGTTCAAAACCAGAACTTTGTTCAGCTGGTTCAGGTGGGGGGCAGTTCAGGTTTGGGGGTTTTGTGAAAGGCCCATAAACCTCGAGTTAGGGCCGAACACCAAACCCCAAACTCTGTTCGCACATCCCTAAGAACCTGTATGGGAACTAGGCTTGGGGTACACAGTTGCAATTGCTGTTGTGTATCCAGCCTCTTTGCAGAGTAAAGAGAACTCTTAAATGCTTCCCTTTCTTCAGAAGAACTTAGGCTCAGCGCTTGGCCCCTGGGGTTGCCCGCCAGATTCCCGTCGGAGCATGGCTGACCATCTGAGACCCACCGATGCCTGTTAGCCTGCAATGCCTGGTCAACTATGGGTGCCAGCCACCAAGCCCCAAGCCTTCCCAGCCTCTGCTGCTGGGTCTCAAACAGCCAGCCATGCCTCCACAGGCACCCCCAGTGGTCAAGCTCTGAGCCTGCCTGCCTGCCCGGGAAACCCGTAGTGCCAAGCCCCTCTGCTGCTGCTGCTGCTGCTGCTGTGTCTCAGGTGGCCTGCCATGCCCCCACAGGCACCCCTGGAGTGCTCCAAGCCTCCAGGTATCCAAATCTTCCAAATGTTTTGGGGGTTCCAAATTCCACAGGACTAAACCCATGAACCCAAACTAAGGTTTCAGGCTGAATGGCTGAACTCCATTCTGTTCGCACATCCCTACCACCAATCAGCATGAAGGTTGCCTTTTGCCAAGTAATTATGCAAAAAAAGATGTTTTTGGTTTCCATGTCTCTACAGTCATATCTTCTTCATGGTTATTTTGATTTCACCCCTCCTTACTTCTGTGAACGAAGACCATTGTAACCTTTTACAGATCCTGATCTTTGTACCACTTCAAAAGAGTCTATTACCTCAGTGGAGCCCTATGAAACCCAATGGAGTCTATTAGCCTCACTAAAATTTACTACTAATCTACTAATTCTACATAATTTCATATAGGGATTCTTTTCAGGAAGTTGTTGAAAAACAGAGGCTAGATCTGCCTCAGTTCTACCTACCTTGGAAATAAATGTATAGCGCAACTCTGATTTATAAAACTTTGATTTTCTCATTAAGACACAATTCAAGGGAACAATGACTTATTCATCTGAATGTTGTATTTAGGTATAATTGTGAAGCCAAAATTTATGTTGAAATAAACTTTAATCCACTAATTTAATACATTATTCTTAATGTCTTTAGTCTCTAATTTCTCCCCTAGATTTCCAGAACTGTTCCTAATCTATACAGAATTCTTTCATTAAAATACCTTAAAACAATTTGGAATTTACATTATGAAATATGTTGATGAATACTACTCCAATTGACAACCTTCAAAACCCTTATTTAGTTTAATAATTAAACCTATTTCAGTATGTGAGATATGACTGAAACATTTAAAAACCCTTTCGACAGGGTGGCGGTGTTTCTCTATTAACAATATTACAGCCTCATCAATAGTTGAACTCATGTTTTCAACTCATTTGATGTTATAAGTAGGGCTGATGCGGCAGCAGCTGTTACCACGCCGCGATTCCATTCTGCCATTTCAGAATTGCCCACGCTACACCGTGACTTTTCTGCGGACATTCCGCTAATTCCGCCGGAATTCTGCAAATCGCGGAATTGCGGAAAAATTGCGGAAAACCGCTATTCTGCTATTTTGTGGCGCTGGCGGAATTGCAGAAGTAGCGAAAATGTCATGTTTCCACGATTCCACTAAGTAGCGGAATTAAATAAGCGGAACCGCGGAACGAAACTAGCAGAATGAAAGTCTCTGCCATGCCGTTCCACTAATTGCGGAAACACTGTTTCCGNAACCGCGGAACCGCGGAATGAAACTAGCGGAATGAAAGCCTCTGCCATGCCGTTCCACTAATTGCGGAAACACTGTTTCTGCCGGAAATAGCTACCGCTGCGATATTCCGCTACAGCCCTAGTTATGAGTAACTGTTCTGACCCAAACTTGCAAAAAGACCTTGGGTCCCAGAAACAAATATGTTATCAGCATCTCTTATAATTCCTTTGTGCCAATTATTCTAAAAGTCTGCTTAGTTACAGAACAGTTTAAAAAGCAAGCTGCTTTCTTTAGACCAAATTAAATCACTATGGTTCTTGTCTCCCCCAGTAAAACAGACCCTAACTAAAGGACTGCTATTGCTTAAAACCCAGTTTCCATTAAGGTCATGACATTATTAATTGATAGTCTGATACCCCCACCTTATATCAATGGAAACCCATTACAATTCAAAGTCACAGTACTTTGTTCAAGTACACAGTTCAAAGTCACATCATTAACAAAATTTAACTTTAACTTTAACAGATGTTCACCATGTGAATAAAGATAAGTACATTAATAAAAGACAATTTCAATGGGTGGGGAACAGATCTCAAAAGTCTATGCTGAAGAGAGATGAAGAAACCAACATAAGACAAAGAAGCAAGTAAATTCAATTTAAAACAACCAAACTATAATGGCAAGTAATCAATAACAGTAGGTTATTCTTAAACAGCAAGTAATCAGTAATGAACCATAAATACATGTTATATCCAAACCGGTGGACAGAGTCATATTAGAAACCAGTGTCTATACTGTGAAATGCTGGTAGGGGACCCCATTTTGCTGCCAGAATTAACTTCCAATTTCTTCCAGCCGTCTTTACTGCATTCCAAACCTAATATAATCAAAGCAAGATAGTTGGAGCAAAAACATGTCTACTGCTACTTTCACTGTAACCAAAATAAGATAATAGTCAGTGAAAGGCCAAAATGTTTGCTACTAGTTGTACAGCATGCCATAGATCACAAGAAAGGAAAAGAGCAGAAAGAAAAATGGATTCCATGGCCTTTTCTGAAACATGAGCACTTTAAATCTATGATGGATTTTTATCCATAGTTAGGATGGAAAAGTAAATCTCAGACCTGAGTAGAATCCCTCTCCCAGCTGGGCACTTCCTGGGCACTCTCATTAATCCAGGTTGCTTTCAGCAAACAAGATGGCTAAAAGATGTCACCTGTTTTAAAGGTTGTGGCTTCTTTTGGTATACCAGTGCCTGCCCACTGCTTGGGGTCAAAGAACCAACAAAACGTGGTTTTCTCTCAATTCTGGGTGTACGGCCAAAACATAGATAACAAAGAACATGTTTAATAAACATCTTTCAGTACAGAAATAATGACACCCAAACACTGACAATATTTAAACTAACCTGTCTTGTAGCAATTCAAGGACTGAAATGGACCTACTTTTCAGGCCTATTCTTCCTGGCTAGACAGCCATCATTGGTGGGGGCGGGGATCTGCAGACATGTGTACGTGCATCACCACAACCCCTTCCTGGCCCGGACCAATGTGCTTCTTTGGCAGCCCGTTGGATTCTCACTGGAGTGAGGGCTACTTCCACCGCCCAGAGAACTCCATGGTGGTGGAGGCAGCCCATCACGTCTGAAAGCACCCACTATGGTTCTTGCACTGGTAGCAGGGCAATTCACATCTCTACAAACTAGCCACAAATGTTTGTTGTCTGCGACCATGATTCTTCAGTTCCAAAAACCATGTTAAGCATATGTAATGGCCAAATGCTGGTGTTAAGCCAAAGCCAGTAATTAGCATTACATCTGTTCCCACTGATGCACAATGTCCTTTGAAGGTTGATACAAGAGGTCTATGGCAGAATTGGAACAAGACTCACATCTTTTGATTCCCATTTACTTTCTTAAATAATCAGATTTGCTCCTCTATTAAAATTAATCACATGGGAGACAAATATGTGAGGGATAAGATTTTGCTGTATACGGACCACAAAGGTCATTCATTGCTTCTGTCCATGCTGTTTCCAGAACCTACAAGTGGATTTCCTGTCGTACAGGGTTGGGAAGGGTTGTTTTGAAATAGTATGACACTATAATTTTGAATTCCAAACATAAAATAGAAAATTGAACTTGAACCTAATATTAAATCATTGCACATCTCACTGTGAACAAGCTTTGTGCCATCATGACAAGTATAGATGAAACATGCAGCATTTAATTCATCACTTCAGTGCATACAATAAATATGCTTTTACTCTTAAACTGTTTGGAGCAAACACATTATCTGACAAACCACACTGTAAATGTATAACTCATGGCTGGTTACAGATTTGGGGCATATTCTGGGAAAAGAAACATTTCTGAAAACTTATGCATTTCAGGTATCAGTATTTATGTGAGCAGGGATGTTGGTGGTAATACTTTGAAGCTGCTGACATTGCTTCAGTAGGACTTCAGCCAGGTCCTACAAATCCAGAAAAGTCCTATATAAACACAGAAGTCTACCCACAATTTATCAGTTAAGAGATAGGGTGAAAAAATGTGTTTCTGCTTCAATTAATTAAAAAAAGAGTCCTGTTTATTTATTTATTTATTTATTTATTTATTTATAAATATTTTTAGCCACCCCCTCATGCCTACGGCATCTCAGGGTGGCTTACAACAATTAAGAAATACAATAAAATTCCATAAAAACAATTTTTTATTTTTTTTTTAAAAACAGCTTCATCAATAATTAAAAAAAACAATATCCCATATCCAACCCCCCCCAAAACTACTCCATCCTCCCCTCCTCCCTTCTGAAGGCCTGGGCAAACAGTCAGGCTTTGCAGGCTCGACAAAATGCCAGTAGACCTGGGGCTATGCGGGCTTACTCCAGGAGGGAGATCCAGATTGTCAGCCCGGGCACCGAGAATGCCCTCTCCATTGTAGCCCCCTGTCTTACCCAGGGGACCTCCAAGAAGGTGCACCCAGTGAACCAAAGGGATTGCTCTGAGGCATGGAGGGTGAGGTGGTCCCCGAGGTATGAGGGGCCCAAGCCGTGCAGGGCTTTATAGATCAATACCAACACCTTGAATCTGGCTCAGTACACTATAGACAGCCAGTGCAGAGCATGGAGCACTGGTGTTATGTGCTCCCATCACCCAGTCCCTATAAGGAGATGGGCCGCTGCATCCTGCACCAGCTGCAGCCTCCAAACCAGAAACTAGGAAAGCCCCACGTAGAGCGCATTGCAGTAGTCCAGCCTCGAAGTGATGAAGGCATGGATAAGAGTGACCAGGTTGGGCCTGGAAATGTATGGACACAGCCTCTGTACCAGATACAGCTGGCGGAAGGTGGTCTTAGCCACTGCCTCCACCTGCCAATCCAGACGGAGACCTGAGTCCAACACCACCCCCAGACCCGAACCAGCTGGGCGCCAGGCATTGGGAGGGAGGGACAGCACCTCAGCAGTACAGAAGCAGTAGCCCTAGCCAAGATTGAGGAGGAGGAGCCCCGTCCCATAACTTCCCCTGGCATGAGATGGCATGTGCCACTGCACCATCAATCCTTGTCCAGGGGCAGCTCGGGGAATCCCAACAGCAGAAGGTTCACCTTAATGAACAGCAACTACTCCACCAACTTGGCCCCCAGTTTCAGGCAGTGCGGGGAGCAAATGTCCCCACCATCGAGAACACCTATTCACTGGGGACACTGGTTGTTTGGCAGGACAAGAGACCCTTGGCCACTTTTGACAGGGCGAGCCACATGGCCTTGCCAGCCCAGTAGGTCAAGGGATCACTGACGGGATCAATGCATGGCTCCTCCTCCAGGTAGATCGCCACAGCTGCTGAGGCACTGTCGTACTCCCTCTCGTAGCTCTGCCTGGGAACCACATCCACCACTGCCCTCAGTCATGCTGCTTGCCCTATTGTGTACAGTGCCATGCTCCCCAGAGTGGCCTGCACTTAGGACAAGCTGCTTCTGCTGCTGCTGGCAACAGGGGTGCTGCTGCTGCTGCTACCGCTAGGGCTGGGAGCAGAGATAAATTTGCCTGGCTGAGGGAGTGGCTGCTCCCACTCCCACCATCCCCAGTTGTGTCCTGCTGTATAGCCTGCTCTGCCTGATGGACCCTCTCCACCAGCGCATCCTTCTGGAGGGCATAAAGCGCTGTCTGGTGTGCCATGCTGCCCTTGACCCTGGAGTCCAGCATTGTTGCCAGGACATATTTTTCCCACTGCAGGAGCGCATCAAAACGCGCCGCCAACCCTGACTTCAGCTTCCGCACCAGGTCAAGCTTCCTGTCCACAGGACCACAATCCTGCCCCCAGAGACTATCATCCAGCCTCCTCTGGAGATTCTGGACCAGAGGGGTCACCTGGTTGAGGGTGGCGGTGGAGCTGCTCACAGTCTACGGATGTGTGA
The DNA here is from genome assembly GCA_003113815.1 of Sphenodon punctatus. NCBI lineage: Eukaryota > Metazoa > Chordata > Lepidosauria > Sphenodontia > Sphenodontidae > Sphenodon > Sphenodon punctatus. The sequence continues at coordinate 603,453 of QEPC01008922.1, forward strand.
ACAGAAACGAGTTCTGAAATTTGGTTCGGTTCAAAAATTGAGTTCAGTTCCAATGGCTGCTTTCTGCTCAAGAAGCCGCTCAAGCATCAGGAAGGTGGAATTCCACCATGTGGCCACATCCTAGACCAGCTGGTGCCCTGGGGAGCCTTGCTTGGCCTGCTTGTCCGGGAGGAACTCGCTGCCCTTCACGGTACGGTTGAAGAACCCCGCCAGCTTCTTCCCCCACTCGATCAGGGAGCCAAGGGTGCCTGTCACAATCCCCTTATCCCCCAATCCCAGACTGTCCCTGACCACCAGGTGAAGGGTGTGTGTGGCGCAAAGGATGATGGTGAAACCCCCATCATGGACTACCTTTAGTACATTTGCAGCATTGTCCATCATCACACACCCCTTGGTGAAGGCTGCTCCTGGCATAACCCACTCCCTCACCATGGCGGCCAGGGCTGCCTCAATGTTCCTGGCAGTTTGGGGGCTGTCCATGACTTGTGTCAGAAGCAGGGCCCACCTATACCCTGCTTCAGAACCCCTGATGCCACTCCCAAAAGCTGCCTCCACTGGGTCCTGCCACCAGTTCACCATTACTGCCAGGTATGCGTGCCAGGCATTCCAGCTGGACCACATGTCCGTGGTGAACTGGACCGTGGCCCCCCTCAGTAGGGATAGGCGAACGCGGTTCGGAAGTTTGGAGTTTGGACTGAACTCAAATAGTTTGGCTGACTGAACCAAACGTGTGAACCAAACTCGAATTCGAACGTTCAGTTCAGATGCGTTCGGTGTGTTCAGAATTGAATTTCCATTGGTTTCAATGCAAAACACATTATTGATTGTAACCTTTTTATTTTTATGCTATGTGGCTACAAATTAGAGTGCCTATACCTTCAATAGAAATAATTATGTGTACCAAATTTCAAAATGATTGGATAAAGGAATCCAGTTCTAAAAGCAGTTGAATTATTGTATTTTGCAATATTCTACATATACATTCTTAGCTTTAACTTCTTTTCCTCACATCTAATGTAGGTGAAATTTGTGCAGTTTATACCCCTTCCCATATATACTATCTTTGCAAAATTTCAGAAGGATTGGAAAAAGGATCTTGGTGGTATAAGCAATTAACATATACATGTATGTCTGACTATAACATCTTTTTAGTCCAACCAGTGTACATGAAAGTTGGCAGGGCTATATATTACACTTTCATGATCATCTCTGCCAAATATCAGAAAGATTTTATAAAGGGTACCAATTTTATATGCCTGTACAACATATTTAGAGAAGGGGCCTATGCCTGGGATTCTCTGATGTCACTGTGGTATAAGATTGGTTTGTGATGAGAATTGGCCAACAGAAATGTCAAACAAATATCTTCATTCTGTGCTGGGACAATCCCAACTTATCTCCCCCACTTGTTTCTGGGAAGTCAGAAGCATCTGTTTAGGAAAGAGTCACTGAAGATTCTCTTATGTCCTCTGTCTCAGTGCTGCAGGATGTGATTGTGATGATAATTGTCCAGCTTGGATGTGTTTAAACTATGTCTCCTGACTGCTGGGATGCTATCTCAGAAGTCCCAGTTATGTTGCTTATGCCCACCTCAGGGCCGCCCACTATGCCCACCTCAAAGCCACTACCAATTGGTCCTGTAAAGCTAGAAGCTTGCAGTAATGTGTTTGGCCATTGAATGTGTCTGTCAGTCTTTGGGGTTGCTCCACATCCTTCCTCCTACAGTCTCTCTCCCCCTGC
>QEPC01008922.1:622832-634439 GCA_003113815.1 Sphenodon punctatus
TACTATTTATATTTAATCTACTAATGCTACAAACAGGTGTTATATAGTTACTAAAGTCATCTAAATGCAGGTTTACAATCATGTGATATGGGGAGAATACACTCAGAATGCAGCACAAGTCAGTGTACACAGTTATTAAGATAAAAACAGGTTTACATGGCCAGGTGAGATTACAATAAAAATGCAACAGCCTTAGTGGACTACTAACAAGACAATAATGGAATACAGCGAGAAAATGTATCTAGTGCCTGAGAGACAGCTAGAGCATCTGAGAGTTAGCTCTCCTCCAGACGAGGTGCCCATTACACTTGCTGTAACCAGCACATTGGATGCAGAAATGAAACACATTCTGCAAAGATCTGACTTGGGGGAGTATGAGAATCAGTATGCTTCTGTACTTCAAAAATATTTAACTTTGGTGAAGCAGGGGGATGTGGAGCAGGGGAGACTCACATTGCAGATGCCCCCTTAAGATGATGTATCCCTTCTCCCCCACTCTCAACACTTTGCGGGGTCAGACCCGATAATTCAGGATGTGTTGAGAGGGGTTAGTAAGCAGAATCAGATCAATGCTGAACTTCTGCTGGATAAACTAAGGCAGTTTACTCCTCAACCCGCCTGGGATGAATGGGGTACTTTTTTGTACAAAGGCACACGAGTAAGAGGCTCTGCTATGCTGGACCTGATGCGTGCAGCTACTCAACACCACACCCTCAAAAAAACCCAGCAGGCTGGGATGTTTTTGTAAAAGTGTTGACTGAAGCAAACGCCCCCTCCTCTCTGAAAAGAAATGCCTCTACCCGGGAACATCTTAACTATGTCAAATCATCCACCATGGCCCTGCTTGAACCCAGTCAACCAGCCTCTCCCCTTACCCCTTCTAGAACTAGACTGACCGGTATGTTCAACTGGATCAGGATGTAAAAAACAATGTCTTGTGAATTTTGAAATTATGTGTACTTTTAAATAAATGTTTAACTTTTCTTTTAAAGAATGACTTTTGTCTTGTGTATTACTTTTAACTCCCTCAGGAAAAAACCACAGTCCTAGTTACTTTTAAACCCACAAGGGGGAGCTTTATTGAAAAACATGGCTATGAAATTAACTACAGGAAACACAGGTCTGGGCTTGTCATAACATGCCCACCATAATCCTGGGCCTGTCCAAACAGTACTTTTTATTTTTTACAAAACAATTCACCATTTGATCATTTTCTGCTAAATTATTAGAATACATTTCTAAAATTTGTTGAAAAGATAAACCCTTGCACCGGTGATGGAGGAAAAAGACACAATGAAAACCACAGGCCACAGAGTTTGGGTCTTGTAATTGGATACATTGAAATACGTTCTTACAACCATTCTTGTTCAAAAAAATTTAAATGCTTCTAGGCTACTGGCCACTGTCAGGGGGCTGTCCGTAAGAGTAAAAAAATTCACCCTGGTTGTTTTCTGTCAGGTAGATGGCCAGCCAATGTTCTCCAGGCTGGTATGGGGGGGGGGTGTTGACCACCAGCCCAACAGGTCTTTGCACTAATCTCCCTTTAGGGAGCCAGTCGCTTGGGAACACATCTATGAAATTCTTTCTGTGTAAGGGTCTGATGATAAAACACGTAATAACTGTATGGTGTCTATGTTACATATAGTCAAACAGCACATTTCTCCTCTGGTTTATCTCTATCACATTGTCAAAAACAGCATAAACGATCATGTTGATGGTGATGGGTAAGACTACAGCAAAGCATATTTTCGCCCTCAAGTTTCCATTTTTAATCAGCGAGTAATGATCGCCACCTTCCTGATCGGGAGACAGATCAAAGGCAAACAGTGTGTACCCCTGTGCAAACTCCTCGCGGTTGATTAGGAAAGTATGGTCTTTCATGTGTTTGCCAGTGGTTTGTTCCAAATTCATGTATTCCCTCACGCAGTTTCCAGCTGCAAAGTCCAGTTGCAATGGCTTGGTAAGAATCTGCTCTCCATCCACATAGAATGGCACAAAAGTAACATCATAGTGTTTGAAATGAAAGGGGTTCTTTGCATAATTTCTGCTGTGTGCATCATTATCCACCATCCCCAGAACAAGCACCTTGGGGAGTTGCCCCAGAAACAGATTCTCCTGATTATTGACATGACTGCCGGTGGGAATGCTGAACACTTTCATGCCCACCCGATCCACAGGGTATTTAGCATTGGAGATAAGCAAGACCTCAGCATGTCCTAGGCAAACTCCTGGTGCCACTCGTACTTTTTCACAAAAAGCGAGGCATTTAGAAGCTGCAACTTGTACCACCTGGCAGGTTCATTACTCATGAGGCAGAAAGAATCCTTGCTTCAGGTCAGTTTTATTTTCACATCCACCCCGTTCAAAAGCACTTTTTCTTGAAAAAACAGGTCGCTGTGGAGGGGGCCCAACAGCTCAACTTTTCTGCTCTCTCTGGTTAGGTCTGCCCTCTTCTTAAAACCCTCATTACACACCTCCAAATCTGTTGCTTCGTGATGTCCCACACTGTCTTTGTAAAACAGGCCTGAGGAAAATTGTGTAGAAAGGGCATCTCCGCCTTAATTGAGCACAGATTCTATGAATGCCCTGTAAGGGTAACAGTTGTTGCTCTGGCTAATGAGGCAATCCCCCAGTGTAACATCCAACTGCCTGAATATGGAGGCCACAGGATAGTTCACCAAGCCCACTTCTGTGTCTGCGTCAAGATAAGCGCCGTTTTCCTTGACAATCTTACATCTGAGGTAGAGTAATGTGTTGTTCAAATCCAAATAGTCTATTCCATTTCCAGCTATGAAAAAACCAAGAGGGGATGTCCCTCCCATAGCCGAGAGGGGAGGGGGGGATTTCAACGTACATACTCTTCTCGGTGCTAGTTTGCATGGGGGCTACTTGAAACAGGTCTAGTTCAGATTTGGTGAATTCCTTGGATCCACAGTGAATAAAAGCCATGTTGATTAAAAGATATCGCCCTTCCTTACAGCCAAATACCTCCTCTTTCGTACAGCCTTCTTCCGCTTCTGGCATGGCGCCCTCTGCACAACCCTCCTTTTATGGACTCAAGGGGGCTCCACCCATTGCGTATTTGATCTCTTTCTCTTAACTCCTCTTCTTCTATGTATATACATAAGGCCAGAGCCCTCCTGATTATCAGAGGGGCTGATTTTCTCCATGACAGATCGAGTAACATGTTCCAACACATCCTTGGCTATATTTTGGATGGCTGTTTTGGTGTGGGGTTTAATCAACTCAAAGCCCCTTCTTAAAAGAGGAACAGCTTTTTGAAAGAGACTACAAAATATACCCCCAGTACCTGCCTCATACATAACAGGGGCTCCATGAAACCCTGGGAGGGCATATCCAGCTTGGGCTTTGTAGTAGTTGGCATAGACCCTGGGGTCCCCATAATTTTTTACAATCACCATCTTCAAAACTTGCTAGTCTCTGAGGACATATGTGTAGTTTCACAACCACCTTTCCAAAATGAAATGAGCGTACTCGTTCTGATCTGTCTTTATTTCAGTGGTGATAGTGTCAATGTGGTGTTTACTGATCGGTACGTAGTGAGGCTTGTCGTAGGTGAAGGTGACAAACTCGTTGCTGTTCCCCCACACAGGAACACAATGCAATAACGGCACTGAGAAATCCCCCACAAACTGGTGTTCGAAGATGTCTGTGTACAGGTACAGAGAGTTGAACCCTCCCGTAATGTCTGCAGCATGGCGAAATAGCTGGTTCATTAAACCTGGCGATGCCCCTATTATATCGGCTAGAGCCCCACAGGCTAGGAACCTGTGGGAATCAGCTGGCATCCCTATTTTAGAGGCTACAACCCCTTGAAGCAGGACCCTGTGTGTATCAGTGGTCTCCACTCTAACTTTTCTCCCCACAGGATCAAACCTCAGGACTACAGGAGGTGGGTCAGTACCTCAGGGTATCTGGTTGTTTATTTGATCCACTAGTTCTGCAATGCTTGATTAATAGCCAGGGGCGAGGGTGTAATGCCATTTTGCAGGTCCATAGCTGATTTAATAAATGGTGGGTGTTGCAACATTGTCCCAACTGTGGGGGTATTGTATTTCATCCAGGACCACTTCCCAGCCACCTGGAATGTCTAAGGGTCTTACTAGCTGTATGGTAAAATTAGAACTGCTGTTTTGTGTAAAAGCACCGGTGCATGCGTTGCTCGGTAATGTGATGTAAAAGTCAGCCATGATGATTAAGCATCTGTGAGCTCTGAAGCTCTAAATTTAGAAGTCCAGCCTAGCCACTTTACCAAGCACTGTTTGTTTCGCCCTTTCCCCTTTGTGGATACCACATTTTCAATCCTGTAAACATTGTCCTGTTTAGGGTTGACTTTTTGAAGTTCTACAGGATAGAAGGTCCCAAGAATTGCTTCACCTTAGTAATTTCTCAGTCTGTACACAGGCCTCCGTGTCTTGTTAAGGACGTCATCCACTATGAATATTTCCCCTGTAAAGCTTTGCTCATAACCTTTCTCAAATTTACCCTTGAGTTTGGAGATCCTGACATGGTCTCCTTTTCTAAAAGAGGCTACCTCCTTTTCTTACCCCCAGCTCACCCCCATAAAGCATTTTCCACACCCTCAGAGCATTTGTGGTATTCACATCTACAGGGATGATGCGTATGGACCTGTGGTAACTGTGATTATAGCTCTTGATGAGCTGAGGCAGGACATCAATCTAGCTAAAGGTGTTGCAAGCTGTGAAATACTGCCACATCTTTGATTTTAAAGTTCTGCTAAATCACTCCACCACCCCTGCCTTGACATGATTATTGGTTACAAAGTGGTGCATGCCATGTTGTGTAAGCAGTTTTTGGAATGTCTTATTTAAAAATTCTTTCCCCTGATCTGTTTGCAATTTTGGGGGTATCCTCCTTTCCCTGAAAATGGCTGCAAAGGCCTTAGCCACTTCTCCGCCTGTCTTGTCTTTCAGGCCTAATGCCCAGGCATACTTAGATAGGATGTCTATGATGGTCAAGATGTACTTGATACCCCTATTATGCTTAGAGATATGTTGCATATCTACCAAATCAGCCTGCCATTGAGCATCCAACCCCAACACGATTGTTTTGTTTCTTTTAAAATGCTTGCATGCAGGTTTGTGAAGGGTATATGTATCCTTGTCCGAAAGCCATGAAATCACTTCTTTCTTAGACAAGGTTTTGCTCTGATTTTTAGCAGCCTGAAAAAGAGGATTCATGCCTCCAAAACTTCCACTCTCTCCTGGAGTATAATAGATCTCCCTTAGCAGGTCCTCGTGCACAGACATGCTTCCAGCATGCCCTGCTAAAAAACACCAATGACTACCAGAGGCATTTCAAATAAAGTTTTTATTCTTCTGGAGTCACTAGTTTCTTTTTACAGCAATCCATCTGGCCACCTCCTCTTAAACACTTGCAAAAGTAGGAAACACAAGATACATTTACTCCCACTGGATTTCCCAACTTCAGGTTTTCAAAAGCCTTTAAAAAGTCAGAATTGACCTGAAACAAAAGATAAAAAAAGTCAAATCAGCTTCTGTGTCTGTATTTTTTCCACATACCTTTTCCCTTCGCCCTCAGCCCCACCAATTCAGTGTAACTTACCACAGGGTCTTCAGCCTGTTGCGTGTCCATGGGTTCATTGTCTGTCTCTGAGGTTTCAACTGTTTTCTTTCCCATATAGAGCCTTTTAACAAGATCAAAGGGAGTAGCACCCCAACAGTAAGCCATTGCAGTTTTTCTGTGTAAGTGGTAGCAATTGGCTAACTGCTCTCTGTATCAGAAAATGGTGGTCCCCTCTTTCATACCCCTAGGGGGCGGGACTACAGCTCCACAAACCTTTCCGATTGGTCATGGGCTGGCATGGTGAGCAGTTGGAGACCTCCCAGGTCAGATCTCTGCAGTGAGGCAGATTAGAACAATTAAACCTTCACCAATTGGTTCAGCTCACACTCCTGAGTCGTTTGAACCCTCAAATGACCCTCTTTCTGTGACTCATCCTACCCTGGAAACCCCACCCCATTGGACCCAATTTTCTCCAAGTCAGAGTGGGCTAGGATGAAGAAACCTATGCTGAATGGTTCACTTCACTCTGCTGATCCCGTAGAGGGGTTACATGACCCAATCGCTGAAGTTCACCCTACCCCAAACCCCGCACCATAAAGTTGCTCCGATCCTCACAAAACCCATACCTACCAGCCCATCTCACTCTCCTTAGTTCATAGAGGTATTACACAGCTGTCTTCAAAGAACCTTGTGGGTTCTGGGAGGCTGGAACCTCTGGTTCCAGCCACCCTGACCCACAAGCAGAGCCCCCCAAAGTCAAGCATAAGGATCTTCCAGGTTCAGGGGGGCGGTACCTTTGGTTCCCACCTCCCTGACCTGGAGGCATTACCCCCTTCTGCATCACTTCCACTTACCCACGTCACTTATGTCCCAAAGCAGGACTCACAGCCCTCAGGAGGGTGGGACTTCTGTTGATGTAGGACCCCATGTGATAACGATCAGTTTGATGACTAGTGTCCCCCTTCCTACTCCTGTAGTTGGAAGTGTCTGACTGTGGGTCTAACTGAAAGCTGGTATGTTCGTGGGAGTGCTGTGTGAAGAAAGAATGTTAATGAGCTCAAACTGCAGTGGAGTGTGCTGTTAGACTGTGCTCTTTGTAGTTGAAAAGACATCCTAAGAAACCTGTCCTTGTGTGAAAACCCTGTGTGTGTGAGAAAGTAAGGTCTTTTTTAGACTCTCAGGACAAATTATAAACCCAAATGAAGCAGTTAATAAGTAATCTTAAACCTGATCAGGTCTGCATACCTGGTACTCCAGCAGTTTCTTTGTATCTTCAACTTAAATTGTCTGAGGGCACTGATGAGGAAATTGAGTCTGAGGACTTGGTAGATTTTTGCAGCCCTGCATTTCTACCACATTATCATCCAAACAATGCTGGCGTGCGCAAACTGCTGCAGTTGCCAACTCTATCAAGTTTTATACAGACAGCTAGTCTCCCCGATAGTAAGTGCAGGCATTTTTGCCTGCTCATGAAGCATTTTCAGTGATGTCAGCTAGCTTGCAGGCACAGGCTGGTGTGTCACTGAGTTCTAACACCATTAGTTTTACTATTGGGCTCAAATGCTTTTAGTCCTGTTTCAGGCCGTACTAGTTTTAATTGGCTTTTATTATTTGGACAGCTTTGCTTGTTTTAAAAGGAAGGCTCCACAGGTTTGCAGAAAAGCATGCTTCTACCTTAGCCTGATCAGAAACCATTGCTAAGGGGGGGGTAAGGGGAGACAAGGAGGTAAATTATAGTATAGGTCTTGAATTTTCAGGCCTAAAAAACACTGCTTACCACTATTGTGGCCAACTGGAATGTTGGGAAGTAGATGTCCGATCCAATGTGGACTATTGGACCAAATATTTGACTCTTCCACCTCTTTCTCTTGCCCAGTTTACCAGCTCCTGTCCAGGCACCATCAGACATTTTTTTTTTCTGCTTTATATTGGGGCAGCCTAAAAAGCTGTAATTCCTTTCATTTTGCAGGAAGCCAATTTGGTCCCCTTTTGTTAGAATTGTGTGTTGTAGTTGTTAAAAATTCATAGCAAGATGTTGCCGGCTGTTTAATCATTTTCATGATTCAGCATGATGAGTAAATGAAGCAGATCAAAATTGCAAAATTTTGTTGTTTACTCCATTCTCCTGTGACTTTTGTACTTCTCAGTCTCCTATAGTTTAATGTGGATTTAAGTGTGTCCTGTGTTTATACCATGCTTGTTGTCCAGTTAAAGTTGTGTTGTATGTTTGTGTGCTTGCTCATGTAAAAGAAGGGTGATGTTAAACTAACCAGGAAAAAAAATCAAATCCTGACAAAGGTGCTTATATCCTTCTGTTCCTCCAGTGCACAGCTGGAATGGAATGATGTACTGCTACCACAAATTGCCTTTCTGTGTGTTTGTTGGTGTCTGTGTTTGTTTGTGTACCATGTATGCTACTATACAGAAGGTTTTCCAGTGCCAAAATTTAAGGGCACATGATTTGAAGGAAGGAGAGCTTGCCTTGCTTTTGCAAAGTTAAAAGTGACAGCCAGCTGCTGTAATTTAAAGTGTGTGTTGCTCTGATAAATATGTGCATTTTTTTAAAATGCACCTCTCATATCAATTACAGAGTCCAGTCCTGATAAACATGCCCTAGACAGAGCCTGAACAAATTCAAATTAGTTGTTTCCAATTCTGAAATTTTTAAAAGAGTTAAACAGTAAAACCTGAGCACATTTTAAGTACTGATGGTAAAATATTGATGGCTCTCATTGACAGATTTACAACTAAAATTAAAAGAACATCCATTGATCAAAAAAGTCAAAAGCTTTTGTTGCCTATTTTAAAATTGGTCTACTGGAATTGCACAATGGATGAGGACATAATATTAAAGCGTGGCAGAAATAGATGCATAGGCCCCTTTTGGGGCCTGACGGTAGCCTTTATGGATTTACAATTGTTACACCTATATGTCCTGTCCAGAGGTGGCACTTGTAAAGAACAGTGAAAAATTAGTGGTGACTCTGCAATTATATCCCCAGGGCCAATAATTAATTGGGTATTGGATGTTCCAGTAGGTTTAGAAGGAAAGAAATTACTTAGACCAAGAGACTGGTGGATCTAACAGTGGTTGGATCCAGGGTTGCCCAGACCAATGAAGACATTTTATATAGAGGCCCACACAGTCTCTTGGGAGGAGGATCAAAAACAAAGAACAGATGGCTCTTGGACACATGTTTTCATTTATAATTATTGGTTCCTGTGTCATGGTGTGATCCCTGAATGTGTACATCTGGCCCAGCAAACAAAAACTAAAATAATGTGGGTCCTTAGAAGAGAAGGGAATGTTGATGCCGGTAATTACATATTGGAGCAATTGGCAGGTGCTGGCAAAGCAATGACCCAAAATTATCCAAAAATAAGTAATCCATTATGGACTCTGCAAAATTTGGCTGCAAGAGCCATGCTGACTAATTACATTCGGCTACCTGCATGGTTAAACCACCACCCCATATGTTTAGTACTGCAAAATATCATGGCACATGAAGCAATAAAAATTGGTTATGATGGGATCAAATGCTCAAATTGCCAACAAAGAAAGGCCTATGGTCCATATAAACAACCTTCCTATTAAGAAAAAAGTGCCCTATGCAGGAAAAAGCCAAAGAGAAACGGTTCACCCTGCCTTAAAAAGCAAAGTGAATTAAGTATTTTTTAAAAACAGTTTCCAATTATTTGGGTTAGGTGGCAAAAGCATGTAAACAGGATAGCTGTGAAATGTTGGCATATCTGCCCCACGTAGGGACAAAACAAAGGAATTAAGAACTTGTGTGTCAGAGTAACAGAAAGTAAAGCTTTGGTTTACTATTGTTTGCATTTTCCAATGCAATGCTGTTTAATAGTTTAATTAGTTTAATATGTAAGAAGTTGTCAGTAAAATTGCATTTGTAAAAGAGCACTGGGAAAATTTTGCAGCTGTGCTCAAGTTAGAGTTAAGTAAAAAAAAAACCACTGGAATGCATAAGCGGCTGCTGTCTCTGAGACCAAAGCAAAACCGAAAGTATTATTTGTAACAGTTTTAATAATTTGGTGTTCACATGAAAAGTTAAAAAAAGAAGGAAAGAAGTACTATAGAATCCTATTGCATCCCCAGTGCCCACAAAGGGACCCCTCCCCACCCAACCACATCTTCTTGAATAACTCAGGAGGATATCTTGAGGGGAAGGAAGGGGAAAAAAGTAGCTGCCTTACAGCCAGCAAGAAACACTATTTGCTTTGATTAAAAGCAGCAGCCAAGGCCTTTTAGACACTATGTGTCAAAGATGTTTTAACCTAACATGTTTTTGAATGCAAATTCATAAGCCACGGCAACTAAGTTAACTCCTTAGTGCCCAAATAACATTACTTCTTGCAATTACCAAAAGAAGCCCAGTGACAATTTCAGGTTTGGGGCTCATGCCAAACTTGCCCAGCACTATTTTGCTCGTGTGCCTCACGCTGTGACCCACTTGAGCAAAAAGGGGGGGTGTAATAATATAATGAAAAATAATTGTATAATGAAAAATAATTGTAGCAGTAAGATTTAAAATTATTTATTCCTGTGTGAGTTATTTGCAGCTTTGAGTTATTTGCAGTTAATGTGTGAGTTATTTGAAGTTAAACAAGCACCTTCAGCTTGTTTAAGTTGATCCCTACTGCCTGAATGCCACAAATTATATGAACTAAGTACAGGCCTCATGCTTTGCATTTTGTGGCCTGGCAGTATGGTCAGGCCTACCCCATTTGTTAGGCTTTGCATTTTAAATTAAATGTATATATTTATTTAGGTGTGTTTATCTAACTGTGCATTGGTTCTTGTGTGTCTGTGTCCTAAATGGAAAAAAATCATATTTGTGTGCAAAAGTTTTTACAAGCAGAACAGAAATTTTTTCTCAAATAATTTTATCCCATTGTTTGGGATTCCTTTGCCTGGTAGCAATGGTGGGTGTGCCCATTTTTTGGGCCAGAGAAGGCTGGCAAGGCCCTGAGGATCCAGCAGAACCTTTACTGTTCAGACCATTTTCAGTTTGCAAGGAGCAGTAAGAAAATAAAATGCCATTTTGATAAATATTTCATAAAGCAAGCCTCAATTGGTTAAGGACTTTGCTTTTAACCCTTCTGTGTATGAGATCATCTTGCATCAAAAGACTGGTATATCACCTTATTACAAATTCTGATGAGAAGGCCCATAAAACTATACCACCACAATTGAAATGATCATTAATTTGACTGATAAAACTGTGCTGTCTTAATACCAAGCACTAATGAAGTGTGTCAAGATTTTCATTTACAGATTCAAAAAGCCTTTCCCCAAAGGACCCTGTGAAACCTGCAGCATGGTGACTGAGGCCATGTCACAAGCCTCCAAAGAAAAACACCTTTCAAGCTGCATTGGTGAGTCCTTTTTCAAGTACTTTTACCACCAAACACTGACACTGAGGGTGATTTCAGATGTTACGGGCGGGCGGTTCACCACAGTAAACCCCCAGGGGGGGTGAACAGCGCAACCACGCGCGGGGGTGGAAAAGCAACCCAAACAGACGTGCCAGGAACAGGACCATGGGCGGGAACTGGGCTGAACCATTGCGGACCGGGGCAGCACAACAGACATGCAGCCGAACCCCCGCCGGGCGCAAAACTCCCACAAGGCACCGGGCAGGGGTGGGACACAGACATGGCCGACTGAGGGCAAACGAAGCCAAAAGGAACACAAGGGAATGCCCAAACAAGGGAAACAGGAAGGGAGGGGGGAAGAGGGAGAACAAGCTGACAGCCGACACACACAGCACACGCACACACACACACACAGCGGACCACAGCAGGACACACTGCACGACCAAATGCCCGGGCACACACACACACACACACAAGGGAAAGGTTGGGAAGGGGGGGCAGGGGCACCCGGAACACAGCACGAGGAACAACGGGAGGGACGAGGGGGGCACCACCAAGGGGCAAGGCACGGGCAGCAGCAACCCCCACCCCCACACCACCCCAGTCCACAGAGGCGACCCCACAGCAACAGAGCCAGTCTCGGAG
>QEPC01008922.1:660383-680242 GCA_003113815.1 Sphenodon punctatus
CCCCCCCGTCACAATACCCCCACCCTACCACCCTAGCCCTAAAAGATAAAACAGCCTGCCCAAAACAAAAACACAAAAACCCCCCTGCCCCCCCCTGCAGTCCCCCAAAGTGCCCCCTAAAGTGCCGCGCCCTTTGGTATGACAGTGAAGGATGATGTGTGCTACCATCTCCTCTTCAGTGTTGTCAAATGGGCATAGGCGGTCACTAAAGGGTATGCCTTCCAGCCGACCCTCATAAACACGTGATGGCAAGGCATTTAGTCTTGCACAGCAGACCAGCTGCTTTGCCCTGCCTGAGATAGGCGCGGTTAAATAGTCTGCCACCTGCCACATCTCAGGGATCCATTCCCGAAAGTCTCTGATATGCGGGCACAGGTTCACCCCCCCAACCTCCAGCTGCCGACTCATATCCCTTAGGCAGGTGAGGATCTCTCCTCTAAGGGAGTCTGGGTGTTTATGTGACAGATATTCAGGAGATAACCCCAGCCGTCTGGGTTGCAGCTCCACTGCCTCAGTCCACTTGCTGACAAAAGTATCCTTCGCCGAATCCCTCAGAAGTTTGGATCCCTGGCTAGAATGGATCCTAATCCAAAGTTTCAGGGCGGCCTCATTGGCAGCCTGTGACCAAGAGGTCTGACCAAATTCCAGGCGCATTGCTGCAAGGGGAGTACCCTGAGGTAGATCTACCAACCTCTGAAGAAACTTTGATTGGATCCCGTTTATCTTGGTAGGGCAAAAAGGGGCCCACAGTTCCACCCCATAAAGGAGCTGAGCCCAAATCTTGCTGGTAAAAACCTGTAAGACTGGAAGAACTGCGGATCTGCCCTTTCTGCAAACAGACCACTGATTTCTTGAGCGGGAGCTTGGACTGCTCTTAATGGCCTATTTATATGCTCACACCAGGTGCCAGCCCTGTGGAAGAGCACGCCCAAGCACGCGGAAGGTATGTACCTGCTGGATGGAAGAGCCCTCCACCACCCAAGACAAGATCTTAGATTTAGGGGAGAAAACCATGACTTTTGATTTATCATAATTAATGGCAAGTGTATTTTTATGACAAAAGGCCGCAAATGCTTTCAACTGTCAAATGAGCCCCACCCTTGTCTGCGAGAGCAGGCCAATATCATCAGCATAACAGAGGCAACCGACAGATCATCCAGCGAGCTTTGGAGGAAAGAAACAGGCCTCCGCCATAAGCAGAATAGCCTTTTTTATATAGTAATTAAACAGGGCTGGGGCCAGGACACATCCCTGCCTGACCCCTACAGAAGTGGTCACTGGAGGTGTAAGATGTCCCAGCGAATCCACTTTGACAGTCACCGTGGAGTGCGCATGGAGCAAAGAAATTAGAGCCAATAGACGCTTGTCTATTGACAGGGCCTGAAGTTTGCTCCACAGGGCGGCTCGATTGACCGAGTCAAAAGCCGCCCTGAGGTCCAAAAAGGCCACATATAATGCCCCATTGTGCACTCTATAATTGGCTGCCAGATGGTAGAGAACAAAACATTGTTCAATTGTGGAACGATCACTCTGAAACCCCACCTGTTCCAGGGCTATCACATTCGTCTGGGTCATCCAGTCCGACAGTTTCCCCAGTAAATATTTGGCATACACCTTAGAGACCACAGACAAAAGACTAATGGGCTGGTAATTTGATGGATTCAATTTATCACCCTTTTTATATATGGGGATGATGACAGCCCTGTCCCAATAACTTGGGACTACCCCACTGTTGTTAATGACTTTAAAAACAGCAGTCAAAATAGGGAGCCACCATGTCTTGTGAGTCTTAAGGAATTCCACCCGGATCAGATCTACACCCAGAGAGCAATTATTACTAAAGGAATCAACCACTGACCCCACCTCCTCTTCCTGGACTGGGGGGCCATAGGGGGAGTTCTCCTAGGGTATGCCCTAACTTGGGCGAGGTCTGATCACCTATATTTCCGACGTCACTTATATTATAGAGTTTGTTATAATGTGCCGTCCAGACCAATGGGTCTATAAGCGGCACAGAGCTGAATTTGCGACACCCCCCACCCCCGGTAGCCCCACTAACCACCCTCCAGAATCCTCGGGTATCCTGGCAATCAGCTGCCTGGAGCAAATTGGCCCACAGGGTGTCCCCAAATCCCCCTTTTTTGCTGTTAATTAGTTTCCTGTATTTCAGCCTGTATGCAGCATAATCCGGGGGCGGACTCGAGGTCTCACTTTCCCGGTAGGCATGATACATCGCCTTCAGAGTACTTCTGGTATCCCGGCACTCTCTGTCAAACCATGACTAGCTAAACTTGACAATTGCTGGCCTTATTCCCCACCCCATATCCTGGATAAAGGTGGAAAGCCCAGCAGATAACTGGGTATACAGATCTACCACCTTCATATCACTGGGTGCAGCAAGCAGTTGCCCCCAAAGGGAACCAACATACAGTTGGACCATATATCCTTCCAATGCTACTGATATCACCTCGTCCCACCATGGGACCTGGAAGATTTCCAAGTGATCCAAACTCAACCCCAATTTGTTGTTGAAGTTTGCAGGGCTAATTCAAGGACCAAGGAAAGATGGTCTCCTGTCAATGGGAGGTCCACATAAAAGTGGGTAACAAGGGGAAGCACCCTAGGTGAGACCAAGATATAATCGACCACACTAAATCCTTGTGAGCCCACGAAAGTGTACTCCCCCACTTGATCGCCAAAACCGGACCCATTTAGGACAAAAAGCTCCTGGGTAAGAAGTAGATTTGCTAACCGGATGCCCAATGAGTTGAAAGCCCACAGGCAGCGGCTGGAGCCTCAGAGCCTGCCTGCTGCCTGCCTGCTGCGGGGATTCTTTTCTCCAACCCTCCCCCACCTGGACTCACCTGTTTGCGGGTGGTGCCGGGGGGGGTGTGACTCCTCGCCGCCGCGGCCGGCATTACCACCGCCGCCGCCTCCATCATCGCCGCCGCTCGCCGCTGGGGCCGCCGCCGCCGCTGCTTCGTCCCCGCGGGGTTACCTGCGGGGACAAGAAGGAAAGAACTCGTGAGTTGGGGGCAGGGGGGGGAACGCAGAGGGCAGCCACGTGGGCTGTCCTGTCCCCNGACTTTTGATTTATCATAATTAATGGCAAGTGTATTTTTATGACAAAAGGCCGCAAATGCTTTCAACTGTCAAATGAGCCCCACCCTTGTCTGCGAGAGCAGGCCAATATCATCAGCATAACAGAGGCAACCGACAGATCATCCAGCGAGCTTTGGAGGAAAGAAACAGGCCTCCGCCATAAGCAGAATAGCCTTTTTTATATAGTAATTAAACAGGGCTGGGGCCAGGACACATCCCTGCCTGACCCCTACAGAAGTGGTCACTGGAGGTGTAAGATGTCCCAGCGAATCCACTTTGACAGTCACCGTGGAGTGCGCATGGAGCAAAGAAATTAGAGCCAATAGACGCTTGTCTATTGACAGGGCCTGAAGTTTGCTCCACAGGGCGGCTCGATTGACCGAGTCAAAAGCCGCCCTGAGGTCCAAAAAGGCCACATATAATGCCCCATTGTGCACTCTATAATTGGCTGCCAGATGGTAGAGAACAAAACATTGTTCAATTGTGGAACGATCACTCTGAAACCCCACCTGTTCCAGGGCTATCACATTCGTCTGGGTCATCCAGTCCGACAGTTTCCCCAGTAAATATTTGGCATACACCTTAGAGACCACAGACAAAAGACTAATGGGCTGGTAATTTGATGGATTCAATTTATCACCCTTTTTATATATGGGGATGATGACAGCCCTGTCCCAATAACTTGGGACTACCCCACTGTTGTTAATGACTTTAAAAACAGCAGTCAAAATAGGGAGCCACCATGTCTTGTGAGTCTTAAGGAATTCCACCCGGATCAGATCTACACCCAGAGAGCAATTATTACTAAAGGAATCAACCACTGACCCCACCTCCTCTTCCTGGACTGGGGGGCCATAGGGGGAGTTCTCCTAGGGTATGCCCTAACTTGGGCGAGGTCTGATCACCTATATTTCCGACGTCACTTATATTATAGAGTTTGTTATAATGTGCCGTCCAGACCAATGGGTCTATAAGCGGCACAGAGCTGAATTTGCGACACCCCCCACCCCCGGTAGCCCCACTAACCACCCTCCAGAATCCTCGGGTATCCTGGCAATCAGCTGCCTGGAGCAAATTGGCCCACAGGGTGTCCCCAAATCCCCCTTTTTTGCTGTTAATTAGTTTCCTGTATTTCAGCCTGTATGCAGCATAATCCAGGGGCGGACTCGAGGTCTCACTTTCCCGGTAGGCATGATACATCGCCTTCAGAGTACTTCTGGTATCCCGGCACTCTCTGTCAAACCATGACTAGCTAAACTTGACAATTGCTGGCCTTATTCCCCACCCCATATCCTGGATAAAGGTGGAAAGCCCAGCAGATAACTGGGTATACAGATCTACCACCTTCATATCACTGGGTGCAGCAAGCAGTTGCCCCCAAAGGGAACCAACATACAGTTGGACCATATATCCTTCCAATGCTACTGATATCACCTCGTCCCACCATGGGACCTGGAAGATTTCCAAGTGATCCAAACTCAACCCCAATTTGTTGTTGAAGTTTGCAGGGCTAATTCAAGGACCAAGGAAAGATGGTCTCCTGTCAATGGGAGGTCCACATAAAAGTGGGTAACAAGGGGAAGCACCCTAGGTGAGACCAAGATATAATCGACCACACTAAATCCTTGTGAGCCCACGAAAGTGTACTCCCCCACTTGATCGCCAAAACCGGACCCATTTAGGACAAAAAGCTCCTGGGTAAGAAGTAGATTTGCTAACCGGATGCCCAATGAGTTGAAAGCCCACAGGCAGCGGCTGGAGCCTCAGAGCCTGCCTGCTGCCTGCCTGCTGCGGGGATTCTTTTCTCCAACCCTCCCCCACCTGGACTCACCTGTTTGCGGGTGGTGCCGGGGGGGGTGTGACTCCTCGCCACCGCGGCCGGCATTACCACCGCCGCCGCCTCCATCATCGCCGCCGCTCGCCGCTGGGGCCGCCGCCGCCGCTGCTTCGTCCCCGCGGGGTTACCTGCGGGGACAAGAAGGAAAGAACTCGTGAGTTGGGGGCAGGGGGGGGAACGCAGAGGGCAGCCACGTGGGCTGTCCTGTCCCCTCCCCCCCCACCCGGAAGTAGCGGGGGCTAAAAGCCCACAGGCAGCGGCTGGAGCCGCAGGCTGCGGCCGCAGGCTCGCGGCCGAAGGGCCGCGGCCGAAGGGCGCGGCACTTCGGGGGCACTTTGGGGGACCGCAGGGGGGGCAGGGGGGTTTTTGTGTTTTTGTTTTTGGGCAGGCTGTTTTATCTTTTAGGGCTAGGGTGGTAGGGTGGGGGTATTGTGAAGGGGGGGTAATGTGGGGGGTGGACCCAGGGACTCCCCCTGGTGAGAGCAGGGGGAGGACCGGGAGGGTTGGGGGGGAGGGGGTGGCTCGGTCTCCCCGTGAGAGGGGGAGACCGAGGGAGAATGGGGAGGGTATGGTTGGGGGGGGAGGGTTATGGGGGGGAGGGGGGGAGGGAGGGCCGGGGGGCAAACAGCCGGGTCTGAAGGGCCGGGATTGGGTGGACGGAGGGGAGGGCATGGCCATTGGGGTCGTGATGGGGCGCGGACGGTATGGTCCATGGGGTGGGAAGGCACGGGCCCCTAGGGGTCCACGGTGCCTGAGGGAGGTGGAGGTCATCACCCCCCCACTAAGGGGGAGGGAGGTGCCGGGTCCAGGGTCCGCGCGTGGGGGGCTGGTGCTGATGAATGCGAGGTCCGTGGTCAACAAGGCCCCGATTATCCACGATTTGATCGTGGATGGGGCCGTGGACCTCGCATGCATCACGGAGACCTGGCTGGATGATCTGGCCGGTCCAACTTTGGCGGATCTGGTTCCAGCTGGGTATGCCGTGCAGCATCAGCCCCGCATGAGCGGCCGGGGAGGAGGCGTAGCTATTGTTTTTAGGGAAGACTGGCCTGTTAGGAGGTATCCAGTGCCGGAGATTGTGGGTGTAGAGGCTCTGCACGTGGTGATCGATTTGGCTGGGGGCAAGCTAGGGGTGCTGCTGGTGTACCGGGCCCCTTCATGCCCGGCGGCATCCCTTACCGCTCTAGCGGAGCTGGCCTCGGAGGTGGTGTTGGGCTCCCCCAGGACTTTGGTTCTGGGGGACTTCAACGTCCACGCCGATGCCGGCCTTGTTGGGGCGGAGCGGGAGTTCATGGCCGCCATGGCAACTATGAACTTGTCCCAGGAGGTGATCTGCCCGACCCACGTGGGGGGACATATCCTCGACCTGATCTTCGGCTCTGGCCTTGAGGCGGGGGGTCCGGTTGTGGGGGAGGTGACAGCGGTGCCCTTGTCGTGGACGGACCATTACCTCCTTCAGGCCGGTCTTTTAGCGCGCCCCCTCCAGAAGGGGAAGGGACCAGTTAGGATGGTCCGCCCTCGGAGGCTGATGGAACCCCAGCGGTTCCAGGAGGTCCTGAGGGAGCTTACCCTGGATGTGGACGGTCACTCTGTGGATGAGCTGGTCCGGCATTGGAACATCTTGCTGGAGGAGGCCATTGACAGGGTGGCTCCGAGGCGCCTTCTGCCTCGGTCTCGTCACCGCAGGACCCCTTGGTTTACTGAGGGGCTGCGGTGTATGAAGCGTGTGGGCAGGAGGCTAGAGCGACGCTGGCGTCGGACTCGGTCTGTCTCCGATCGTCTTCTCCATAGGGCCCATTTGCGGTCCTATGTGGAGGCTGTGAGGACGGCGAGGAAGGAATTCCTCGCCGTCCTCATAGCGTCTGCGAAGTCGCGTCCAGCGGAGCTGTTTCGGGTGGTGCGGGGGCTGGTTAGTCCGGCCTCCCTCCGCCTGGATGGGGACTTGTCCCGGGCCCGCTGTGAGGAGTTTGTCATCTACTTCGCAGACAAGATCGCTCGGATTCAGGCCGATTTCGACGCTGGGTTGATAGCAGTAGGGGAAGAGCGCGGGGGGGCGGAGGGTCCGTCTGGTCCATCTTTATGGGGTGAGTTTCAGGAAGTGACGCCAGCCGATGTGGTGGATGTCCTGGGGTCTGTGAGGGCCACGTGTTGTCAACTAGATCCATGCCCGTCCTGGTTAATAAAAGCTTCCGGGGAGACGTTGGGGACGGTGCTGGCGAGGGTGGTGAATGCGTCCCTTCGGCAGGGGAGGTTGTCGCCTTGCTTAAAAGAGGCTGTGGTGCGCCCCCTGCTGAAAAAACCATCGTTGGACGTGGACGCGCTCGCCAGCTACCGACCTGTCTCTAACCTTCCCTTTTTAGGGAAGGTTATTGAGCGGGCAGTGGCGCTCCAGCTCCAGGGTCATCTAGATAATATCGGGCTCCTTGACCCGTTTCAATCTGGGTTCCGCCCCGGCTATGGCACCGAGACGGCGTTGGTGGCCTTGGTGGACGACCTCCGCCGGGAGATGGATGCGGGATGTTCGACATTTCTCATCCTGCTCGATCTCTCGGCCGCTTTTGACACCGTGGACCATGGGCTGCTGTTGAGACGACTGCGTGACCGGGGGGGTCTGGACGGAACTGTTCTTGAATGGTTCCGTTCATTCCTCTCGGGGAGGAGCCAACGGGTGGTGTTGGGGGAAGAAACATCGAGCCCCCGCGCCTTACCGTGTGGCGTTCCGCAGGGATCGATCTTGTCTCCATTATTATTTAACATCTATATGCAGCCCTTGGGGGAGGTCGTGAGAGGGTTCGGGGTGCGGTGTCACCAGTATGCTGATGATACTCAGCTGTACCTCTCGTTTTCTACCGACCCAGACCCTGCTGTCTCGGTGCTATCCCAATGTTTGGAGGCCGTGGCGGATTGGATGCGACAGAGCAGACTGAAACTCAACCCAGATAAGACGGAGGTAATGGTGGTGGGGAGGGCGAAGGGGGTGGTGGCCCCCCTGATTGGGGGGGTTTGCCCCCCTGTAGCTCAGCAGGTCCGGAGTCTGGGGGTCATTTTGGACGCAGGCCTGCGGCTGGAGCAGCAGGTGGAGGCAGCCGCGAAGGCTGCCTTCCGCCAGCTTTATCTGGTACGTAGGCTGCGTCCGTATGTCTCTGGCCCGGACCTGGCCTCCCTCATCCATGCCTTCGTCACCTCGCGACTCGACTACTGTAACGCGCTCTACGTGGGGCTTCCCTTGTTCCTGGCCCGGAGGCTGCAGCTGGTGCAGAATGCGGCGGCCCGTCTTCTTACGGGGACGGGTCGCCGGGAGCACATTACACCGGTGCTCCGAGCGCTGCACTGGCTGCCGATAGTGTGCCGGGCCAGGTTCAAGGTCCTAGTAATGATCTATAAAGCCCTATACGGCCTTGGCCCCTCTTACCTTAGGGACCGCCTCGCCCTTCGCGCCCCGGAACGACTCCTGCGGTCTGCCGGGGGTGCCCTCCTGGAGGTCCCCCGTGTTAAGCGGGGGGCCACGATGGAGCGGGCATTCTCGGTGGTAGGGCCGCGGCTGTGGAACTCCCTTCCGGAGGAAGCTCGCCTGGCCCCAAGCCTTTTGACTTTTCGGCGGAACTGTAAGACCTGGCTGTTTGCCCAGGCCTTTGGGAGGGAGGGGGGGGTGTGATTTTTAATCCCCCACCTGTCTATTTATTTTTATATACCACCAGCTTTATTGATATGTTTTATGGTTGTATTTTAAATGTTTTTAAATGTTTTTTATTGTTGTAAACCGCCCCGAGCTGCTGTGCAGGATGGGGCGGTATAGAAATCTAATAAATGAATGAATGAATGTATTTATCTTTAGATTTCCTCTGGGCAAGCTACTCAGTTGGCACATACAGCCGCCCATCAGAGTAAGGGATCATGGCCTGGTCATCAGAGCCCATTCGGACATTGAAATCCCCTGCTAATTGATCCCTCAGGATATTTGATGAGAGTCTCCTCCAATAATTGTTCCAACCCATCCCACATGGATGCCTGGAAAGATCCGGCATTACAAGGAGGAATGTATACTGTCAGGATTATTAAGGTCGCCAGCCCAAGTTTGGCGACAAACCCTAGGGCCAAGTGGGGGAATGATATGGTCTCTAATATCTTTAAAGGGGTATGGATAGCCACAAAGGCACCCAAACCCCCACATGGGCATCCCCTTTGCTTCCGATGGACTGCTGGAAGAAAATAACCCAGCTCGATGGGTTTTGACGACCAGGTTTCCTGAATGAGAATAACTGAATTGGTTTTAAAAGATCAGGAAGTCTGGGTCATGGCAGTGTCTTTCCCACCCCGCCACATTCCATGAGCATAGGCTAAAATCCCTACCCGATGGTGATCTAGGGAGTCATAAGGGTGAGGGCACCATGAGGCCATGGCCACCATGATCTACTGTTCCCCTTTGGGTATCTCTTAACACTGGACATTGCTGTAAAACTTGACTGTCTCCCCGCTCAAGGTCGGGGGACTCATAGATTTCACCAATTACCCTTTCCTTGGGGAGACCCTCAGCCAACGGTGCCTCCTGGGTCATTGAGGTTGCCTGAGAAACAACAGACCGGTTGGAGTTATCCATCTGCCCAGTCAATCGGCTGGGTTTTAGCTCTATTTCAATAGGGGCAATATTTAAAGAAGATTGTCCTGGTTGGCTAGTCAAGGGATGAGAGGAGTACAAAAGGGATGGGGAACAGGAAAAAACAGAAGAGGACGAAGGGGGAACTAAAGGAGGTGGCAAGGGGGGCCTTAGATAACAATGGAGCAAGAGCAGGTTTTATATAAACCTTAGTAATATAAACACCCCAGGCCATCAAAGGTTCCACATGGGGCAGCAATTCATCAGCCAAAACAGCATATGAGAACCAAATCAAGACACGATGGCACTGTGGGGCTGAGGGCAAAAGTGTATGGCTAATTATGGCTCTAAGAGCAATTGGACGTCCTAAAATATGGGCTAAGTGATGTCGAATAGTAAGCCTCGATGTCCAATCTGGCAAATAACCCGAGGGCAGAGGGGTAACATGGAAGCACAATGCACAATGATCTAATTGCAACATATCCTGATCGTTCCCAGGCATGGGCCTACTATCTAAACCCCCTTTACAAGGCAGCTGAGATGAGATGCATCCCTGTGGGACTTGAGTCCCAACTGAGACCATCACCTGCTCCTTAGTCCCCACCCCATTAATTACATCCACCTTAGATAATTTGACTAAGTCAGCTACGATCCCCAACTGCAGCCTATGGAGGTCCAGTTGTAAATTAATTTTCTCCAGTTGGGCATAGAGCTTAGATATTAAAGTGCTGATGACCAGGCACTGATTGCCCACAGCCTCCACCATGGAGGCATCAGAATAGTCAGGCAAAGCAGATGGCAAGTCTTCTTCCGGGGGGGATAACAAGATACCTCCCTCCCTAGGGGAGGATAGAGCAGGGGTCAAAATAACAGGCTCTAAATTGGAAGTAAAGCCGGACTGGGCACCCTTATTTACAGCCAAAGAATCTCCACTTCGGGAGGGGAAAGTATCCTGCACAGCCGCAGCCCCACCACCACCACCACCACCGAATCATCCCCCAAAGTTGCCACAGGGGCCACTGGTAGTTGATCATCAAGTATTGGGGTAGGGGATCCTACCAGAGATGATGACAGAAAGTCCTTAAGTGTGGATTGCTGGCTTCTGGCTTGAGAGCGAGTTTTCACTCCCTCCTTTCGTCGCCCCTTCACCATGTCCGTCACTCTGGTGGCTTTTTGAGAATATACGGTGTACTGCTGAGACATTTCAAGTTTTTCTCTGTTCATGGGTGCTGATTTCACTGAGAATGGTGTAAATGGGATTTGATGAGTCAGGTGGCTGATGAACCTACTTCGAGAAGTTATAAGACCTGGCTGTTCCACCAGGCATTTGGTGGGGGAGATGGGTGAGGGGGTGGGTTGTTGGGTAGGTGTTATTATTTTTTTTGTCCTCCTTTGAGTTGTATTTAAATTGTTTTAATGTTTGTTTTGCAAATTGTAAGCTGCCCCGAGCTGCCTGTGGCAGGAGGGGCAGGGTAGCAAAATTCTAAAATAAATAAAATAAACAAATAAAATGCATAAGCAACTGTTTTTTTGCAATTTCAGTTCATTTGGTTTGTTTATTTGTCTTTTTCTGGTTTTCCATTTGTTTTCTTCAGGAATAACGAAAATCAGTGGTGGAAATGAGTGGTAAAAACTGGAAATGGACCATAGGCCCTTTTCACACAGACACTCTAACACTGATAAAATGGGTGTTACATTTTATTATACATGTTGCAGGGCTGCAGGTGTGCTCTATGGGTGCCCTGAAACATGTATAATAAAATGTAACACCCATTTTATCAGTGTTAGAGTGTCTGTGTGAAAAGGGCCATAGTTAAACTTCAAAATTTCTTATAGACAACCATGCACGTGCCAGAGGCGTTGTGGCATGGAACATGTTCCTGGCTGCAGAGTACTGTGACCATATTTATGGGCTGCAGGTAGAGCAGAAATGACTACTTGCCAAAACCAACTAAAAAACCAACCAAACAAAATGAACGAGAAAACAAAATTAAAATACCAAAACGGGTAATCAATCAGAGATTGGTCAGGTAGCCTCGACTATGTGGTTAGTTCATTTTGAGTTGGATCATTCTGATTCGATGGGTTTGCTTGTTTTGGCGAGTAATAGTTGCTGCTCTACGTACAGGCCATGCATATGGTCAAAGTACTGTACAGCCATGACCATTTTCCAGTCCACATCACATCTGGCAGATGCATGGTTGTCTGCAATAAACGTTGAGGGTTAACTATGGTCCATTGATCCAAAAAGTTAAGATACCACTGCTTTATGACTTTACTGATTACGTTTTCTTCTGCACATCTTCCTCTTTCTAACATCTTAAAACGTAATTCTCTTTTTGTGTTCTCATTACCCATTTCGTGACAGAAAATGTTCTTCCAATTCTGTCACCTGTTCTCTAGCACAACTTTCTGAGCTTCCTTGTCTATAAATGGATTTCTAGCTTCACCAAAATGAATAGATCTACTCACAGTGCTCAAAGGAGCCAGGATTTCACATATGACATTTAGTTGCCCAGTTGTTGAGCCTTCTGCTGAAAACTTTGCCTTTGTAAGCGAGGCTGTTTTCCTAGGGACTTTCCCCATAAATATATGTAGATATTAGTCTAAACACTGGAATTAATCAGATAGTAGAAGAGTTCACATGTAGCTTTAGAACTAAAATTCACATGTAGCTATAAAACACTCAGAACAAGCTTTGGACAAGATTTCTTACAGAAATAAGCAGTATTAAAATGATAAAGCAACATGAACAGCATATTTAATGCCTTCTAAAAGTCTTCTTGCATTTAGTCTCCTTTAAGCTCAAAGGAAAATGTGCAGAAAATGCTCAAATGTCTCATTTTACTGACTTGAAAGGTTAATGAGAAAAATGATCTTTTTCAATTTATAATAAAGGCCATTTAAAACAGAAGACTCCAAAGCACTGCAGCTGCTCCGTTATTACAAAGCATGTTTTCACAATTTGGACTTTAGAAAATGCATTGTGCCTGCTTTCCTCGGAACACATATGTCACTCTTATTAATGCATAGCTTTATTTGTTCAGTTAGATGCAAAATATAGCCTTCATTACAGCAGTTACAGTTGAAGAAACTGGACAGTTCTGATATTATTTGAGTTAAAATGACACAATAATGTTCAGAACCAAAATATGCACTTCATAAGTACCAGTAGGATAAATAGCAAAGCATAAAATTCCTGTGCTGTAATCTTTGCGATGACTAATGTGAGCTACTTTTGATTTTGTCAGATCTCAGACTACAGTAAGTGTAGCTGAATTTGGTCATACTTGGGTAAGGGATTCCAATTAAAGGCTGAGTGCTTTCAGAGATGATGATGGTGTTTTGTAGTAAACAACACTCTTCTTTTGGAATCAGTAAATACAAATATCTCAGCATGATACTAATGAGCCTTGAGAAGCTGGGGATGGCACCTTTTGAATGAGACATAAAACTGTAGTCATTTAAAATTGTGGATGCTAAAATCAATTTTTATCATTTGGAATGCTAGTAATGTTAACTCTGATGCAGTGGTTAATTTCCAGTTCGGAAGAATTTTGCTTACCTAAAAGACCTCTGCCTAATTGTGCTGTTCCTTCTTCCTCAAGTAGTGGGAGGTTTTTGAGGTTTTCCCAGAGCTGATTCCTTCCTGAGAAGAGAGGGCTGGAGTCTTTTATTTAATTAATTTATTTATTTATTAAAAAACATTTGGTATTCCACCCCTCCTGCCTCACGCAGCTCGGGGCAGCTAAGAATATTAAAACATCATAAAACATCATAAAACCACAACATCAAAAACAAACAGCCTTCATCAAATAATTACCATAAAAATAGATAAAATAACCCAATCTACCTTCAACCCAGCCCAACCCCACCCCACCCCCAGCCTCCCCATATCCTTCTCCAAATGCCTGACAGAACAATAAAGTGTTACATAGCCACTGAAAGGTGAGCAGATCTGAGGCTGCATTCTCACTTGCACTGGTGGTGGCGGCAGCGGGAGGGGTGAGGAAAGACGCAGCAGTGCCAAGGAGTCGGCCGACAGGAAAAGAGCCGGTGCAAACGGGGATCTGCTGTGGCTTCTCTTGCACATGTCAGGGCACAAAATCCATAAGGAGATGGACTGCTGCATTCTACACTAGCTGCACCCTCCAGACCATCACTATGGGCAGCCCCATTACAATAGTCTAGTCTTGAGGTAATGAAAGCATGTATGATGGTGACAAGGTCAGAATTAGAAATATAGGATCGGAGTCTATAATGTAATTGGTGAAAGGCACCCCCAGCCAGAGCTGCTACCTGATCATCCAAGCACAAATGTGGATCTAGGAGGACACCAAGGGTGATTTCAGACGTTATGAATTCACAGTCAACCACAGTGAACCACAGACAATCCCACAGCGTGGACAAAGAGCCCCGAACGTCTGAACAGTGGCATCCAGATGTTCACCACAGTTGATCACCCGCAGGGGCTAAAGCCAACTATGCTTCTGGAGGTTGGGACGGGACCATCCCCGAAAGCGTGGTGAAAGAGGTTCCCATGGAAACCGCCAAAAGTAATGACTGAACGCCAACCACCAGGCGGAATCAGAACAAATAATCCCCAGCCGTGGCGAGAGCACGCAGCGTCGCTGCCAGGCAACACGGAACACACAGACCGGGGAGGGAGATTTAAGGGCACACAGCAGCAGGGGAACATGGTGGGACGGAGACATATGGAAGGGAGAAGAGAGTGGAAGGCGAACAAGGCATGGGGGGGAAGAGGGAGGGGGTAGGGCACAAGGGGGTACGGTATGGACAAGAAACACAAGTTGTAGCTACAACAACAGCTTTATTGTCTGCCTCATGGTAACAGGAAGGGACAGGGGAGTATTACTATTATTATTATTATTATTATTAACAAACATTTATATAGCGCAAGCAGTGTACCTGGCACTTTACAAAGTAATAAAATAGACATGGTCCCTGCCCCTAGGGCTTACAGTCTGCCAGCCAGTATGTCCCTACAGACAGGACCCCTCCCCTGGGTGCACCTGCACTCTCGTTCTGGGGGCTCGTGCCCCGGGCCCGCATGTGCCTGTCAGTGCAGTCCGCAACTGGTTGCCTGGTGTCATCATCTCCCTGCTATCAGTGCTTGCTGGACAGTTGGTGCGCTCGGTTCCTGCAGCTGTGCTGGGTCCACTCCCCACGCATCGCTTGCTAGCTCTGCCTTGTTGCAGCCTGCAGCCTTATTGCGTGTTCTTGGGGCTCCCCTGCTTCCCTCCCCAGCCCACATGGCATCGTGCGGCCCCTCTTTCCTTGCTGCTCCTTGCTGTCCTGTGGACAGTGGTCCACACGACCATGGCTGGCAGTGCTGCCCCTGGGCTCCCGCACCCCGGTTCGCCTGGTGCCCCCCATAGCTGGACCTTCCAGGAGACCATGGCCCTATGTGACCTGTGGCAGTCCCTGGCTGTGCAACTGCTCCTGTGCTGCCCAGCTACCCTCTCTGGTGCCTATGCAAGTATGAGCTCCGGGCTTCACTACTTCTTCTATGAGGAAAACGGTAGTGCGTGCCGGCTCCATGCGGAGGTGCTTGCCTCCATCCCTTTCCTGATGGGTGCCTTCCAGAGATGAGGTCCTCATATGTGGCATGGTCCATGGCGGAGACCATGTCTGCCCTCTCGGTGTGTAGCCTGGATGGGTTCACGAGCTGTCTGGAGGAGGGGGGCCCTGCCCTGGCCGTTTCATTCTTATGCTGCATCCATGGGGCCCGTGGCTACCAGAAGTCATGTGGGGTGGCGTATTACCACCTGTTGGAGCTTGGGCACCTGTCATGGTCCCCTGCTGCTGAGTATACCTTTTTGGAGCCCACCGAACTGGAGCTTGTGCTGATGTTCAGGTGGGGTTCACTGTGCCGGATCCGTTTGAGGTCTACTACCTCATTGCCCACCACATGGCGGGTCTGGGCTACTGCCGGGGCATGCTTCAGTGGCCCTACTATGTGCATCTGGTGGGCCAACCAGTCCCAGCCCCCTTTGTGGCCCCCTGCAGTTGTCTGTGAGGCCCCCTGTGTCATTGGTGTGATGGATCCCAGTCCCACTGTGTGCTCCCTGCACCTCCATGCCAGCTCGGGACACTGGCCACTCACTCTGCACCATTCTGGCCTTGCTGCTGTTCTGGATGGTTCGTGTGCCTCCATTCCGCTCTCCTCTGTCACTGTGCCCCCCCCCATGGGCACCCCCTGTCCTTTGCTGCCTGTGGTGTTCCTCTCCATGCCTGGCTCCCCCTTTGGCTGGTTCCTGCTGCCTGACACTGCTACCAGCTCTCCCTGTGGTGTCTTTTTCCCTTGCCTGGCTGCCCGCATGCCTGTGTCCATGCCTTGCACCTCCCCCGGGTGCCTCTGTGACTGTGCAGGACTTGGGGCCACTGGACAGCGCCTCCTGGACTCCTTTGGGGGGTGGCTGCATGTGCTGCCCGCAGAATCCAGCTCGCCTCCATGCTCAGCTGTGCTTTTGCATCAGTGAGGGGGATCCTTGCCATCTGGACCTGCCTCCGACTGCTCTGGTGCCTTCCCTGGCTTGGTTGCCCTCCCCCTGTGACCCTGCTCCAACCCCTGTGACTTTTAAATTATTAATTAATTATTATTATTTTATTATAGGCTTTAATATAGCACCAGCAATGTACCTGGCACTTTACAGAGATTATGATAGACACAGTCCCTGCCAGAGGGCTTATGCTCTAAAGACAGGGGAAGGGGAGACAGGGAAGGGGGAACTGAGGGAGGGACAAGTGATGCAACGTTCATGAGGATACTGTTGGGTGGCCCATGATCCCTGTGCTGTCAGTGGAGTTCTGGGTGCCTTTCACTGTGTCTTGGACTGTTTCCAGCCTGGTCCCCTCCCTTTCCTTGGCCTGGGGCTTCCCCCCTCCCCCCGGTGTCCGTGGTGCTGTGTGTGTTGACCTTCCCGGTGTGCTCCCCCCCTTCCTTCCTGTTCCATTCGGGTGTGTTTGCACCTGGGTGTGTGTGTGTGGTCTCTCTTCTGCAGTGTCCTTGGCTTCCCTGTGCCTATAGCATGTGCCGCCGCAGCCGCTCCTCTCCCTCCTCCCCCTCCCTTCCCGTTTCCCTTGTGTGGGCATTGCCTTTTGGTGCTTTGGCTTCGTTTGCCCTCAGTCAGCCATGTCTGCCTCCTGCCCCACCCTGGTGTCTTCAGGGTGTTCTGACCACGATCTGGAATAAGCATAACATCTGTTGCACTGCCCCGTGCCACGGTCCGTCCATTTCTGTGCCATGATCCTGCTCCCGTCACAGCCAGAGCAGGAGTTCATGACTTCTGTGTCAACCATGGGCCTGTCCCAGGTTGTATATGGCCCAGCACTTGAGAGGGGGCACACTCTTGACATGGTGTTTTGCACTGGCCTTAAGGCATGGGGGTCATATGATTGGGGATGTTTTCAGACATTACGCGGTCCCAATTCACCACAATGGATTCCCAGCAGTGGGGAATCGAACAATCACCCCCTGTGGTCAAGGAGAGCCCTGAACAGACGTGATGGGATTGAGACCATGGCAGGGAATTGGGCCACCAGACCACAGCCCTGGGCAGCACAACAAACTTGATGCCAATCCCCGGGCATGGTCAAAACACCCAGAAGGCACTGGGGAGGGATGGGACAAAGACATGGCTGATGGAGGGCAAAGGAAGCCAAAAGTACCAAAAGGGAATGACCACACAAGGGAAATGGGAAGGGAGGGGGAAGAGGGAGGAGAGCCGCTGAGGTACCACACACAACAGGCACAGAGACAACGAGGGCACAGTGGAACACACAGCACAAACACATGCCCGGGTCCATACACACCCATATGGAAAAGGAAAGGAAGGTGGGACACAGCAGGACAGACAACACACACGGCACAATGGGCACAGGGGGGAGGGGGCAGCGGGACAGGGAAGAGGGGGGGAATGCCCATGGGGCAGGGTCGGGCACGGGGAATAGCAGACAGACCCCCAACAACAGCACAGCCCACATGGGCACCCCCACAGCTACCAAGTCAGTCCTGGAATGGGGGGACCCAGAAAGGTTGAGGTACAGGCACAGGGGGAGGCCACACAGAACAGGAAGCAGCCCGGGCATGGTCCAGGAGGCACACATGGACCCCAAGCACTGGCAAGGGTGCCATGGAGGGAAGGCAGGAGAGCTGGAGCCATGCAGCTGGTCCAAACGCACAACTCCCCCCCCCCAGGAGGTAGCCAGGAGGTGCAGTCCAGGGGCCCCAGAACCTCAAGGTCACACAGGCACCCTGGGGGGGGGGCTGGGGTGCACGAGGGAGTGCATGCAGACGAGGATGGTCAGCAGCACCCAGGGGAGCCAGGGGGCGATTCAGGGAGCTGGACCCGGACACCGGAGAAGGCAGCCATGGAGGGGAACAACGGTTGCAGAAGCAGACGGGGGAGGGGTCTGGGGGGGCCCCGGATCCACAGGCAGGGGAAGCACAACCCTGGGAAGCAGACAGCACAGCAGCATGGGCAGGATATCAAGGAGGGAGCAGGGAGCAGACCACGTCAGCAGGGCAGAGGCGGGAGCTCACAGTGGGGCCAGCAACCGGGCCCCGGAAGGTACAGGGGGACTCACAGCCAGCTTCAGGGGGCCAGGTGGGGGCCAGGGGGCCCACCAGGTGAATGAAGTGCAGTCAATGAAGCATGCCTCGGTGGTACCCCAGCATGGACATGTGGTGGGCAACCAGGTAGTACGCCTCGAACGGATCCCCCTACACACACACACACACACCGTGCAGGTTCTGTGCCTCACCCTCAGACAGCCCTCCCGCTTCTCACCCTTCCCACCCTCCCCCGCGTCTCTGAGGCGTCCCCCTCGCCCACCCTGTGGGCGCTGCAGAGCTCTGGGAGCTCCCCTCCCCCCACTGTCCATGTCCCCAACAGTGTCCTGGGAGACCTCAGTGTCCAGAGGGGCAGGTGGTGGTGGGAGGGAGGACCTGGGGCCTGAGGACCCACCCCCTCCTCAGGAGGCAGCATGGGGGGGTGTTAAGCAATGGGGCAGCCTGGGTTAAGCAATGGGGCAACCAGTTCTGGTTGCCCCATTTAAAAAAAGATATAGTAGAACTGGAAAAGATGCAGAGAAGAACAACAAAAATTATCCAGGGCATGGAATGACTTCTGTATGAGAAGAGGTTCAATTTGTTAGGACTGTCTTCAGGAAAAAGGGCTATTATAGAAGTTTACAAAATCATGAGTGGTGTGGAACAAGTAAATATGGAGTGGTTATTCACCCTCTCAATTAATAATAGAACTAGGGGACTGTACAATTAACATGTGGAATTTGTTTCCAGAAGATGTTGTGAAGGTCAGTAGCTTAACTGGGTTTTAAACAATGACTGGATAAGTTCTTGGAGGATAGATCCATAAATGGCTATTAGTCAAGTAGGTCAGGAGATGCAACCTCTGACTTTGGGTTTAACAAACGTGACGGTGGCCCGCTTAGGCCTGTTTGAACCACTTTGGGCCATGGGTTTGTTGGGGGTAATCCAGATGTTTGCCCCAGAGCTCTCCCAGGTGTGTTGGCAGCTAGTCCAGGCTCTCCCAGGTGTGTTGGCAGCTAGTCCAGGCTGTAATCCTGAAGACCTCCGGGATCACAGCTTGGACTAACCACCAACATGCCCGGGAAATGGCACCCCTGAATAGGCTGAAGCAACTATCACATGTGGTAGGGCACTGTTCATGGCCATGATGTTTGGCCACCATGGCTGCCTGTCATGGGAGAGGGCAGGCCACTGGGTGCAGCGTGGGGTGGCTGGCTGTACATTCGTGCAACTCCCTGCTCTCCCTAGCCTGGCAGGTGAACGTTTGTTCTGCAAGTCCTGACCAGGTTGCCAGTGGCTTCCAAGTTGGGAGCGGTTTCTGACAGCAGCACTCCGCTGACACTTGTGTTTTCACCCTATGAGTAGCTGAACATCAGGGAATGGATCTCTCCATTGTGACTTGTTGGGTACTTCACTGAAGTGCCCAAGAGTTACCGTTGTTGGAGACAGAATACTAGGTTTGATGGACCATTGGTCTGACCCAGTATGGCACTTCCTATGATCTAATAAATGTTAGAAAATCAATGTAGGCAGTGACAATAATGCTACAAAATAATTTATTTATTTAATTATTTATTTTGAAGATTTATACCCCGCCCCTCCTGCAAAAGCAGCCCGGGGCAGCTTACAACAATAAAAACATAATAAAAACAGTTTAAAACATCCAATATGATAATATTAAAACAGGGCTAAAATAACAGATAAGATAATAAATAGTAGATAGGTGGGGGAGCTAAAAACCCCTCACCCTA
>QEPC01008922.1:687508-708217 GCA_003113815.1 Sphenodon punctatus
CTCCTGTCTCTCAGATTGTAAGCCCTAGGGGCAGGGACCCTGTCTATTTTATTACTTTGTAAAGTGCCAGGTACACTGCTGGTGCTATATAAATGTTTGTTAATAATAATAATAATAATAATATCAGTGTTTTTGGAGTTCTCAGTATTGAAAGCAACCTGGTGTAAGTCATTTGAGGATTGTAGCCCAGATCTTTAATGAGTTGAGCAGGGCTATTGAGTTAAGTGGTTTCAAGACTGTGTCCTTTTTCTTTTTTGAATTTATTAATAATTTTGACAGAGATACATAGAAACGGCCATGTGTTTAACACAATATAGAGTAGCTACCTTTATGCTAAGAACCCTTCAACTCACAACCATCATCACATAGGGTATTTTCAGATGAACGGGTGGCCCCAGTGCTGGCCACACCAGTCTGTTTCACACCCAGGATGGTCAGTCCATCTAAGGGCACCCCACCAGATGTGCACCCACAGAGCAGCTCTGGGGTAGTCCCTCTGGCAGCACTCTGGAACATCTCAGGGTGCCACCGAAAGAACAGACTGGCCAAACCTGGAGCACCATCCCAAAGTGGATCAGTTGTCCATCTGAAGTGCAGACCCATGCTGCAGCTCCACTTCCAGCCAGCTGTTGGCCTAGGCAGTATCATAGAGCTGCAGGTGCCAGCCTAAATCATAGGGTGATTGGCCACAACTCTATGGTGTGTGTGTGTGGTGGACCAGGGAACCAGCTGGGTCTGTCTGAAGTGGACCAGGCAGGACTGGGAGTGGGTGGACACAGGGGTGCACCTGAAGAGCAGCTCTGGGGGCAGGCAGCCTTGCATCAGTTTAAAAACACCCATAGAAGCTAGGCTAGGTGCTTTTCAAAGGTATATATTTATTATAAATAAAAATGAATGCATAAATATTAACTTAATATTCACTATTCTAGCAAACTTTCCTGCTTTGAATGTTCATAAACAAACTAAGGGCCAGATCCAATGCTGTTCTGATCAACATGAGACATTAATGGCTTTTGTATTGGTCTCTAAAATTAAAGGTGAAAACATTAAGTGAATATTGAAAAATAAATTTTCAAATGAGGAGGAAAGAGGAAAATAAGAGGAGCCGAGGAAGAACAAAGAAGAGTCTCAGGAAAGGAAGTTGTAAGGTCATCTGATGTTTGAGACGCCAGAGTTTAGGGACATTTTTAGCATGCCTGAAAAACTGAACCTGCAGTGTAATCTAGAACAGAGGTTCCCAGCCTAGGTGATGGGGCTCCAACGGTGGTCATGCCATCTGTAAATGGAATAGTGATCTCAAGATGGGCACAAACAAATTGGGAACCACAGATGTAGAGGAAATTAGCTGCACTCCTATGCTGGAGTTGCAGAGAGGAAGCAGAGATATTAAATAATGTTCACTGGAATTAAGATTTAACATTTGAAAGTAAATATACACTCTTTTTTATCTCATGCTTTTAGTGAATTATATGTCTTTGTGCATGAATAAAGAGGTTTGAATCACTATGCAGCATTGTGTTGAGCTTTCTTTTCTCACTGCTGGATAGCAAGTATAGGGGTATGCATGTTGTTTTTGTTATTACAATAATGATAATGAACATTGTCATTTTCATTTTTGTTATTGCAATAACGAAAACAACCGAGAATAATGACAATGATAATGAAACAACCAAGATACTAGTAATGATACAGTATCAATAAAAATGTCAACAACAATATTGATAATGATATTGATAACAAAAATGATAACAAAAACAATAACAAGAAACAAAAACAACAATGTCATTATTAGTGCTCCAGCAGTTCAATTTTGGAAGGAAGAGGGAACAGTAGTCTAGTGCTTCCACTTGGCTGAGGTTTTCTGAGGACCAAAGCTTCAGGGCGCCATCCTCAGAACCTCAGACATTGGAAAATCGAGGTGAATACATCGGTTCTCAATGTTTTCTGAGGAAAACCGAGGACCAAGTTGGAGTACTAATTTTGGTTGATAAAGCATTTGTGCTTCCTCTGCTGTGAGTGGTGAGAAGGTTTTGGATAGCCTTTTCTAGAATGGTTTTCTTCTGAAGAAAGATAGACTGATGTGCTATGGTGCAATATAGAAATCCATTTACTTACAGATTAAGGGGTTGAGGAGGAGTGGATGAGAAGCAGACAACAGCACCTGCACTGCTCCCACGAAGCTCAGTACAAAGCTAACCCACAACTACACCTGCTGCCTTAAGAGTGGCCTCTTTCTGTTGTCTCTGCATTTTCTTAATCAATGAATGAAAAGCCCTGTATATAGCCAGGCGTGTGTTCTCAACACTGCATCCGGTGTGTATTTACAGGGTGCGGTGGGGCATACAAGCTTGACATTCCAAGGACAACAAGAATATGTGTGAGGTGAGTCAAGTTGGCCAGGGCACAGGTGCAAAATTGTCTTGGATTTAATTAGGACTCTTGGGAAATCTATTTCTGAGAATCCTACTGTTTAATGGTAGTTTTACCTTCTCTGAGAATGTGATATGAATGAGATAATGATCTGTATGTCACTCTTTCTCTCTCTAAGAATGTAAACAGATGAGATGATAGCCTGCTGGAGTCCGTGTTCGGTCTGTGCAGCCCCCACTCACATGTTTAGCCCCCTGCATGTATTTCATATGCATACGGGCAGCCCACACTGAACCCCTGCTCACAGATTTGGCAGGACAGACCTAATACATGGGCACACACATTCTTCCCTGCCACACTCCTGCCACCATCCCCTCCTTCCCAGTATCCCACCCCTTGTTATGACTCACAACCATAGCGAGCTATGGGAAGAAGAAGCCACCCCAGCTGTTTCTTCTGTGCTCTTATGACTCCATGTGACAGTACAGCACCTGCTATCCCTGCCCACCCTCAGAAGTGCATACCTGGGTTTACACTTGCAAGCACTTGGCGGCTGGAAGTAACATTTTTACTATTCACAAAATGCTGAGTTTATTTAAAAAATGGCATACTTTGTTGCGCACCTATAGTAAAAATTGAAAGTTAAAGTAAAAAATCAAAGTGAAAGCAATCAGTCCAAGCAATCATTCTTTGCATGCTCTCAGCATAGTTTCTCATACTCATGGTTCACAGAACAATTCCTGGCTCACTGAACAGGAGGCAGCATACCGTTTCATTTGGATCTCACCTGCCATGGGGTTGGAAATTCTAGGGATGGGCAAACAGATCGCTGTTCAGGTTTGGCCGTTCGGTTTGGCTGCATTCATTTCATTCGTTCATTTCATTCGTTCGATTCGGATGCGTTCGGTTCATTCGCCGAGTTCGGGTTCGGCTGTTCGGTTCGATTGTCCGAACAGGCTGTTCGGCTGTTCGGCCATTCGGGAAATGTTGTTATGGGTGTTTTGGTTTTTTTAATATGGTTTTTTGATCTTTTATTGGGTTTTATATGGTTTCCTTTTGTTTTTTATTTGGTTTTTTTGTTTTTATATGGGGTTGTTTTGTTTTTTTATCTAATATTATATATATCTATCTACACTAAATCTAACTGCTATTAACTATTCTAAATGCTATGAACTAAATGGATTATCTAATAAGTACACAGGCCTACTCCTACAAACACTAAAACTAAATCACTAACGCTATCTCTATCACTAAGCTAACTCCTACAATTCTCTACATCTATCTATCCCCCCCATCCCATATCCATATCCATCTATCTATCTATCTATGAATATATATGGATATATATACATACATCCCATATATATGGGATGCGGGCGGAATCACAAACAGAAGAGGAGTCTGTAGTGAAATACATACTCAATGAGTCTGTACAGTGAAATGCATAACACAAGGTTTCAGTTTCATTTCAGTACAAAACTGAAATGAAACTTAAAGCAATCTAAAAATCCTACTCAACACCTGCTGTTCAGGAAGAGTGACTAGCTCAGAAGGTGTTGGGAAGGGGGGGCAGATAATTAGTTTCGTTTCTTGCAAGCCTCTCTCCACCCCTGGTGCCTGGAAGTCTGCTCCTCAGTGACTGACTACACCTCCCTGTCATGTTTGACCTTCCAGTGAACCTTTTTTTGCCATCCGAACTCATCTGAAAGCGATCCGAACTTACCGAACTGTTCGGCCATTTCGTCGTTCAGTGTTCGGATTGTTCGCGTTCAGTCATCCGAACAGTTCGAGTTCTGGCTGAACTCCGAACTGCGTTCGCCCATCCCTAGGAAATTCCTCTCGGTAAGCATAAAACCCCCAGTCACATATGTGCCTCTTGTACGCCCTCTCTAGCATGTTCTGCATCACTATACACTTGACTTGGCACAACCCATCAGGGTACCCTGCACTTCACTGCTTTTCCAAACATTATTATCAGTGGGTTCACATTCCCTCTACCCAGAGCCACTTGTTTCCCCAAAGAGAATCAGTTCCACCATCCAATAAATGTACTTCTGGTGGCCCTGCAGTTATCATCTTGCTGTCATCAAGGCAGCGATAAGGAAAAATGGCAGGGAAGGTCCAGCCTCCATTAGTGACTTCCTTACTTCTAGCGGTGCACAAATGTCCAGAAAATTCACAGTCTCGATCTCATCCCACTCTTGCAACTCATCCAGGCCTCCCACTCTTCCATGCTGCTAAACTTTGAACAGCAGCAGGGTTGCACAGTATCTGCACTCCATCATGCATAAATGGAACCCCATTGTGTGCATGTGCCATCCTATCAGTGCATAGCCAGCATCTCATGATGGGTTTGACAGTTCTCTTTGTACATCAGGCCTCACCCAAATGTCAGCAAAGGCCAGGATATCTATCACCCTCCCATCCCCCACCCCCATAACTTCTCTGGACCACACCACCCACAGACAAAAGCTAAAGCCATTTGTCTTTCCCTGGCAAACCACCACAGCAATACCTTTTGATGACCTCCTGAAATCCATACTGCCCCCACTCCTCCAAACTTCCACCCTTTCCCAGAATAAGTACAAGAACAGAAACCATAGATTGAGAAAGACATAACAACTTTATTAAACACTAAAAAGATTAATTTAACGTTTCGTTAACATTATAACAACTACATCAACTTGCCTTTTTTAAATGTCCTTTTTTAAAAAAAAAATTCTTTCTGTACCTTCCCATTTTAGGTGCAGCTGGGCGCAGTCACTTGAGTGGGGGTAATAACGGGGTGATGCTCTTTTCTTCGTAATCCTCCCCCCCCCCCCAGATCTGCCTGTGGAGGTTGAGGAGGAGTGGAAGACGGCATAATGTTGGACTTGCTGGTGGAGGGGGAGGCGTGTCTGGACCAGGGCAGGTTGAACTATGTGAGCGCAGGGTGGAGAGGGTGGTTTCCCTGTAGGATTGAATGCTGGGGAAACAAGGGCAGAATCCTGGTGAGGTTGTGTGAACTGCCAAAGATGGTTGGCAAACGGCACATGCCCCTGAGCAATAATTGTTGCGCTTTCGGCAGCTACATGCTGAAGAAGGGAGGTCTGGATCTGAAGAGACTGGGATAACAGATCTCTCATCTCCTTGCTCGCTTTCTCCAGCACCCTGTCCAAGTGCTCCAGCTGCTGTCAAAGGAAAGCCCAGTGCCTGTCCTCCCACCAGCAGCAGAAAAGGCCTTGCATTCTGCAGTGTTCTGCCACAGGAGCTGCACATGCTTCCAGCCATATCCTGAATGGAGTCCTGGATCTGGTTCGCCTGCCGCATGGTTTCCCCAAGGTGCTCCCTCACCAAATCCTCCCTGTGCTGCTAGTTGTGGAGTGGACCCTCAGGTCCAGGTTCTGCTGGGCACTTGTGGCTGGGGGTTCTGTCTGAACTAGGTCTGAAATTAGATTTTGCCAAAACAGGAAATCTCATTTAAATCCCAGTTCTCAATACCATCTCGGTCAAATAGAGAACTTCTTGGTACTTGACAATGTCTCGATTGAGATTTTCATTCTCTCTATTTACCGATAATTTGCTTACCAGAATCCGCTTACAATTTACCATGTACTATTCATTTACCACTTACTGCATTACAGGGGGCACCATTTTACTTCCAGGTTTGTTGTTTCTGCATTTCTGAGCCAATCACTTTTTGAATAACCCACCCCTTAACTTTCCACAGTGCCCCTGGCCTTAACCTCCACTCTGGTGCCTCCAATCAGAATCATTGTTCTATGTTGCTCCCTTTTCTTTGACCCATCTGCAACAGTGTACCACATTCCTTTAAAATCTGCAATCCAGTTGCAGATGCGTCAAAGCAAAGGGAACAACATAGAACAACCCTTCTGATTGAAGGCACTGGAGTTGAGGTTAACGGGCAACAATTGGGAGAATGTTAAGGGGTGGGCTATTCGCACAGTGATTGGCTCAGAAATGCAGAAACAACACCCCTTGAAATAAAACAGTACCGTTGACAATGTGGTAAGCAGTAAACGAACAATACGCAGTAAACGGTAAGTAGAAATTCAGTGAAACGGGATGGTATTTCTCAGAACTGCAAGAATCAAGAAGTTACTTCAATATTGGGAAAACAGTCAAGAAATCAATCCCAGTTCCTGATATAGTGAAATTTCTCACAAGTAAAAAATGTTGCTGCTCATTCAGCCCTAGTCTGTGCCCATTGCATTTATCTATTTGTTTTGGGGTTTTTTTCACATTTTTACCCTGCGCTTCTCAGGGCAGCTATTCTGCGTTGGCAGACATGTAGGAAGGCAACAAAGAAAGCCATTAGTTCAGACTCCACCCTCCTCCCATCTCAGTGCTTCAGCCCCATCTGTCCTTCCTGCCCACTGTAATGGCTGCATGTCCTGCCCAATGTAATGGCCATCCACCCACACTAAAGAAAGTGGGAATGAATACCTGGGATAGGTTACTGCTTGGGAGGTTGCTCTAGCAGGATCAGAGTGGCATCACTGTAGGGAAGTGAAGAACATACCGAAATCAAGCACTGCCATTAGCACTCTCACCCTTCCTCCACACCTGCCATTTTGACTTCCACACCCTTGCCAAGCCCACCATCCCATCCCGGTGCCTTTCCCCACCCCTGCCAGTACATGGTCCCAACATGATGCCACCCGCCCTCGGGGAGACGGGAGGATGCAGTAGCCAATCAGACCAATGCGCCCGAACCCATCCCATGGTTGGGACCCGATTCTGGGATGGGGCTGGCAAGCAGACGTTCATCGTGGCCATTGCCAGCCCCATCCCGGATCGTGGCCAACCTAACTATGATTCTGGAGGTGAGGTCGGCCTCCCCTCCAGAACCGTGGTCAATTTGAACCTGGCTGGGTGTTCATTTGGCCGAGAGCAAATAGACATTCACGAGATCGCTGCCACCACACGGGATCCACTGTGATTCAGTGTGGTGAACAGCGATCTCGTAACATCTGAAAATACCCATAGAGGCTGTGGACATCACTCTGGAAAAGGCAATGTCATTGAAACAGAGAGAATTGGGAACATGCTGCAAACCAGGATGAGCTGGGACCATACATTTTTGAATTTGGTGTATGTTGGGCTTTTAAGGTGGATGTTATGTGTGCGCCAGTAAGAGAGAGAGCAGAGGGGCAGAAGTAGTCACTCGACAGTGCACTCTAGGCATTTTGCCCATTACTCTATGGTGCTGGAGGACCTGTATGTGCACAAGCCTGCATCCCATCAATTAGGTTGCATGCAGGCTTGTGCACATACAGGTCCTCCAACACCACAGAGTAATGGGCAAAATTCCTATAGTGCTCTGTGGAGTGACTACTTCTGCCCCTCTCTCTGCTCTCGCTCTTACTTCTTTCTTAGCTGTTTGTCAACAGCCAGGAAGTTCCGTGACTAAGCCAGGCGATTGTCCCTTGTCATCTGTGTAACTGCTCCATACGTTCTCGAGTTAAGCCCAAGTGGAATCCTCCTGTGTTCTATCTTCCCAAATGTTAACTTACCCCCTGCCACGATCCCCGGGTTTCCCCGGACCGGGTCAGTTGCTTATGCCTACACCCCCTTTTGAGGGCTGAAACAAGAGTGAGAGCACCGTTACCCACTGCTTGGCACATTGTCTGCCCAGCGAGTTCAGCCATTCGCCTCTCGTCCCTGGGATGGCTATACAGTGGGTCACACTGTGCAGCTATGTATTCCCTTACCCGTCTCTTAAGGAGATGTTTCTGTTCAGCCTATGTTCTGTCAACCTTTTTTAACTCCCCTTGCTAAGCCCACCACCAAAGAGTGCGACAATTGCAGGCCTACCACCAGCTAAATGCCATGCCACCCCTTGGCCAGATAAGCAAGCACTCCAGGAAAGGTGAAAACGCCCTTGCAAAAAAAACCTTCGTTTGCCAATAAGGCTTAGGGAAAATTCCTTTCCGGTCCGAATTGGCAACCAGTATTAACTCGGATTGCTGCCAAAAGGGGTGCGCGGGTGCGCATCCTTCCCTGCTACCCGCCGCAACCAAACTGAGGCAGGGGAGTAGGGAACCTAAAATGGCACCCGGGACTTCCACCTCTCAAGGGAATTCTGTGCGCCCATCTCTGATTGCCGAACAACCGATCCCCCTCTCCCCGACACTGCGACGAGGTGGCCGCTTCCGTCCTCCCTCCTAAGGTTGGGGGCAGCACCAAACCCCCGCTTCACTGAACGTGGAGGGCGAGTTGTTGTGAAAACCTGGAGGAAAAATTGTAGACTCTGGACAGAACAGAAATTTTACAGCAGAGTCAATGGGATATATATCCAATACAAGCAGGTGGGGTTGGGGGGATGCCTAGCGTTGATACCTTCATTGAAGTACAAGTAAAATCTAGGGCATTAAACTCCTGATCCCTTGTTTAGTTGATTAAACAAAATTTTACAGTTTCCTTTTCAAGAAATAAAAATATAGCCTAAATTGCTGAATGACACAATGGTATATTTAATTGGAGCATGATTTTCAAAAGTTCAAGAACTTAAAAGCAGGACAATAAGAACATCAAATTTTATAATCCACAAACACTGCACTAAGAGAACGTTTAAAATGCCAAAATAAGACACTCAAATTTTAGCAAAAGTTAGAAAAACATCTTTTCCCTTATCTTCCTTTTAAGGCTTTAGAGTGTTTTTTTATTGAAAACAGGATCAGCAGGAGCATCCAAGAAGCCTTCTCAGCCTCTCTTCTCCAAAACATTGTCTCACTGGCCCTTTTCTAATGGCCACGGGTGCATGGGGGAATAGGTGGGCAGTGCGGTAGGTGGGCGGTGTTTGGGTGCATTCCCACAGACCCCCACCCACCTCCACACATGGACAATCCGGTGTTGGAGTCCATTGTTCCATGTGGGGGTGATGGGTGGAGGTGCATGGAGCGTGCATGCACCCCCAACCACTGACCAGGGGTTCCCACAGACGCCCACCCATCCACCCCGCATCCATAGCGGTGTTCAAACAGATGCACCGTCCCCCTCCTGCACACGTGTGCAGGGTGTGTGTGTCCATTTTAAAAGGATCGTTGAGAGAACATGAATGTAGTGATCCAAAAATATAGGGTCCAAAACTTGCAATTGTACCAGACCTGGAAGAAGAAAAACACATAACTACCGGGTGTTGGATCTTATGGAGTAGTATACAAAGCTCAACCACCGTCACATGACTAAAAGCTGGTCATGTCTTAAAGAGTCCTTCTCATATCTGTATGGCCATAGTGTAGCTTTTAGGTCACGCTCAGTTTGACTGTGCTACCGGAGCTTGGTATTTCAGCTTTGCTTCCTCTGAAGAAATGAAGCAGTCTTTTTTTAGATTTAAAATAGAAAGGGAAATTATTTAATTTAAAATTTATTTTAATTTATTTATTGAATATATTCAGTATGTCACCCTTCCCACAGATGCTCAACGTGGCTTACAATTATAAAACAGCAATAAAAATAATTAAAATCAATAATTAGTTAAATTTTTTAAAATCACCTTAACGCTACATCCAGCCCTTCCCTATACCCCCCACCAAATCTCATCCCACCCACCCTATCCCTGCCTGCCAAATGCCTGGCCAAATAAAAAGGTCTTACATTGTTTCCAGAAGATGAACAGGCTCAGGCTTAGTCAGACCCCCAGGCGGAGGGAGTTCAATAATGATTGAGCACCCACCAAGAACGCCTCCCTGCGTGCCCTAGCTCAAAGAGATGGCACCTGCATGAGGGCATGTATGGCTGGCCTCAGAGGCCATGGGGGGAGATGTTTTTTCAG
This sequence comes from Sphenodon punctatus, assembly GCA_003113815.1. NCBI lineage: Eukaryota > Metazoa > Chordata > Lepidosauria > Sphenodontia > Sphenodontidae > Sphenodon > Sphenodon punctatus. The sequence goes on from QEPC01008922.1 coordinate 697,656, forward strand.
ATACTTGGAGTCTAAGCCATTTAGGGTTTTAATTATCAATTATTTTACTTTTTGGTCATTTTTATTGTAACCTTTTTTTACAATGTAAACTAGTACAATTAAAACTGACTAAGAACTATACATCAAGTGATAATATAAAAAATGTTCAAGGTAATTTGCAGATTATAGGTGCAGCGGGAGGGTGGGGCAGGGCCACACAGGGCACGCTGGGGAATTAGCTCACCCCCTGCTACGCCATTTCAGCCTTGAGCCTCAGCTGAACCCCCTCCTTCCAGGCAGGGGGTACCCTCTCAGGACACACCACACAGTCCAGAGGGTCCCAAGTTCACCATCCTTTATTGGACACCACCCGTGTCCAGCGTACCTGGGGCTGCCGGCTCAGTCGCCTCCACCCTACAGGCCCAGGTCCATCTCTGCAGACTCAGGAGCAATACAACTTCAACCCCCCAAAGTCCATCCAGCCAGGCTTTAAACCCCCAGGGTCTGGCCAAGCCTTCGCCAGGCAAGAAACTCCCTCCTGGGCACAGCCTCTCCCACTTGCCTGGGGTCCGCTGGTTCTCCAGTCTTCAGCACCTTGGAGAGCATAGACCAGGAAGGCTTTCTCAATGAGATGTTGCTCCTTTGGGTCCCTGGCAGAGACTCTTTCCTCACTACCTAGTCTCTCCTTTTATACAGGCAGAGTGGGCGCGGCCAGGCTTCCTCTACTCAGCCTTAAAGGATCACTAACCTGCCCACTCTGTCCCAGGAGTTATTCAGCATGTATCGCCTCAGGCTGATCACCGGCTCTGGGGTTGGTTATGCCACAAGCCTTGTGCATACCCAGCCCTCTGAATGGCCCATACAGTCCCCTTCTTAAAGGGGCAGCAGCCCAACCAGACTGCTCCCTGTTACACCCCTCACCCTTCAGGGAGACCGGCTTCTCTCTGAGAAGACTGACTTCTACCTCTAGCAGGGTGAAGCTTTTTACCACAGGGTCTAGCACCCCAAAGAGGCTCTCAGGGTCTAGCACCCACACTACAGGGTCTAGCATTCCACACTGGGGTTTACCGCCCTCCCCAACCTCCGCATATCCCCTTATAGTTGGGCCCGTTCCACCGGGTCTAGCAGTTGGGGAGCCACCTCCACCCAACCTGCTACAGGGAATTTCTGTCTTCCTGTTGGGGAGCCACCTCCACCCAACTTACAGACTCCTTGGGGATTTCCACAGCCCCTTACATTTCTCCACCAACCTTTTCAGGATTTTCCACCTCACATATGACACCCCTTCTGGGGTGGGAAGCCGGCCCACCCTTCCTTCCAGACCTGGGACCCTTACAGCCAGCTATTGTGGCCATGTACTCCCAAGTACACTACAGTCCCTCCCAGGGCTCTCATGTGACTCCTTGTCACCCTAACCAGTTTTCCCCAGCCGACTCTATCGCCTACACCTTGATGGGTTCTTCTGCCCCTAAGGCAGAGGTTCGTGCCTGGTGGCCAGCTCAGTCACCTACACTACCACCCATAGTGTCAGTTGACCCCAGCCGGCTCAATTTCCTACACCCTGCTGGGTTTCTATTGTCCCTAACGCAGAGGTTCATGCCTGGTGGCTGGCTCAATCGCCTACACCCTGCCCCCCCTTAGGCACATGAAACACTAGCTCAATCGCCCCCCTGTACTTCTACCTCTCTGTAGTCTTAGGCGCATTAGGTTACAGGCTCAATCACCCCCCTGTACCCCTTCACTCTTAAGCACAATTGGGGTACCGGCTCTATCACCCCCCTGTACCCATTCATTTCTCCCAAGGCGGGTGCATCCATCCTCCCCAGCCTTGTTGTCTGATACACAGCTCTCCCCTAGAGCAACCCTTAGCTCCTCCACCTCCTTACTGAGAGCTCAGTTCTCCTCAACTAGGGTGAGTCTATGAGCCAGCATTCTTTCTATGGTTGCCCCTGAGACTTGCGTCATTATGCCAGTCTCTTGGATCTCTGGCCTCAGGGCTGCTTTTCCTAGGGATGTGTGAACAGAACGCGGTTCAGATGTTTAGCCATTCGGTTCAGGAACCAAGTTTGGGTTCGGTCGCTTGGTTTGGGACCCAAGTTCGGGTCCGTTTAGGCGGAGTTCGGTTCGGTCGAACATTTGGAAAATCGGTATCAATATTGATATTGGTGCTGATATCGATACCGATTTCAAAGATTTTATTTTCAGTATTGGTATCCTTTGACCCTGAGAAACTATAATTTGTTATTTTTAGGTCTTGTTATATTGTTTCATTTTTTTAATTCAAATTTTTTATCTAATATTATATATATCTACACTAAATCTAACTTATTAACTATTCTAAAACCTATGGAACTAAATGAAATATCTAATAACTACAAAGGCCTAGTCCTACAAACACACTATAAAACTGAATCACTAGTACGCACTATCTCTATAACTAAGCTAACTCCTACAACTATCTATATCTATAGTAACTATCTAATATCTATATATCTATTTTACACAGGGATGGTGTGGGGGGGAACACAGACAGCTCACACCAAACACAGGGAGGGGTACAAAACTGAAATGAAACCTAAACCAATCTAATCCTACTCTAAATGAATCCAAAAACAGGGGAAGGGAATCAGGGATGGAATATATTAAGGGAGGAGGGGAGGATTCAATGGAGGGTAGGGAAAAGGACACAGGGATGGGTAAAAAATAAAAACACCACCTAAAATCTAACCTAATCTAAATAAATGATACTAGGGAGGTAAATGTGTGGGATGGGTGAAATACGAGGAGGATGGCAATGGATTAGGAACACAAACTGCTAGGAGAGGGAGACTTCTGAAAACGCCTGCTGTCAGGAACAGTGGCTAGCTCAGAAGGTGTTGGAAGGGGGGAGGGCAATGGCTTGTTACTTGCTGCAATTGCTTACCACATGCCCCATTGGCTCTGTGTAGCCTAGCCCCCCCACCCCACCCCCTGTCCCCCATGTCCAATCACAGACTGCAAAGCCAGTGGTCCGAGGAGAAAAGGGATGGTGATTGGGCAGGCTGGCTGCTACTCCAACCCTGGTACCTGGAAGTCTGCTCCTCAGCTGTCCCCCCGCCCCTCCCTGTGCCTGCCTATCCCTGGCAGCTACATTTTCTACACCCGAACTCATCCGAACTCTATCTGAACGTAGCTGAACTGTTCAGTCATTTTTGCATTCAGATCGAGTTCGGTTTGGTCAGTTCAGGTTCAGTTTGGAAGATCGGTTCGGTCATCTGAACAGACCGAGTTCGGTCCAAATTCCGAACATCTGAACCACGTTCGCACATACCTAGCTCTTCCTACTTTCCTGGCCTCTAGTTCTTTCTATAGAACAGCATTGTCAGTCAGCACCAGCTTGACTGCTCTTTCAAGGGTGTCTGTCTTTTAAGCACTCCCCATCTACCTGGGTGCCCATAGACTTCCTTTCCCGTTCCTTCCCTTTAGGACTACTAATCCTTCTAGCCCTCTGACTCTCCTTATGAGGCTTTCCTTTGCGACACTCCCTCTTGACATGTACCTGGGCTTGGCAAGCCCAACACCTCCTCGGAGGTCTCTGCTCCCAGTTCTTTTCCTGATCCTGGGTGGGGGTGGACACTGCTCCCAGACTGACCCTGTCTTCTGGTTTAGGTCTTGTAACCCTTTGTCCTCTGTAGGGACACAGACTCCGCACATGTCCCATAACCCCGCAAGTCCAGCAACACTTTGCCTTCCCCTGGCTCTGACATCCCAGAGTCCAGGTACTCAGGAGGGCTTGCCATCTCTCCTGGCAGGCCCTCCAATAATGTCCCAGCTGTCCATAATTATGACACCACCTCACAGTATCTCCCACTTTGGGTCCCCAGTAGTTGCGTGTCATAATCCTTCCTGTCCACTGGTCACACCGCCTCAGCTCTGGCTCTATACAGTTGAGTGCAGTCAGGGTATGACTTCAGCTCCAGCATGCACCTTCTGCCGCCATCGCTTAGCTCCAGGCCTGTCCTAGCCCAGCTACTCCATGTGCACTCCTCTGGTTCAGTCAAAGGCACAAAGTTCCTCGGCTCTCTCCAAGTGTCTGGTTCTGAACTCTCTCCCTGACTGGGTATAGTCCTCCAGTCATGTCTGCTTCTGGCACCGAGGCTCACCTCACTAGAGAGCTCACACTGATGCAGCTCCAACAGGCAGCCTCCAATTCCACACATGAATCAAGATTGGCTGCACTTCCAGTCTGCACCAGCAGGTGGTGCTATGCACACATTCTCCACCATGTGATGTAGCAGGGGGGGTCCCCCAGGGCCACATGGCGCGCTGGGGTCTCACTCTTGGGAATTAGCTCACCCCCTGCTACTCCATTTCAGTCTTGAGCCTCATCTGAACCCCCTCCTTCCAGGCAGGGGTACCCTCTCAGGACACACCACACAGTCCAGAGGGTCCCAAGTTCATAATCCTTTATTGGACATCACCCGTGTCCAGCGTACCTGGGGCTGCCGGCTCAGTCGCCTCCACCCTACAGGCCCAGGTCCATCTCTGCAGACTCAGAAGCAATACAACTTCAACCCCCTATAGTCCATCCAGCCAGGCCTTAAACCCCCAGGGTCTGGCCAAGCCTTCCCCAGGCAAGAGGCTCCCTCCTGGGCACAGCCTCTCCCACTTGCCTGGGGCCCGCTGGTTCTCAAGTCTTCAGCACCTTGGAGAGCATAGACTAGGAAGGCTTTCTCAATGAGATGTTGCACCTCTGGGTCCCTGGCAGAGACTCTTTCCTCACTGCCTAGTCTCTCCTTTTATACAGGCAGAGTGGGAGTGGCCAGGCTTCCTTTACTCAGCCTTAAAGGGCCACTAACCTGCCCACTCTGTCCCAGGGGTTACTCAGCCTGTATCCCCTCAGGCTGATCCCCGGCTCTGGGGTTGACTCTGCCACACCCCTTGTGTGTGCCCAGCCCTCTGAATGGTCCACACAGCCCCCTTCTTAAAGGGCCAGAAGCCCCACCGGACTGCTCCCTGTTACAATAGGGTGTGACAGAGGTGGTTATCAAGAGCCTACTGTTTAGGGCTTTATAGGCAAAATGGTGGATTTCCTCCTGACTCAATATAATTAGAATAGAGGTTTTGGGTGAGAGAGAGTAGCTTAAACAAGAAGAGACACAAATGACATAGTGACACATGAGACCAGTGATGGAGCCAAGAATAAAAATCATGGCTACTGCCTTTGAGTCCTGCATAGGAGATGTCCTAAAACTGAATAGATATCATATTGATTTTGAACGCTCCTTGTTCATACTTGCAGTTTTCTGATGTGTTTTCTTAATATCTTCTACAGTGTTACTATTCATAAAATGGTTTCAGCAAAATGCAAGTGAAAACTTCTTATCAGTATCCATTTTGACATATAATACTGACAACCATGCTCTAACTGTCAGCACTAATATTGACAGCAGCAGTAAAAATGTCAATGTATTGTATAACATGCTTAAAAAAATAGATTAGCAGAATGCTATGATTATAAGATCATTTAGTCAAACAGAAATGTCATCATGTGGAGTCATACTGATCCCAACAAGGGTTGTCACTGGGGCCTGAACCTTTAGATTTATAATAGGAACATTTACAACTTGACCTAATGGTAGCATTTAGAGAGTGCTGTCCTCTATGGGGACTAGCCATTGAAGGGATGGAAGATACATGCTTTGAGTGAGTTTCTACAAGGGAACAAAGAAATGCTGAGTTCTCTACTGATTACAGACTCTCTCATCTCTGTAAAAAAAAAGGGGGGTCTTGTTAGCCTAGGGGAGAACACTCCTAGCTCAGGAGTTAATGCATACAGGCACCCCTAACCAACTCCCATCACAGTCCATGAAGTAGTGGCAGAAGTGATATGTCCTATGACTTTGGCCATTTTTAAACAGGATGCACACACCAAGGTCCACCCATCCCCATCCACTCGAGTACCCATCTGAAGGTGGCGTGAGTGGGCACGCACTTCTATGACCCACACACCACTCACTCATGCCCACGCATGGAGCATCGGGGAGAAATCGGGGGTGTTCTGTGCAGGGGCAGGAGTGGGCGGTGAATGAGTAGGGTCGCACACCCAGCGCACACAAATCCTGGCCCATCTAATTCCCCCCCCCCCCCATAACTGTGTGCATGCTCTACATGGCACACACAGGCCCACCCCATGCCCCAGTTGTGCCTGTTTAAAAATAGCCTTTGACATAAAAAAAAGAAAAATGAATCCCAGGAATCAAAAAGTGTTAATATGTCTCTGTAACTGTACAACTTTAAACAGCTATACATGGTTTGAACTTTAAACCACTGAGACCGTATAGTTTTACTTAGTTCCCATGGCAAAATCTCTAAGGAAAAAATCATTAAAATGTTTCTTTTATTAAGAGAAAAAGAAGGAAATTAGGTAAGCCATTTGAAATATAAAACAAAAATGTTAATTATGGCTTTGATTGTAACAATTTCTCTTATCCTTTTCCCATTTAGTTGTTTCAATCTTTTGGATACAAGAAAATTCTCAGCTTGGTGGGCTTTTATGGTGTTAACCATCCATACAGGAAGAAGAGAAACTCACTGTAGAATAGGGATGTGCAAACGCGGTTCAGAAGTTCGGAGTTCGGACCAAACTTGAATAGTTCGGTCGACTGAATCGAACTTTCACACCAAACTCAAATTCGACCCAACTGTTCGGTCGAATCTGAACCAGTTCAGAAGGCCAAAAAAACCGGTTTTGAATGTACGAACTCGGTTCAGAAGTTCTGAATTCGACCAAACTTGAATAGTTCGAACTGAACTTGATTTTCGAACTGAACTGAACTGAATTTCCGAACTCGGTTCTGTTCGCACATCCCTAATGTAGAAGGTTTTTGAGTTATTTCTGCTGAAGCTGTATAGATGATATTGACTATAGAGCAAATAAAAGATTTTTTTTAAAAAACATACACCAAAGAGGGAAGACAAGAATAGCAATGAAATAAAATACATCTTCTTTCTTTTCTAGTTTCTTTGACTTGAAACCTGGTCATTGGGAAATTACAGGTGCAGCACATTGTGTCATTAGCTACTCTGAGACCTGGCAGTCTTTACCAGCATCAGGCTGCTAACCACATTGCTTTGAGCTTGTCTTCCTGGGTCACAGCAGTGGTGCAAAAGGTGAAGTTATCTTGACTGACTAAGTGAAACCATTACATGACAAAAGGGAGAAATAAAAAGATAGGGAAAAGGAAAAATATGGTTGGGGAAACAGGATGCTATTCCAAGAAAGGGGTGTTGGCAGACACTTAAGACTCATAGCCCAGGTTATGTACAAGATTTAGGTGATGCTGGTGATGGCATCTAATTTCCTTCCTATGGCTTGAGCTACTAAAAATTCAGGATCAAAATAACATAGGCCCATATCAAATTAGGATGGCAGGAGCAGTCATGATGGCCGAGATATATTGCTCCAGACTACTTGACCCTGTTCACCTTGGTCGTTTAGCGATCCCCACATAAGCATGCAGCTTCCACAGTGGGACAACTTCAATCAATATATTCATCTCCATCTCACCATCAGCAGTGCACCCACTTTAAAATAATTATGCCAACCAAGCCCTCTAGGATGCTGCCAAGAGCCAACAGACAGTGCAAGCAGCAACAGCAGGTAGTACCCAAATGTTTGGCATTGGTGGCAACCCCCAGCAAGCAGCAGGCAGCAGCAGTGTGGCACCCACTTATTTTTTTTAAAAGTTAAAAAATAATCATGGCATGGCACTGAAAACAACTAACCTCATCCACCAGCATTGCCTCTATGGATAGGACAGGCTAGGCACCGCACTCCCAAGCCAGTTACTTACAGATCAGCAGTGTAGCGCACACAGACAAATTCACCAAAGAGAATGGAAAATGCCCAACAAACGTACAAAACACAATACAAAAAATAACAAAACAACAAAAGAAACACATAAAACACAACTACAATCCGTGCATACAATTAGTCCTCCACAATTATAAAACCATTAGTCATCTGCCAGGGAGCTAATCTCCCAGAGTCCCAGTCCCATAAATTTTGGCCCCTCAGTAATAGGTATATAGCTGTAAAATATACAATCTTACACTCCTAGATATCCGCTCTCTTTTGGAGAGCAAGCCGCACAAACATCGATACACTTTTTAGCGCGGACTTGTCAACCGAGGCTAAGACCCGTTGGCGCTTAGCCTCCATAGTTAGAAATAAATCATCCTCCCATAATGGCACTAACCAAACTTGCCTTAAAACAGCATAACTTGGACAGAAAAAAAGCATATGATCCACATCCTCCACAGCCTTACCATCACAGGGACAAACCCGATCTACATAAGGAATATTGGCACACCTGCCCGTAACCACATTTAACTTAAGCAGTTGCATACGAAGCAGAGTATACAACCTTCGAAGCTTGCTGTCTACTAGAATATCCAAATATTTCTCAAAGGAGTGGGCCAATTTCAGGCTCTGGAAATGGTACGCCACTTTCCACTCGGCAACCTTAGCCAGGTCATCCTGACGCATAATATCACCCAGCCTAAGGTTAATCATATCTTTCTGATAGCTAAGGTCCTTGCCCAAAAGAAAATCTGGAGAGAAACCTGCTTTCCCCAGGGAAAGTTTAAATGTGGCCATGGGTGAAAACAGACATGACGCTAACCACCCTTTGTGGTTATTTATGCATGTTGCAGGGCTGTATTGGTGCCCTATGCAGCCCTGAAACATGCATAAATGACCACCAAGGGTGGTTAAAGGGTGGTTAGCGTCATGTCTGTTTTCACCCCATGTCATGGTTGGGCCTTGAACCCATGGGGGCTGGAGTGCTCTCTAGTACCCTGTGCCACTTAGTGGGCCTGGGAATGTGTTGGTTTCTCCCTTTCTGTTTCCCCCTATGTGTGGTTGCTCTTTGTGTGCCACGCCCTTCCCCAGCTGTAGCTGCTTGCCCTAGCCCTGCATCCCAGATTCCTGATTGGCCACAGGATGTATGTAAGCCTTGGTGTGGCCACAGGAAGCTGGTGGAACAACGTCTCTTCCCCGCTTGAACCCTGCTGTGGATATGGTGAAGTAGAGTCCAGTTCTCTGCTTGGTAGCAGGGATTTCCTCGTGATTGTGTGTGTTGTGTGCCCCCTACCTCCTTTCTCCCCCCCCCCCTTTAGCCTGTGTACCCAATCCCTTTGTGGTGTGCCCCTTACCTCCTTGTTTCCCCCTCAACCTGTGTACCCAATCCATTTGTGGTGTGTTCCCTTACCTCACTGTTCTCTCCCCCCCTCCCTTAGCCTGTGTACCCAATCCCCAATCCTTTTGTGGTGCACTTCCTTACCTCCCTGCTCCCCATTTAGCCTGTGTACCCAATCCCCTCATGGTGTGCTCCCCTACCTCCTTGTTACCCCCATAGCCTGTGTGTTCCCTTACCTCCTGGTTTCCCCCATAGTCCATGAGCTTGATTCGCCCTTGGGGGTGTACTGAGTCTTGAATGTCATGCCTTCACCCCCCACCTGGTTGTCCCTCTGGTGACCCTCGTGCCTGGTACCCTTCATGGGGGTGTCGGATTGACAGCCCGGGAGTCCTGGGTTGGTTCCCACTGCTCTGTCCCCTTTGGGGTCCTTGTGTGGTGTTCCCCAGTGCCTAGGGGCCCTTCCCCTCCCCCCACGTCTTAGGAGTCCTATTCTGTGATCTTGTACCCAAAGAACCCTTGGACAGGAAGGGTCCTTCCTTCCTGGTAATTCCCAGGATTGCAGCTCTCTGTGGCCCTCCCACAGTCTCAGAGCTCTGGGTGTCAGATCCTCCTGTCCTTCCCTCCCTTGTGGTGTGGGTTCTTCCTTCCTCTCTCTGACCTCAATGATGAGTTAGACCCTTTCTGAAGCTGGGTTTCCTGGCCACAAGAAGAGAGCAGGCTCTTGGGTTCCAAGCTATTCTGAAAGGTCCTCTTTCCTACAAGCTCCCTCCCCTTACAGGGGTCCTCCCTCTTCCTTACCCGCAGGTGAGTGGGGTTTCCCTCATCTGCATTCCCCCGATACCCTGGCCCCTCTCTGATAGACCCCGTTCCCGCAAGTTCCCTTCCCTTACTGGGGCCCTTCCTTTTCCTTGTCCCCAGGGGGGTGGGGTTTCCCCCATCTGTACTCCCCTGAGAACCTGTTCCCTTCTGACAGGCCCCTTTCTAGTTCCTGGATCTGGCCCCTGAGTCCAGTTCAAACACCAAAACACTAAAGAAATTGAGCTCAGCATAAGAGAGCACAGAGGAGGGAAGCATACAAGAATAGGGGACAGGTCCATGACACAGATTCATGATATGGAGCTTCCTTTTCTTGTGCATATTAGGGGCGGGCGTGCCGGTAAATCCGGTATCCGATAATGCCGGTACTGGGTGTACCGGCATTATCGGATTCAACCCGGTAAATCCGGTCCCGTTACCGGATTCCGGGTACCGGATTTTTTTACATTGCAGCCATTTAAATGAATGGCTGCAATGTAAGTAGTCCCACCAAAAAAGTAAAAAAACAAACCCTCCCCGAGTCCAGGCTGCGCGGGTGGAAGGGGGGACACCCCCCACCCACCCTGCCCAGCCTGGATTTTTTTT
>QEPC01008922.1:731468-752308 GCA_003113815.1 Sphenodon punctatus
TATCTCGCCAGGGCTGTCAGCCCGACCGCCCTGGCGAGATCTTCCATTGCGCCCATTGAGCGCAATGGAAGGCTCAGCCCCTCCCTCCACAGCACGTCCCATACGTGCTGTGGACAGAGGAGCTCAGCCGCCCCAATCGTGTTTTCCAATAGGAAAATGCTTTGGGCGGCTGAGCTGCTGAACCTTTTTGTCCCTTTGGGGACCCACTCCCTCTCCCAGTGGAGTGGGTGGGTCCCCGAAGGGAGAACAGGTTCAGTGTGACAGCTACAGCAGCCTCTGCAGCAGCTCAGAGGCTGCTGTAGCTGTCATAAACGGCAGCGCGGGGTTTTTTGGGGGTTTTTTTTAAACTGCCGCAGCGGTCCCCCTGCAGGGCTTTGGGGGGCAACGCCCATAATTCCCTGCAGGAGGAGCCGCGCCTGCTATTTATTTTATTTATCCTTTCCTCTTTTTTTATGTGATTGCCAGTGAGAAGGAGAAATGCAAAACCATGCAGGATTTTTCTCCCAAAATCATGACTGCAGTGGGAGGGATTCAATCAAACCACAGACTATCAAAGATCAAGCTTGAAGATAGAACGTGGAGACAAAGGTACCCAACTGAGAATTAAAATAATTGACAATGGCTAGGGATGGGCGAACGTGGTTCAGAAATTCGTAGTTTGGACTGAACTCGACCAGTTCAGTACACCGAACTGAACTTCCAAAACGAACTCAATTTTCAAACCGAACTTAATTTCTGAACTCAGCTCTGTTCGCCCATCCCTAAAAGATAATATTCCATTTAGTTCAATGGGGTTTGAATTTCTGAACTTTGTTCGGAAGTTCAGACCGAACTCGAATAGTTCGGTCGACCGAACCGAACTTCCCAACCGAACCGAATTTCTGAACTGAACCGAATTTCCGAACTTGGTTCTGTTCACCCATCCCTAACAATGGCAAACAATTTAAATATAAAATCTGTACAATGAATGGGTTTTAATCTTAGTAGCTTCTTGAGAAAAAAATTAAATCATAACTGGTTTGCAATTTTAATTCTCAGTGGGGTGCCTTTGTCTCTGGGATCTTCTTTCTTCAAGCTTGAAGCTTCAAGCTTGATAGTCTGTGGTTTTAAAGTTTGAATCCCCAGTCATGATTTTGGAAGAAAAATCCTGCATGGCTTGCATTTTAACCTTCCTCACTGACACACAGCACTGGACAGGGGTATTTTACATACAGTCTTGCTTGTGTGCTTGGGGAGTGGTGACCGGTTAAGCTCATGTGAATGAAATGTGGTTTGGGGTTAATGGAATCCCAGTCACAGTTGAATGGGATAAATTCTCCCTTATTCATTTGCATATTTTCAATCCTTAATCTGATGTAAAAAGAACCCTGCCATGGCTTTGAGTTTTAATCCCAGTGGTTTAGTGGGATTAAAGGCATTAAAATTACAGTGATTTAGAGCCAATATGTGTGTAAAGTGCGCTAAAGTGTGAGTGCATGTGCATCTGTGCACACAAGTGTGTTTCCATGTGTGTAATTCTGAGTGTAATTGCATGTGTGTGAGGGGAACACAGGGAGAGATGGACACATACATATTCCCATTTTTGTACAGATGGGGAACTGAGGCTGTAAAATTCCATATTTAAAAATTCAGCCTGGCCCTGCCTACCTTTGGCCTAGCCCCACCTACCATTGGCCCTGCCCACTGCTAGCCCTTCCCATTGCTGCACCAGCCTTTGAACCCACCAGGCGCCACTGCTGCTCACTCTACCTGCCACACTCCACATAGGACTTTTTCCACTCAAGAAAGGGCTCTTGCAGGGGAGATCCCAATTTATATTACTGTCTAGGGCTCAACCCCACCTACAACCTATTTTTTTAAAGGGATCAAACAACCCCTTTGAAGTCTTCTATTCTAAATTGGGACATTCACATAGTTGTCCTCAGATATGGGGGATTGATTTCACTGGCTCCTCCCTTCAAAATGGTGCTGTGCCCCACAATTATTATGGGATTGGGTTAAGAATAAGGAATTTTGGAGTTCTCTTTATTTATGTTCTGGTTTTTGAGACTTTGGGACTCACATTTCAAAAATTTCCTCTGTAAGAATGACAGTTAAAAATGTATTTTTCAATAATTAAAGCTGTGATTAGTCAATTCAAGTAGTTTATTTATGGCCAAAGGCCATTGCAATACATTAGGACTAAAAGACATGAGCAAACTAAATTCATGTAAACAATAAAATAATACTAAAAAGAAATGTAAATGAATGGCAGGTACATGATAAATAAAGGATAAACAGACTCATACAATATAATCCATTGTCCAGTGTACGCCGTCCCTATTCTAGGAAGGAGCTGCTCCCTCCTACCTTACAACCCAAAATCCCAGGGCACCAATGGGATCATTACAGGGCTATGCCGGACCAACCCTTTTACAGGTTCATCATTCGGTAAACCACCATCCCCTTAGTCCCAACCATGAGTGCATTCACTGATTGGGTCAGAGGCCTGATGGTGAACAAGGCCATTGAGAGTCTAAGAGAATGTTGCTTAAGGACTACCTTGAAGCCATGGTCTATGCCTAAGCTACCGAGTCATCCAGAATGCCTCTAAACTCTAAAAAAAAAATCCTATTGTGTGGTAGACAAAGCACGAAAGATGTGACATTCCTAATGCTCTGGGGGTCTGGACTGTTCAGGAGGCTGCCCAGGAGCCTGGAGTTGGTCCTTCCTGGCAACCTACCCAACAAGTCCTTCAGATACCTATCCCTAGGGCCATCATACAAGTGATAATGTAACATAACATGGGCTACTGTCTCAACATTGGTGTTATCAAAGGGACATAATCTCTCTGTGAAAGGGACTCCCTGAAAGTGGCCCTCCAGAACCCATGAGGGCAAGGCATTGACCCGGGCACGAAAGAAAAGGTGTTTGGTCTTAGTTGATATTGGGGTGGTGACATATCCCGCCATTTGCCCAGATTTGGGTACCCAATCTGTGTATGCCCTAAGATGAGATGAGTTGTTCAGCCTTCCAACCTCCAGCTGCCACGTAATATCAGAAAGACTGACCAACACCTCCTTCCTTACTGCCCCAGGGAGTTTGTGAGACAGATAATTTCTAGATAATCCCATCTTCCTGAGTTGGGCCTCTATTTTAGAGGTCCATGGGCTGCAAAAGGGGTCTTTACCCACCTCCGCCAGTAAACCCAACGATTGATTAGTAAAGATGTTACACCAAAATTTTAAGGCATTCTCCAGGGCAACCTGGGACCAGCTTTTTTGGCCAAGTTCCAATCTCGCCACAACACAGGGAGTACCCTTCGGATTACCCAGAAGTCCCATAAGGAACCTATTCTGGGTTAGATTTATATTTTGCAAAGAAAAAGGAGCCCAGAGCTCTGCCCCATACAGCATTTGAGCTCTTACCTTGCTGTTATGGGCTTGGATTTCTGACCCTATCGCACTTCTTCCTTGCCTGGTGAAGAAGCGATATAGAGAACTAGAGGATCGCTTTGCTGTTACAGCCGCTCCTGAGATGTTCTCCTTCCATGTTCTGCTCCTATGAAATATTAACTCTAGGTTTCGGAAAGATGCAACCTGCTGGAGGACATGGCCTTCAATAGTCCACTGATGGAATTTCTTTTGGCTAGAGAAAACCATAATCTTGGACTTGTTAAAATTAAGGGTCAATTTGTTATCTTTACAAAAAGCCACAAAAGCATTCAGTTGCCTAATCAGACCCATACGTGTTTGAGACATTAATGCTATGTCATCTGCGTAGCAGAGGCATCCGATTGCCCTAGAGGCCAATCTCGGGGGACAGTATTTTGAATCAGCCATGATGGTAATTATTCCATTAAAATAAAAATTGAAAAGGGCAGGAGCAAGTACACATCCCTGTCTAACACCAAGTGTAGTACTCACAGAAGGAGTGACATGGCCCTGGGAGTCCACCCTAACCACCAATGAGGAGTTGTCATAGAGCGCATAGATGAGACCAAACAATCTTACGTTGATAGTGGATTCCCAGAGTTTCTCCCAGAGGATCCCTCTATCAACGGAATCTAATGCGGCTTTAAGGTCTAAAAACGCCACATAGAATTTGCCATTCCGTGCTTGGTACTTGCTGGCAAGGTGAGATAGCACAAAGCACTGTTCAGTGGTCGATCGACCTTTCTGAAAGCCAGCCTTTTCAAGGGCTATAACTTCTTCCTGAAGCATCCAATCTATGAGCCTTACCAACAGGAGCTTTGCATAGATTTTCCCTATCATGCATAGTAAGCGGATAGGCCTGAAGTTAGCTGGATTGCTTCTAATTCCTTTTTTATATATTGGGACAACCACAGCTTTCCCCCATTGAGCCAGAATTATGCCTGTGTTATTAATTGCGGTAAACAGCGCGGCCAGAAGTGGAATCCACCATACTTTGTGTGTTTTAATAAATTCTATGTGGATAAGGTCAGGGCCAGGAGCTTTATGATTTTGAAACGACTCAACCAGAGCTTCTACTTCGGCACAGGTAACTGATGGCCAGGGCTGTGCAGTGAATAGATCAAAATTGAGAGCCCGAGGGCCCTCCTTACAGTCTGCGGCAAATAGCTCACGAAAATGGCTAACCCACGAATGCGGGTCAACCAAGGGTGCTGCAAAACGCAGCTCCTTTGTGTTTACACCATTCACAAGCTGCCAGAATCTCCTGGAGTTCTTCTGATCTATATCCTGTAACAGATTTCCCCATTGCTTCTCTGAGTGATCTCGCTTCCTTGATTTTATTAGCCTTTTGTATTCTGCCCTTAGGGCCAAATAATCTGAATGGAACCTAGGCAAGCCGCCTGCTCTATACTCGCTGTACATGTTCTTAATTCTAGCTTTCATCAGCCGGCATTCTTGATTAAACCAAGGTTTCCGTCTATGGGGATGGCTAACTACAGCATCCTTGTTCAGTGACTGAATGTATTTGCTCAAAACAGAGCTGAGTTGGCCGTATAAGAATATTGCCTCAGTACTGTCTGTGAATGAAAGGATCTTGTCTCGGAGCTCACTACAGGGAGGCTGACAGGTCCATTCCTCAAGGGTACTGTAAAGGGCCCCATCCCATCGTGGTGGCTTGTGAACGGCCAACTGAGATACTTCAGGAAGCATAAAAGGTTCCCATCTTTTATTAAGACCGTTGGAAAACAAAGCTGTGATTATTAAAGCTTCCCTAAAGGCTCTACACTGTTCACACTGTTCACACAATAAAAGCAGCCAAGAGTTCTGAGTTAAAAATTGCTACACATTCTGCTACTCAGACCCCTTTGAAACTAGACCTGTCTAGTTTTTCCTGAAACTGTTCAGATTTTGTGTTTTCGGTTTTATGAACCCTTCTCCCAAAAATATTCAAAAACTCTAATTTTCAAAAAACACAAACAAACAAACTTGCATCCCTGTGAAAATGTTATCTTCCATAAAAGGAAACCCTCTTGACTGGAAATTCTTTGAACAACTCTACCCTTATGGCTGCCGTGCTATTTACTGCTGAACAGTTATATGGTGTCTTGAAAATCATTCATAAAGTTTGGCATTGTTTAGAAAATAAAGAGACAGTGCTTCGAGAAGCATTCTTTTTCAAATTAAAACAAACTGAGAAGTATCCTATGAAGGGGTTAGTGCTGATGCATTGTAGCTTGATGGGTTTGCTACATACTGATGCATTGTGGTGTGGAAATAAATGAAGAAAGTCCCTCGTAGGTTCTTTGGTTGCTGTTCCTTTTGTGCATCCTCCTTGCTTTTGGGGTTTAATCCATAGACTTCTATGACAGCACATGCTAAGTTCTCTGCTGGAAAGTCAGAGCAGAGGCAGGGGTTTTGAATAAGATATTCCCTGAAACTTGTTCTTGTTGCAGTCTCTAGTGGTCACCGTCTGCGCTCTTTCTTTGCCTCACTCACATATGTATGAAAATAAACTCTTTTTAAGACTGCATTCTCTGCTGCCTGGTTTTTTTCCACTGCATTGTCTCTTTGAAACAGGTAGCTAAATAAACCATTAGGAATCACTGTTAACGTAAGTCCTGCTGGTGAGCTGCTGGAAGGAGGCAAGCGGAATTTTACATGCTGCTGCTTTCAGCTAAATAAAGAGCATCCAGCTAACACTCTCCCTGTAGCACTAATTTAGAACTGTGTACCACCTGAACCATCCATATAGCTATGGTGTAATGTTTTGTCTTTTTTAGTACAGTTAGAGTCAAATGTAGCCTCTTTCTATGATGGAAATCAATGTATGTTGCATACATATAGAGGCCTACAAAACTGGCTGGCAAATTGACAGGTGACTTTTTCACTATTCTGAAAATTCCAGATTCAGATGTGAATCTAAGTAAACCTGGAGTAAAATTAATTTAGGCGAGAACAAACCTCTGAGGGCCATTTCAGCTCTGGGAAGGCTGGATAAGGTCATGCTTATACTTTCCCTGGGCCAGGCTGGCCTTGAGAAGCCAGGAGTCTGGAAAAAGGGCAGAGGTGACGCCCGGCTGCTCTAGGCATGGGATGGGGAAGAAGGGGTGCTTTTGCACTCCCGAAGCCTCTTGTTGACTTCCAGATGGCTGCTTTCTGTCCTGCTCTGTTTTTTATTCCTCCTGCCTTACCCCTGGGGTGGTAGATGGTAGGGCAAACAGCATCCCACAGGAAGTGGCTGCCCCAGGGTCTGTGAGTTCTGCACAGGAACAGTGTTGCCACCTTCTCCATGGCATCCTACTGTGCCGCCACTGCTGCCACTAAAGGTCTTGCAACCAGGGCCCTGTCACTGGCCCATGGAGACTCAGCTCCAGCAGCAGGAACCAGGTGACAGGACCTTGAGATGCAGCAGCAATGGTGCAACGGGATTCTAGTGGAGGGGGTAGGGGGAGTTCCTTCCTGTGTCTGACTTTTGGCCACTAGGATGGCTGCTTCCTGCAGGGTGCTACTCTCCCCTCTCCCCAGCAGAGAAGGGGATGTGGAAGGAGGCAAGGTCCCACAGGAAGTAGCCACCTCAGGATCTGAGAGTTGTGGGAGGGGAGAGAGTCCTGCAGAAAGTGCCAGTTCCAGGGCCTTGGGAGAGCTACTACTGAGGCTCCCGGGAATGGCCTATTTGCAGGACCTCCTCCAAGTGCAGGGCCCGGACCATGGTTTCTATTTTATTTATTTATTCAAATTAATATTCTGCCTTCCCCCAAAAATCTCAGAGAGGAGTACAACATATAAATCCATGTAAAAACATAATCAATTCCCTTAAAACCCTTACCCAACCTCCCTGCTCTCCCCAGTCAACTCCATCCCTGCCTTTCAAAAATAGCTGGTCTTAAATAGCTTCCAGAATATGGGCAGGCTTGGTGTCAGACTTTTGGGACTGAGACCCCTATAGGGTTTATCCTGCATGTACCAGACTGGGTAGTTTTACTCTAGGAGGGCACTCCCAAGCTCAGTCACTAGATTCACGGGACAAGCACCGCAACCCTCAGACTAGGTGGCCCAGTATTCCTCCCCTTATCTAATCTATCTATCTATCTATCTATCTATCTATCTATCTATCTATCTATCTATCTATCGAAAGAAAGAAAGAAAGAAAGAAAGAAAGAAAGAAAGAAAGAATTCCGTAGTTGAGACCAGGTCCCTGGGTGGGGACCTCCCAGTCCGGCGGTAAGCTTTTCACAGCTGTTCAACCTCACCTGCAGCCATCATGGTCGGGAGTTCCTGGTTTTGGTAGTGGGACTGTAGCCCTCCAGGACATGAGATGGGCAGCTTTGGTTGGAGACCCTGACTCTCTCTCAGTGTCTCCATTTACGATGGAGGTCTGGGGGTGGAGTCTGGAGTGGCAGTTCTTTCAAAACCCTGCTCAGCCCTGCAAAAGGGGCCAAAGGAGTGGAGACTCCTTTGGCCCCTTTTGCAGGGCTGAGCAGGGTTTTGAAAGAACTGCCACTCCAGACTCCACCCCCAGACCTCCAGAAGTCACTTGGCCTATGGATCAGGTGGTGCAACCTGATGATGTCATCCACCCGCGCTCTCAAGCCTCGGACCTTGTGACCGCTGTATTATGACTGTGTGGAGCTGTATCTGTTCTTCTTCGAGTGACTCCTCCCATTCTCACAAATGGGTTTGCGCTTGCGTGCCCTTCTCTTACCGGCAGTTACCAAGCTCACTAGCTTAAAAAACACATGACATTCATGCGCCCCCACCCTATATAAGGCACCTTCCCACCTAAACCCACCGGTTCCTTCCAACCGCTTCGCGGCTTACCAGCTTTTTGCCTTGCTCGCTAGCCTTTACCATGTCTCTTGCCAAACAAGGCTTTAAACAATGTTCTGCCTGTGGTCGCAAAATGACCACCAAAGACCCTCATGGTCAGTGTCTTGTCTGCCCGGCACTCAACATGATCCGCAGGAATGCGCTGAGTGCCTGCTCCTCAAACCGAAGACCCTCAGGGAGAGAGCCATCCGCCTCCCGGCGCTTCTTAAGGAGCTTCATGAGAAACATAAGGAGAAACTTAAGTCGGACAGGAGGCGCAAATCTTGCTCCCCTTCTCCAATGGTCCCTAGCATTGGAGCTGAGGAAATGGTCTCTGCAGGTCCCAGCACCTCAGACGCCTCAGCCTCCCTCTCGGCTGAGCCGACTCTCTCCTGCCCTCAGACCACCCGCTCTCCATCTCCTAAGAGGGGAAGATGATTTCAGGGGTCAGAGCCTGCCATTTTGGTGGACCGCTTGCTATCCCCATTGCTCTCCTCAGATGAGAAAGCTTTTCTGGTGGCTACATCAATTTCTCCGCTCTCGCCTCTCTCCCTTCTCCAAATTACTTCACCTCTCTATAATGCAGAGGAGGAGGTGGACCCTAAGTTTGCTGGGTCACCGTACCAGCGTCCGAACGTACAATGGGTGGCTACCACACAGCCTCTACCTGCTTCGAGACCTGAAGAGAGGCAGTCTTTGCCACCACAGGAATCCACTTTCCCTTGGCAATACTTAAAACATCAGGAGGACTGTAGAAGAAAGTACACTAAGCTTATAGTATCTTGCCTGCAACAACTTATTCAGGCTACAGTCGCTAAATCCTCCCACTCTGAGGTGGCATCTCTCCACGTAGACCCCTCTCTGCCTCCTGCTACCCCTCCTCAACATTGTGTCTCAGGGTCTCGACACAGAGACCAAACATCGATGTCAGCAGCAGTCTCGATGTTGAAGCAGCCATCTCAGGAAGCAGGTCTCTCAATGTCAACAAATCTCCCCACGATGTCCAGGGGCACGTCGTCGACATCGTCCACAAAGCCTGCAATGTCAAAAATCGATCCTGAAGCTTTTGCACTAGAGGCAGTGTCCAAGTTTCAATAGCATTTACAGAAGCAAAAGCGCCAGATTGCTAGGAGAAAGCTGTACAAGACTCAGCTCCTACGTTCTCTACTCCAACCCACCGCCTCTCCTGAGCTGAAGGACGATGCTGTTCAGAAGATTGAGCCCGTCCACACACCAGACCTCGATACTCCTACATCAGAGGCGTTTGAAACGCCCGACGCCGAGAGTCTATCACCGTCTCCATCGGACGACGTTCAGGGTCTGATAACGTCGATTTCATCCCAAGATCATAAGGACTCTCAGAAACTGCTCAGGAGATTTACTGAAGTCCTTAAGGTTAAAATGGTCCCCATCTTCGAGCAGAAATCCGACCCTGCATCCTGCGCTGTAGAGAAACCGGTGCATTCAAAATTAACTTTACCTTTGTTTAAAAAGCATGTGGCTGAAGCAGAGAAACTTTGATCTACCCCAGCTACAGTCCAGCCAGTCTCCTGCTCCAGTAGCTCCTTTTACTTATTTACTCCTGAACAGGGGTCAATTTTCTTCAAACACCCTCTCCCTAACTCTTTGGTGGTCTCTGCCTCGGCGGACAAATTTCAGAAGAACACTCAGGAAACTTCACCAGCAGACAGGGAGAGCCGCCAAATTGATGTTTTTGGCCGCAAAGCTTTTGCTTCAAGCACCATGCTCATGCGTACAGCCAACTACTCAGCAGGAATGGCCTCCTTCCAGCACCATCTCCGGGAGGAGGTTCAGAAGATCATGTCGCATCTTCCTAAAGAAAAACAAAGATCCCTCCAGTCGTTATGTTCTGAGGGTACTGCTGCAGCCACGTTCCAGCTCCAAACTGCTCGCCGCTCTTTGGAAACCACAGCTAGAGCTGTAGCTAATGCTCTTGTGACTAGATGTTTTGCCTGGCTCAGGGGAACAAAGCTCGAATACAACCACAGAGCTCATATAGAAAATCTTCCCTTTGATCAATCCTGCCTTCTTGCAAAGGACACAGATGACATCCTCGACAAAATTCAGAAATCAAGGGCTACAGCCTACAAAATGAAGATTGTACAGAAAGACCAGGGTCCGGCTCCCTTCCACGCTCACCCTTATCAGCAGCAATCCTCTTACCAACGGCCCCAGAGACAGTACTATCCTCCCTCCCAGCCCTTCAACAAGAGGTATTATTCCTCCTCCTCCTCCTCCTGTAGGCTGTTCTCTCACCCCATGGTTAAATCCTTTCTCAAGGGTATTAATAATGTGTTCCCTCCCCATAAGATCCCCATTTCACAATGGGACCTTAGCCTGGTTCTGGACTATTTGACAGGACATCCTTAGGAGCCTCAGGAATGAACAAACTTGTGGCATGCAACCTTAAAGACTTGTTTCTTGGTCGCAATTACCTCCCTCAGAAGGGTCAGTGAGTTGGCTGCCATTCATATTAGGGAACCCTATTTGCAGGTTTTTCCTGACAGGCTGGAAATTGCTATGCATTCCTCTTTCATTCCTAAGATGGTTTCCCATTTTAACTTAGCCCAGAGTATTGTTCTCCCAGCTTTTTGCCCCCCACCTCACAGTACGGGGAGTTTAGCTATTGCTCACACTCTGGAGTAAAAAGGGCAGTCCTCGCTTATCTAGATAGAACTCATGATTGTAGATGTTCTGACAGTTTATTTGTTTCACCCTCGTTGCATAAACTGGGTCAGAAGGTATCCTCTCAAACCATTTCCAAGTGGCTTGTGCAGGTCATCACCCTGGCTTACCAACATAAGGGTCTCAATCCACCACCTAATTTGAGGGCTCACTCAATTAGAGCAATGGGAGCATCTACTGTGGCGTTCGCTAACATTTCGCCTCAGGAAAATTGCAGGGCTGCTACATGGAGCTCCCCGCATACTTTTGTTAAGCACGATGCCATACAACTGGCCTCTCAAGCACACACTGCTCTGGGGCAATCTATACTCACCTCTGTTTTTAACCAGGCATAATTCTCAGGTATTTGTATTACGGTGTACACATGTGTTGCTTCATGTTATACTTACCTTTTCTACGATGTAATAAAGCAATTCCTGTTAAATTCCAGGTGGTATGCATCTCCTGTCGTAAAAGAAAATTCCACCACCACCTTGATCTAGGCTTGGTACTTTCCCATTTGTGAGACTGGGAGGAGCCACTCGAAGAAGAACAGAAGGTTGCTACCTTGTAAACAAGGTTCTTCGAGATGGGTCCGAACATTCTCACAAATGCTCACCTTTCCAGGCCCGCAGAGAATTTTCTTCCTGAACACTCAGGGTTGGAAGGAACTGGTGGGTTTAGGTGGGAAGGTGCCTTATATAGGGTGGGGGCGCGTGAATGTCATGTGTTTTTTTAAGCTAGTGAGCTTGGTAACTGCCGGTAAGAGAAGGGTGCGCAAGCGCAAACCTATTTGTGAGAATGTTGGGAGCCATCTCAAAGAACCTTGTTTACAAGGTAGCAACCTTCTGTTCCCAGTTGGGTAGGGCTCCCATTCTCATTACATTGCGCAGCTCCCAGTGAGTCTCCACACTTGGGCTTAGACGAATCTCCAAGGGAAGGGAGTTCCAGAATTGTGGAACAGCCACTGAAAATGTGTCTCTGTGTGCCCTTGTGGAAACTTGGCAAGTAGATGGTACCTGCAAGAGGGCATTTCTGGCAAACCTCAAAGGCTGCAAAAGAAATGAGGAATGAGATGATGTTTCAGATATTTGGGATCCAAGCCACTTAGGGATTTTTAAGTGAGACTCAGAACCAGCACCTCAGGGGCGTAGCTAGCTTGGGATGGGCCCAGGGACAAGAAATGTCCATGGGTCCCCCCTCTTTTTTTCCTGCTGGTGGTGAAGCTGCTGGCGGGCTGTGTCAGACACAATGTTGCAACCGCGGACAGGGAGGGGGGTCACGTAGCAGCTGGAAAAAGAAAAAATGGGGAGCGGGGAAGGGTAGCTTAGCTACCTTGGATATTGGGTCCCCAGCCAGTATGGGCCCTGGGACAAATGTCCCTGTTTGTCCAATGGTAGCTATGCCCCTGCAGCACCTCAAATTGTTCCTGGAAAGTTATTCTCAGCCAGTACAGATTCTGCAACACTGGTGCTTCAGGCGACCTCCTGACAGAAGACAGGCTGCCACATTCTGCACCAGCTGTAGCTTGCTTCCAGTCATCAAGGGCAGCCCCACACAGAGCGCATTGCAGTAGTCTAGCTTCTAGGTTACAAAGGCATGGATAAGGGTGTCTGAATGTGATTTAAAAAAGGTTGCAGCCTTCTCACCAGGTAGACTTAGTGAAAAGCACTCCTGGCCCCTGCCACAACCTGACAATACAATGGATTCAAGAGCACTCCAAACCTGTGAACCACAGTGACCAAAGGAGTTTGGATCCCATCAATGACAGATTTCTCTATATTCCCCAGGTCACAAGGCTGGCCAACCACTACCCCCCTCAGTCTTGCCTGGATTCTGCTCCATTGGTTTACCCACATCCAGTCCCCAATGGCAATATCGTAGCTGGGTAAACATCGAGACCATAGGACCTGAGTCAGATAATAAAGAGAAAGAGATTTAGGTGTTGTCAGCATATTTATGGCACTTCATTCCAAATCTTGTACAACCTCACCCAGGAGTGTCAGATATACATTGAACAGGAAAGAAGACAAGATAGAACCCCTTCTCATTTGTATTTGAGAACTGGGCCAATAGCCTCTGCTTAACTTAGGTTGCCCATTCCTGGAATAAAAGGTCATGTCCATCTTTTTTCCCTATCCCGGTGGAATTAACAAACTTCAACATTAGGTAGGGTTACAATTCTGTTTACTGGTAAAGTTACCTCTTGTTACATTCCTCATTGGCTAGCCTTCAGAACACCCTCCAGACTTCTTTGGATGGACAGCTGCTTACTAACATGCAATTTACTGATTGTCACTAGAAGACTCAAGCTGCATTGGGGTTGATAAACCTTCAGGAAGGCCTAGCAGAAACCTTATTGGACTAGATTGTATCTTGGCCAGGTACCATGAAGGAGGGGATGTAGTTTCTCCATGATCTTCTGGGTCTTGCAAAGGCAGCTAATGACTTTTCTCCATCACTCCTACTTCCCTCCTCCACACACTACAGACTCTAGCAATGCTGCTGGTGTGTGTGTGTAAGTGAGTCTCACAATCCTTTTCTCTGCAAAAGTTTAATAGAGGAAATGGAAATTTCCTTGCGTTCTCTCTTCTGGTTTTATATAGAAAAGGATTTGAAACTAAGTCCCAGATCCTAAACTTTGGGGGTGTTTAAATTCCAAAACTGGACTCAAATCTACGTTTTGCAAATGGCCCATAGCCATAAAATGAGCCCAATCAAAACTCAGGATCCAAACGTCACTTAAACTAGGATGTGGAAAACTCCAGATCTGAATTTATGCCTGAGGAATCTCTGCCTTTACCCATCCAGCTACTTACTGGAAAACAAATCCTCTTTTCTTACAGCACAGAGCTCCCACGTATCTGCTATGTTCATGTTGCCAGGCAACCATACTGTACCTCTGGGATCTGTAGGTCAAAAACATGTCACTATAAAAGTTATAGAGTCCAGTTAGCTTATGCATATTAAAAAGAAGAAGAAAGCCTTAGGAGTGTTTGCAACCTGTTTTTAGCATTAATCTTATTCTAAGTGGGGCAACTAGCATACAAATCAAGTGCCTTTTTAGACTCTAAAAAGTAGAGTTAAATGCAGGTGGTTTATTCCTTTCAAGGATCTAGTATTTAATATCAAAGAAGTCTCCACTCTCTTCTAGGTTTTGTGAGTACAGTAGAACCAGTCTGTGAATACTGAGAGAGTGATGTCATGTCCCTCACTGACTGACTCCCAGAGAGAAGAGGCAATACAATCTACAAGAAGCTTTTTCACTCTGCTTTTACACATGATAAAAATGTGACCTTATAAATGCTTGATATAATACCAGGTGTTATAAATGCTGGAGTTTTGTAATGTGTGAACACACTATTCCCTTTGTATGCAGCAAGATCTCACAGCCTTGTAAGACCCACCAGATGTGACTCTTACAAGACAGTGAGATTTTGCTGCATACAAGAGGAGTAGTGCATTCACACATTACAAAACTCCAACATTTATAACACCTGGTATTATATCAAGCATTTATAAGGTCACATTTTTATCATGTGTAAAAGCAGCCCGAGTCACAAAACATGCAGAAGTTGCTGGGCACTGCTGTTTACAACGGTACCTGTCTGACTTCCAGGAGGGGAGGAGAGTCTAAACTCTCCAGTCATGACTTTGCCGAGCCTGGACTTTGAAGTCCGGGAAAATTAAGGTGCACGTAAAAACAACCAATGTGTTCTAGGGCTAAAATGAGATTTTGCTGAAAGGGGAATTCCTGTTGAAATCCCAGTTCCCAATACCATCTCGGTCGAACTGAGAATTTCTCAGTATTTGGCAATGTCTTGACTGACATTTTGTTTCTCAGTTTACTGACTTTCCGCTTAATGGGATCCTGTTTACTGCTCTGTCATTTAACACTTTGCTGTCCATTTCAAACCCCAAGAGGTTATATTAATGCAATACCACATTTCTTGCTCTCTATTTTCTCTTGTCACTCATTGGCTAGTACATACATTCCTTTACTAATCTGCAATTTAATTGCAGATTGGTCAAAACTAAGGGAACAACATAGAACAACAATTCCGATCGGAGGCACAGGAATGGAGGTTTAAGAGGTGGGCTATTTGCACACTGATTGGCTAGGAAATACGGTACAACAAACAGATAGAAACCTGGAAGTAAAAAAGTACCCTCAACAATGTGGTAAGTGATAAATGAACAGTGAACGGTAAACAGTAAGCTAAGAGTCATTAACTTGGGACTGTATCTTCTGAAACTAAAACTAAACTAAACTAAACTGCCTAACTGAGTCAGACCAATGGTCCATCTTAGCCCAGTATTGTCACAACCTGACATGCCAGCAGGGGTTTCAAATTCGGGTCCAAATCCGGCTCTTCCAGGGTCTCCGGCAGAGGCCATCCTGGTGTGCTACCTGAGACCCCTCCAAGACCCCAGCTGAGGCCTCCCCCAGGCGTGCTACCAAAGGTCCTGAGGTGGAGATGCCAGGGATAGAACCTGGGACCTTATACATGCAAAGCACGTGCTCTTCTTCTTCGAGTGGCTCCTCCCATTCTCACAAATGGGTATGCGCTTGCGCGCCCTTCTCTTACTGGCATATACCAAGCTCATATTTAAATTCTTTATGACGTAGACATGCCCCCGTGCTATATAAGGTACCTTCCCGCTCAGACCCAACAGTTCCTTCCAACCGTCTTGCAGCTTACTTGCGTTTATCTAGCTCATATCCAACATGACGACGAAGCATAGCTTCAAAAACTGCTTTTCTTGCAATCCAAAAATGACAACAAAGGACCCGCATGGGCAATGTCTCATTTGTTTGGGTACATCCCACAACCCTGAGGACTGCCAGGAGTGCTTACTCCTAAAGCCTAAATCTATCAGAGAGTGGGCTGTTCACCTTACATCTCTTCTTAAGGAGCTTGAGGATAAGCAGAGGCACAAAAGTAAGTCCCGTCCTCCTACTAAAAGACCGGCCTCTCCCGTCAGGGCCCCCAGTATTGGGGCGCAGGAGACGGTATCGGCAGCTCCTACACTCTCGGCCTCTACCACCGCTGATTCCCCTGCCCCCGCCCCCTCAGGGCTACAACGTACTCACTCACCTTCCCCTAAAAGGGCCAGACTTTTAGAGGGGTTCGAGCCTGCTGTGTTAGCAAATCGCTCTTTATCCCCCTCGCCTTCCGAAGACGACTCTTCCATATTTGGAGCCGGCTTCATATCGCCGCTCGCTCCCATGTTGCCTATGACCATAATGTCTCCACTCTATACGGCGGATGAGCTTCCTGACGAGCGCTTTACTGGTTCGCCTTTCCAGCCACCTTCTATTCAGTGGCTCGCTTCCCCCAGCAACAACCCAAAAGGGTCCAACTCCCTCCAGCTCCGCCTCTGGTCCAGGCCTTCCCCAAGGATTTCTTTAAGGAGCAAGAACACTCCAGACACAAGGACAATAAATTAATAGTCTCTTGCCTGCAAGAGCTCGTCAAGGTTTCAAAACACAGAGACACTCCAGCTCGACCTCCTATCACTCCTGGCATTGAAGTCTCGACGTCTCCACTTCGACCTCCACAGCCAACGTCCCCAACTCCTCAACCTCTACCTTCACTATAGATGTCAAAAAGGCCTCCGACATCGAGGAAGCCTTCGACGTCGACAGCTCGACAACCTTCGACGTTGACAGCTCGACAACCTTCGACGTTGACAGTTCGACAGCCTTCGACATCGACAGAACACCCCGCGGACGTGGCTGCTGCCCCTTCAACGTTGACGTTGGCATCGCTCGATGTCCAACCCAGCTCTCGGACTTATTCGACAACGACGTCAAGAGGGCGTTCCTCCGTCGACAGGAGCGTTACAAGCGCAGGGCCCACAATAGACAGCTTCTTCGACAGCAGATGGCCATTCTGCGCACTCCTCCACCCCAGGAACCTGTCGCCTCTATAAAACCGGCTGAGCCTCTCGATGTTTCCCCTCCTTCTGAGGTAGCTGAGTCTTTTGAGCCTCACGACGTCGAGGGCCTCTCTCCTCCACCCTCTGACAACATCGATGGCTCTACTGCTTCTATAACATCGCAGGAGCACAAGGAGTTCCAAGACCTCGTGAAGAGGTTTTCTGACACTCTTAAGTTGGAGGCGATCCCGATGGCTGAACAAGACGTGGATCCAGCCTTTGCTATGGTTGAGCGACCAGCTCATTCAAAGCTCACCCTGCCGCTCCTAAAGCGTCTGTCCACAGAAGCTAATAAAATATGGGCAACCCCTGCCTCTATTCACCCTGTATCTTCCACGTTCAGTTCATTTTATTTGTTTCCTCCCCAGCAGGCATCTATATTTTTTAAACACCCCCTTCCCAATTCCCTGGTGGTGGCTGCATCTGCCGAAAGGTTGCAAAGAAATGCCCAAGACACCTCGCCTGTGGATAAGGACAACAGGCGTATCGACATTTTCGGCAGGAAGGCCTTTGCCTCTAGCACTATGCTAATGAGGACGTCCAACTATGCTGCTGGTATGGCCTCATACCAGCATCACCTATGGGAAGAAGCCCAAAAGCTGATTCATCATCTTCCCAAGGATAAACATAAAGTCTTCCAGTCCCTCTGTGCTGAAGGTTCAACAACAGCCCGATTCCACATGGCCAGGCACTCCTGCGATACTGCTGCACGAGGGGTAGCAAACACTGTTGTGACCAGACGCTTTGCGTGGCTCAGGGGCACAAAGTTAGAATCTCACCATAAATCTAGAATTGAGAACTTACTATTCGACCAGGCAGGGCTATTAGAAAAAGATACTGATGAGATTTTAGACAAAATCCAAAAGTCTAAAGCCACGGCTAGTAAAATGTGTATCTCACAGCCTTCTGCTCCCTATCAATACTCTCACCCTTACCAGCAGCAATAGCAGTCTTTTCAATGTCCACAGAGACAGTTTTACCACCAGTCTCACTCCTATAATAAGAGGTACTACCCTCCTAATTTTCCCTACCAAGGGAGATCTCGCCCTCAATATTCTGCTTACAAGCCTAAGTCTAACACGCGACAGGGTTTTCAACCTCCACAGCAGAGGCGCAAGTGACTGGACAAGGACTCTTCTTCTCTCCCTCCCACAGTTGTAATTCACCAAGTTGATGATGTTGTTATTTTGTCTGATTCTTTCTCTGTATGGCAAGCTATCACCACTGATAAGTGGGTGTTGAGGGTTGTTCGTTTTGGGTATTCAGTTTCCTTTTCCACGTTACCCCCTCCCCGTTCCCCTCAAAGGGTTCCCCCTTTTTCTAGTTCTCAAGCAGAAGCTCTAAATAAAGAAGTTCTTGATCTTTATCAAAAGGGTGTCATTGAATTGATCCACCCTACTGATAGCTCAGGGGGGTTCTACTCCAACTATTTTGTGGTAGAGAAGAAAGGTGGTGGCTACCGCCCTATCTTAGACCTCCAAGCCCTTAATGAGTTTGTTAATTACTATAAGTTCAAGATGCTTACCTTGTCTCATTTATCCAATTTCCTACATGGGCATCAATGGTACACTGTGCTGGACCTTAAGGACGCCTTTTTTTCATATAAGACTTCACCATAAAAGTAGGAGGTTTTTTAGATTCCTCCATGGTTCTACTCACTTTCAATTTTGTTCCTTACCCTTTGGCCTCTCATCCGCCCCTAGGGTGTTCACCAAGGTTATGGCCCCTGTAATTTCTTTCCTTAGGAAACAAGGTATCACAGTTTACCCCTACCTAGATGATTGGCTTTTGGTGGCTGACTCCCCAGAATTGATTTCTCACAATGTCAATTTCACCTTACGACTGTGTTTTTCTCTTGGTTTGTCAGTTAATCTTCAGAAGTCTACACTTGTCCCTACCCAAAGGGTCCCTTTCATAGGAGCAATCTTAGATTCCTCCATTGGAATGCTCTTTGCCCCCTTAGAGCATTTTCAGGACATTGCCTCCCTTGTCAAAATTATTTCAATTCACAGGACTCAATCCGCTATGGTATTTCAAAGACTGCTGGGGCTCATGGCATCTACTACTGCCATGACCCCCTTCGCAAGATTCCATATGCAGCCACTCCAATTGTGGTTCCTTAAATTGTTTAAACCCCTCTCTGATCCTCCTAACAAAAGACTTCGAATCACAGCAGGGGTAGTAGACTCTCTCACATACTGGTCAGCAAGGGAATTTGTTTTAAAGGGCATGCCGTTTGATACACCTGTCCCGTCTAACACTGTCACCACCGATGCTTCCTCCACAGGATGGGGAGCACATCTCCGGAATTTCAGCGTGGCAGGGAAGTGGTTTCCTTCTCAGAGGAAGACCCATATAAATGTCTTAGAGACCACGGCTATCCTCTATTCTTTGAAAGCCTTTCAACAGCAACTGCAAGGATCAGTCGCGAGTGTGACCACGGACAACATGGCGGCAGTCTGGTACATCAACAAGCAGGGGGGTACCAGATCGCCGGAACTTTGCCTCTTCGCCCTTCGAATTTGGCAATTTGCCAGGTCCCACAACATCTTCCTCGTTGCCACCCATCTAGCGGGCTCTCTGAATACCAGAGCAGACATTCTGAGCAGACTCTCCCTAGAGAATAATGAGTGGCAACTCTACCACCAGGTTTACACATTCCTTGTGAATCTCTGGGGTATCCCGATGAGGGACTTGTTTGCGACAGCAGACAATGCCAAATGCACCCGGTTCTGCTCCAGGGCAGCTCACGACCCTGCCTCTCTGGGGGATGCTTTCCTGACCCCTTGGAAGCCCCACCTATGTTACGCCTTTCCCCCAATTCCCTTAATCCAAAGGGTCTCCTCTATGCTCGAACCCAGGGTGCCAATCTGATTCTGATCTGCCCATATTGGCCCAGGCAACTGTGGTTCAGCAAGCTCCTATCTCTAGCTCAGGATTCCCTTCCCCTGCCCCTAACCCACCACCTGCTGTCCCTTTACCAGGGTCAGGTCTTCCACCCAAATGCCCGCAACCTCAACCTATGGGCATTCAGAATACAGGTCTAGGATCCTCTTTAGACGATAGAGTCACCCTTATCCTACAGAACGATATTAAGCCCTCTACCAAGAGGTCTTATGACTCCAAGTGGAAAAGATTTTCCATTTGGTTATCAGATAAGAAATTGTCTCTTGACCACTTATCAGTCCCTATCATACTACAGTACTTGTTACATTTAGCTGAACTGGGGCTGGCTATCTCTTCCCTTAAAGTACACCTTTCAGCCTTGGCCAGGCATGTGGTGCTGGACAACAAGCAATCCTTGTTCTCCCACCCCCTAGTCAAATGATTTCTTAAGGGACTCGTTAACACCTTTCCCCCACACAAACTTCCCATTTCTCAATGGGACCTTCCCCTTGTACTCAATTTCCTGACAGGTCCTCCTTTCGAACCTCCCCAGGATGCTGACCTCTTTCACTGGACTTTGAAGACCTGTTTTCTGGTGGCTGTTACCTCTATCAGGAGGGTCAGCGAGATAGCTGCCATTTCCTGTAAACCTCCCTACCTACACATTTTTACTGACAGAATAAAAATTTCCTCTCACCCATCCTTTATCCCTAAGTGTGTTTCACCTTTCAACCTTTCCCAAAAGATTATTCTACCTGTTTTCTCTCCTCACCATCCAGATTCTGACTCCACTACGACTGCACATGCTGTAGAAATGAAAAGAGCTGTCATGATCTATTTGGACAAAACTATCTCCTGCAGTGTCAGGGCTGGGCCTCGAAGCCATGGCCCTTGGGGTGCTGGAGAGCCTGTCCAGTGCCCTGCGCCATCTGGTGGCCATGTAAGGGTGTTGGGTTGTCTCCCTTCTGTCTCCTTTGTGTGCTTGTTCCTTGTGTGTCATGCCCCCTCCCAGCTGTAGCCAGTTGCTTTAGCCCTGCCTCCCAGCTTCCTGGTTGGCCACAGGAAGTATTTAAGCCTTGGTGTGGCCACAGGAAGCTGGTGGAGCAA
>QEPC01008922.1:756293-770538 GCA_003113815.1 Sphenodon punctatus
GTGTGAGAGCTTATGCTCTGGTCCCTTTCCCCTTTGCTCTGTGTGGGAGCTCCTGCCTGAGCTCCTTTCCCCGGCACTGTGTGAGCTTAGGTCCTAGTTCCTCCCCTGCGTAGGACGAGCCCAGGCTCAGTTCCCCCTTGGCCTTCAGGGAACTGGTTAACCGCCAGCTTCCCCTGACTGGAGCCTTGTGGCCTGTACCCTTGGGGCTGAGTTCTTCTGGACGCCCCTTCCCCTAGTTATGCCTGCAAGGTTTCCCATCCTTGGGATCCTCCCGCCTCTGTGGTGGGTCCTCCCTCTGGCTCTGGGCCCTGGCCTCAATGATGAGTCGCATGCCTTCTTAGACCAGCGTGCCTGGTAGAGATGCTGAATGCATAATCTCTTGGGTTCAGGAGCGCGACTGAGGTTTCAGAGGCTTGCCTTGAGGACACCCTTTCCCCCCCCCCCAGTGTCCAGACCTAGATTCCTCCCTCCTTGTTTCCCTCTCCCTGGCTCCATCCCCTGGAGCCTGATAGTTCTGGCTTTCCTTCTCCCTCCTTGTTCCCTCCCCAGCTCTGTACCCCGGAGCCTGACATGCAGACACTCTGATTTTCTGTTTCCCCTTCCCTTAACACCCTGGGGAACAAGATTTCTTCCCAGACAATATCTAAATGGCTAGTTCAGCTTATCACCCTAGCCTACCAGAATTTGGGGCTCCCTCCCCCTCCTAACCTACAAGCCCACTCCTTGAGAGCTGTGGGAGCTTCTACAGCAGCCTTTGCCAACGTATCCCCACAGGAAATTTGCAGAGCGGTTACATGGGCCTCTCCTCACACCTTTGTGAAGCACTATGCTTTGCATTTAGGTGACATCCCTCAAATCCGTTGGATTCTCTATTCTGAACTCAGTTACCAGCGTTTAATGGCTCTCCAGTACTTACTCCACCAGGTATTTTTTCCTACCATGTTGTGTTTTCATGTATTTTCCCTATCTTTGTAAAATGGCTGGATTTTTATCATGTTTCTCTATAAATATTTTATTGTTAATTTGCTGGACTATGCTTCTTCTGTGAAAATTCCCCCACCGCCTGTCTCTAGGCTTGGTATGCTCCCATTTGTGAAAATGGGAGGAGCCACTCGAAGAAGAACAGAAGGTTGCTACCTTGTAAATAAGGTTCTTCGAGATGGCTCCAACCATTCTCACAAATGCCCACCCTTCCAGCCCCGCATGAAATTTTCGTCTATGCCTTATGGGTTGGAAGGAACTGTTGGGTCTGAGCGGGAAGGTACCTTATATAGCATGGGGGCATGTCTACATCATAAAGAATTTAAATATGAGCTTGGTATATACTGATAAGAGAAGGGCGCGCATGTGCAAACCCATTTGTGAGAATGGTCGGAGCCATCTCAAAGAACCTTGTTTACAAGGTAGCAACCTTCTGTTACCACTTGAGGTATGCCCTCCCCCCCCCGGTATTGCAAGAATTGAGAAATCGCATCAGTATTGGGGAATGATCAGGAAATCAATCCTGGTTTCTGAGATGGTGAAATTTCTCAAGAGCAGCAATGTAGCTCCTTGTTTCATCCCTAATTGTGTTCCCATTCCCAGCGTCAACTATTAGCTTCCTGTTTTGTTAGCCTTTAAAAACCTGATACAACAATCAGGATAATAAGATTTTTAGAGTGCTATCAAACAGAGAGAGAAAGGGGCTTGCAAGGGGATAGGCGGAAAAACAGAACCTCAAACCACCAGTGAGATGATGTATATAACTACCACCCTATAGATGAAACACAGCAATTTATTGGTTGAATGATGTACTGTCAAACTCCTGCTGTTGAAGTAGGGCAGGCGGGTGGCATGCATTGAGGCAGGACCAGTCTTTAGTGGTTGCCTGAGGTCCTGTACTTTTAGGAGTAGGGCAGCCACTAGCCTGCCTTGCTGTCCAGCACAGTAGCCTTCCCAGCAGAGAGTGGGGATAAGAAATGGTCAACACCACACAAAGGCAAGGGATGGCTTGCATATATGCTTGCATATATCCTTGCTGGAGATGGCTGCCTGTGTAGGAGAAATTGTGATGCCAGGGGCAAAAATAAAATGTGGGGCCCCTCCCATGCTGCCCCTCAATATCCCTCCATGCTCCACAATAGCCCAACTGCATGACAAGTCTAGATGATTTAGACAGGACAATGGGCAAATAGTCCTCATATTACTGTGATGAACCTCATTCCCGGTTCTGCAAACTGAATCATGCAGGTACACCATGCAAGACCCACTAAAACCATTATGACAGTGTGATCAATCACCACATGGTTTTGTCACATGAACTGGAATGGAGAATCGGGGCCATAAATACAGAGAAACTAAGAACCATGGATTCATATGTGTAAATGGGAACACCGAAATAGCTGTGTGACAGTTCTAGCTGTTTAAAAAAAACCAGGCAATCAGAAATAATTTCCCTCTCCTCAGTGTACAGATAAACCCACAACTGAGAATTATTACTTCAGGGTGGGAAATGTGGTGACACAAATTGTTTGATATTTAAGCAGTGAAACCCTTTCTCACATGACAGATTGTAAAGAGACTGCATATTTATATGCTGTGACTGTTGCTATTTAAAAATCTGACTTTTTTTTCTTACTTTTTTTATCTAATTTTATCTAATTAGTGGGAATTAACATATGTAATATCTTAAAGTTAAAATATTCATATATTCTCAACAAAACTAAACAAACATTTTTACCATAATCCTGCATTTTCTATATTTTTCACGATCCAGCATTTTGTTCATTACAAACTTACAGTGCTGGTCTTCCAAAGGAGCACTAAGGCCATTTTTAAACGTGCATGGCGGCGCCCGCGCTTGTTTTCCAAAAGACCCGGGAGCCCGATTTACACGTGACGCCGCCACCGAACACATTCATTCATTCATTCATTTATTAGATTTCTATACCGCCCCATCCTGCACAGGTACACCATGCAAGACCCAGCTCGCAGGGAATGCACATCCATTTCCAGCCGCGAACTGACTCGGTCAGCGATCAAGGCCAGTCATACGTGACCAGAAATTGATGTGCATCACCCGTGCATGTGCGTATTTGGCGGCATCATGTGTAAATCGGGCTGCCGGGTCTTTTGGAAAACAAGTGCAGGCACCGCTGCACATGTCTAAAAATGGTCTAAGAAGGGCGGATAGTGTGGAGAGATTTTATTTTGTTTCAGAGTTCAGTGTAAAGTAGGGATGAAACTCAATTCTCAGTTTCTCTTCTTTCTCGACCAGAATGCCAATTCTCGTCTTATTCCTGCAAGTGAGAACAGGATGAGAATCAGTTGGATTCTCGCAGAGAAACATGAGAAATCTCAAGAAACAGACATACCTGGTGCTGATGGGAGGGAGAGGAAGCCACTATGTCCCCTGCCCAGTATTCCTACCTTGTCTGGGGCTGGCAGCTGTCTTGGTGTGGAAGCTGGCAAATCACAGATTTTCAGGAATGGGAAGGGGGAGAATAGGATGGAGGGGGGAAAATATTCAGCATTCTATTGGCTAGCAGGAGTCAGCACCCAACAGAATGCTGAAAAGCTGTGCCGAGCCCACCCCTCTTCCCTTTAGCTCTGCCCCATCTCACATGGAAAGATGGGAGGGGGGGGTGTCCTTTCCAGATGGGAGGGGTCCTTTCTGGAATGTTCCTGAGTGCAGCTGCCTGCTCCGATTCAACATGGGTCACCCGGGGGTGAAGTGGGCTGCTGCAGCCAACACCAGAACACCCGGTCTGTCTAAAAAGACCTATTACCTTACCCTTTGGAGCCCTAGACACAAGCAGGAGAAGGGAAGCACTGGAAGAAAGGGACCCTCCATGGTGTAAGTCCATATCTTGTTAATGGCAGAAAGAAGGGCTGTGTCTATCCAGGAGGAGGAAGCTTTGATAAAGCCATGTCTCCCTCGCTGCCTGAGCAGATAAACGAGGCTCTTTTGGAGGTGCTGCTAAGTGTAAGTGAGGTACTTTGTTTTTTCCCAAAGATGTTCAAAGTTCACTGAGATGCAAGAATAAATCACCTTAAGTTCCCAAGAGAGATACAAGACTGTTCCCTCCTAGCTCTGAAAGGAGGATCCAGGCAGCAAGGAGGGAGAATTCCCCCACCGCTCTTGAGCAAAGCAAAGAGACATGCTGAGCTCCAAGTTACAGAAAGGGCTCAGCTCTGTGCAGGATCACTCCGTGCTGGGGGAGCAGGATAAAGAGGAACTAAGCAGGGAAGCAATGGAAAGGAGAGAAGGGGTACATAGGACAGAAGCTAAGATACAAAGGAACTTGGTAGCAGGAAACCCTCACCCTGGGAGCACTTACTGTGTTGCCAGGCTGATTCCTGAGTCTTTCCTTGTGTGCACTGCTCCTGTCCTCACACTGTGCCCTCATCCATCCATCCATCATTAATCTCTCCCTTAGGCTGGCTGAAACTCAGGGTTCCCATCTGGTGCTGTGGTGGATTGTCTCTTCACCACCACAACTACTGCTGCATTAAGGGTGTGTGTGTTGTTTTTGTTATTACAATAACAATAACAGAAATTGTCATTTTCATTATCAATATTTCAATAATGAAAATGACAAATAATAATAATGAAAATAGAAATGAAAATGGCATTTTGTTTTTGAAATATAGGGGAAACACTGAAAAAAGTATTTCCAGCTATAACTTTTTTTTTCTTATTCAGTTATGATGCATACTGGGGATATTGTACTCCCAATGGAGGGCATTAAATGTACCAATTCTAGAAATGATTGGATAAAGGGGACTGATTTTAGAAGCAATTTAATGTTGTGATTTTAAGAAACACTCCATACACATTCATGGCTACAACTTCTTTATCTTCCATCCAATTTTAATGAAACCTGTGAATATTATGTTTCTCCACAATTTTAACACTTCTGCCAAATTTCAGAAAGATTGGATAAAGGGTCCTTATGGTATAAGACATCAACTTGCAAATACATTTTCAGCTGTAACATTTTGATATTCCATCCTGCTTACAAGTTATTTGGCAGGAATATATCACATACTTTTCCTGTCATATCTATCAAACTAAAGGACAATTTGATAAAGGAAAACATTTCTATAAGCAATTGAATTTGTCCCCTTGAAGACCATTATTCAGATAAATAGCAGTACATGCAGTGCCAGTCAAAGGCAGGCACCTGGCATGGAAGGGGGAGGGAGGCTGTAGGAAGGAGTATATGGAGCAACCCAAAAGACCGAGAGACACATTCACTGGCCAATAACTGCATGCTTCCAGCTTTACAGGACCAATCAGTAGTGGCTTCGAGGTGGCCATAGGGGGCGGCCCTCAGGCGGGCATAGAATTGACATAACTTGGACTATGGGGATAGCATCCCAGAAATCAGGAGACATAGTTTACACTAGAGATGGGTGAACGCAGTTCGGAAGTTCGGAGTTCGGCCCGAACGTGGCCTGGTCGGACGACTGAACTGAACTTCCAAACAGTTCAGATGAGTTCAGGGGCAGGAAAAACGTGACTTTGGGTGGGAAAAACATGACTGGAAGGAGGAGGCAGCTGAGGAGCAGACTTCCTGGCACCAGGGGTGGGCACCAGGGGTGGTTTCAGGGCCAAAAATACCGATACCAAAACAATTTAGGTTTCGGTTCCAGGACCGATAGCACTTTTTTGAATGTTCGGCCAAGTTCAAACAAACCAAACTCCACTGAACCGAACAGCCAAACCCGAACTCAGGTTTTGAACAGAACAATCAAATGTCTGAACATCCAAACGGTGTTCTGTTCACCCATCCCTAGTTTACACATCCAGACTGGCCAATTATCATCACAATCACATCCTGCAGCACTGTGGCAGAGGACATAAGAGAATCTCTAATGACTCTTTCCTAAACAGATGCCTCTGACTTCCCAGTAACAAGTGGGGGAGAGATGTTGGGATGGTCACAGCACAGAATGAGGATATTTGGTTGACCTTTCTTCTGGCCAATTGGCATCACAAACCAATCTTATACCACAGTGACATGTAAGAGAATTCCTGGAATAGGCTCTTTCTCTGCATATGCTGATCAGGCATATAAAATTGTGACCCTTTATCACATCTTTCTGATATTTGGCACACATGATTGTGAAACTATGATATACAGTCCTGACAAATTTCATGTACACTGGTTGGACTACAAAGTTGTTACAGTCAGACATACATTTATAAGTTAATTGCTTATACCACCAGGACCCTTTTTCCAATCCTTCTGAAAGCTAGCAGAGATAGTACATATGTGAAGCGGTATAAATGTGCCATGTTTCATCTACATTAATTGTGCTACAAAGAAGTTACAG
The DNA here is from genome assembly GCA_003113815.1 of Sphenodon punctatus. Taxonomy (NCBI): domain Eukaryota; kingdom Metazoa; phylum Chordata; class Lepidosauria; order Sphenodontia; family Sphenodontidae; genus Sphenodon; species Sphenodon punctatus. Next base: position 762,615 of record QEPC01008922.1, read on the forward strand.
CTAATAATGTATATGAAGATCTTTGCAAAATAATTCAACTGCTTCTAAAATTGGATTCCTTTATTCAATACTTTTGGAATTTAGTATATTTAATGACTTCCATTGGAGGTATATTCACCCCAGGTTTCAGCCAAATATAGTGAAAAACAAAAAAGGTACAACCAAAAATGTGTGTTCCATTGAAACCAATGGAAAACTAAAATGAAAGCAAAAACGAAAACAATTTGATATTTATGAAAACGAAAATGACAGATTTAAATAATTAAAACAAAAAAATGAAAATGAAAACAAAAATGACATGGGCCCCGTGTCTACTACTCTGCTCCTAAAAGGTTGGCCTCAGGGTGTATGTTCCATTGGAGGTACAATCGCTCCAAGCTTCAGCCAAATATAGTGTAAAACAAAAATGTTACAGCTGAAAATGTGTTTTCCATTGAAACCAATGGAAAATGAAAATTTGATATTTATGAATACAATAATGACATTTAAATATATGAAAACAAAAAACTGCAAATAAAAATGGCATGGGCCCCTGGTACACACCTCTATGCTGCATGCATTCAGAGCCTCCACCAGGAAGCTGGCAAAAGTGAGGGTGGGACCACATGGCATGGCAATAGCAGCATAGAGAGCTTGGGAGCTCTGCTTGGAGGGATTGGAAGCCCCAGACTCACATCACTCCCCTAATGAAAGTGGGGGCCAATGCAGGCCCTCTAGAAGTGGGAGTAAATTGTGGGGTCTGGGGCAATAACCCCGGGTCGCCATGTGACAAGGCCAGTCTTGCCACAGAGCCTAAGGATGGAGACAGGGCTGGCATATCACCATTCATTTTGTGTATCTTCAAGTGCATCAGTATTTTTATTGAGATAGCAAAATGCTGCATTATTGAAAAGTGATACATATTACTTACCCTTGCCCTCCCCCTCAGAACCTTATCCCACACCCCTCCAGTTGTGTTAGAAATCACACTCTAAATCAGATGTGGGAAACTTCAAGCCCATGGATCAAATCAGTGCAGTGGCAGCAGCTTTAATTTGGTCCCTTTCCAGTTCTAGGATCTGACCCATGAATCCATCGGTAACAGAGTGGCATCTGAGAGGACTGCTGGCCCTTTACAAAGAAGCAGGGGGGGCCAAAACGGAAGAAGAAATAGCTGGATGGGGCCAGAGTGCTGAGACAGCCAACCATCAGTCTGTTGTTGGACTCTGAAGGAGCAGAAGCTCTGTGCTGAATTGGCCTGGTTGCCTTGGAGTCTGAAGCAAGGAGAAGCTGTCCTGACTGGAAGGAGGCTTGAGCACAAGACTAAATCCTTTGGTAAAGACTGATTACTATTAGCAAGCCAGTGAACTATTACCTGACTGTGTTTGGGGCTGTAAGCTAAAGGGGGCCATAGGGGTTGCATACCCGGTATAGAGTAAGGTGGTGAACTAACTGTAGGCAAATAAACTGGTTTTGTGCTGATTCCCGGACTGACTCAGTATTTTGGACCCTGACAAGACTCACAACCCAATCACCATCAAGCATTTACAAAGTGGTGGCAAATGTGGGCAACTCTACCACTGGCCACCAAGCCAGCCGTCTGAAGAGAGTTGAGGACCCCTGCAGTGCCGTAACCAGTGAGTGGAGGATTGTGCCCCAAAATAGAAAGTGGATCAGGATAGAGGTCCGCAACTTGTGGACTAAGAGCTTGCCCAAGGACAGAGGCTTGAGTACTGGGCTAAAGTCAAGAAATTCGCCCACAAGTAAACACCAAGTTCTGGATTCCAGGTGTAGACAAAATGGCCACTGGAGAAGTATGCCCAAGATAGCGGCAACCAGTGAGCCTATGGGGCTTTGTAGAGTCCAACCTGAGATTGGAACAGGACCAGAATCTGAAAAGACAACAAAGTGGCAAGTACTTGGGACCCCTGGAGGGAGGTACTGAAAACTAAAGTAGGACATTTGTGGAGGGCCTGCCTTCAGCAAGGGAGTGACCCAATGTATAAAAAGCCTCTGAGAACACAGAGAGAGTCTTTCTTTGCATTTGGTACCAGAAGGAGTGAGCATTTTGAAACGTGCCAAGGTTGTGGTGGCACAGGAATTGCTCATGGCCAAGCAAGACAGAGTAGGCGAAGGGAAGCCCTAATAACTGAAGTCCCCCCAGAAAAGATGCTGGAATTGCAATAAGCTGGGGCACATTAGGAGAATTGGCCCTTTTCTGAGACTTCAAAGGCAGCTGAAGTTTCGGTGCTGGCATTGTAGTAAAGTGGGCCACTTGAGAGATTGTCCATGCATAAAAAAGACAAGAACAGGATCCAAAGTTATAAAGTGGTTAAGGGACAAGCCTGTGAGAGTCAAGTGGAACATAGATTAGTAAATGGTTGCCTGGTGAAAGACCAGAGTACCCAGACTAGCTTGACTTCTAAAGGGATAAAAATACTATCCAGAAACATTGGGAAGCTGGTAAGGGGAGGCTGGAGAGGGAGTTGGCCTGGTATAATACTGCTGTAAGGAAAAGGGATCAGAGGAGGAGGAAGAAGCTCCTGAGGAAACTGTAATATGGGTGGGACTTGATTACAGCTACCCAAATAACTTTCCTAGGGAACAGGAGGAAAAGTATGGCTGCATCAGTCCTATATAGCAAAGATCCCAAGTAAACTGGAATTCAGTGGGCACAGCTGATATGTGGGAGGATGCTGCTAGGCAAAGAGTTTATCTTTTCCTGAAGCTCCGCCAATAGCTCAGAAAATGCTAGATGAAGAGATGCCTGCCCTAGAGTTCAGATGAGGAGGATTCCTGTACTTCACCTGAAGAGGTAAAAGGGGTTGAACCTGAGGAGACAGATATGCCTTCCCTGAGGGTAGATTAAGAGATGCCTTCCCTGGAGTCAGGAGAAGAGGACTCCTGTTTGAACCAGAGACTAGAGTGATTGAGTGATTATTAGGAGAAGGTCAGAGGATATAGCATTGCCTCCCCCAGACTTGGATGAGGAGGATGCTCTTCTGGCCCAGACAGAGATTGTGTGAGTTAAGACCACCCATAAGGAATTAGGTCAAATACTGGAAAAGTCTCAGTCCATGTGCTTGATGGCAGTATGTAAGCCCCAAAGAAACAGAAAAAGGGGGGAAACAAAGGAAGTGCAAGAATTGAAGCCGTTTTTAGACGAGACAAATCTGTGCATGATTGGTAAAAAAGTGCGTGTTTTCATGCTCGTTTAAACACCTAAACCGTTTTAAAGGCGCATTTGCCATGATCGTGTAAAAGTCAAAAACATTTTGAATGTGGTTTTTAAATAATGCACATTTTTTAAAACCGGTCTTGAGCTCCTTTGATGATCGGGGGTGTCAAAACCGGTTTTAAAAAATGCGCGTTATTTTAAAAACACATTCAAAATGGTTTGGGCTTTTACACGATCATGGCAAATGCGCATTTAAAAAGCTTTAGGTGTTTAAATGAGCATTAAAATACGCACACTTTTCACCAATCATGCGCAAATTTGTCTCGTCTAAAAGCGGCCTGAGAGAGGCAGAATTGGAAAAGAATCAAAGATGAGAGAAAGGATCAAACTGTGGCATGAGGAGCAGGAAAAGAAGATACAGTAGAAAGAGGCAAGGAGCCTGTTAGTAAATGCAAGGAAGTCTTCTAAGCCTGTAACTACAGAGGCTAAACCAGTTGAGGAAATGACAAAGGCAGAGTTTGAGCAGCTAGTACAAAGGGCTCAAGCCAAACTAAAGAAGCAAGGAATGTTTAGACCCCTGGGAGACAGTGCTAAGTAAGTAAAGCTGGACTTACCTAGCCCACTGAGGGCTGCAGGGCCCATGAAGGAGTGTTGGGAAAGGAATGGAAAGGTCAACATCCCACTCCAAGCCAGCTATCGGCCTGTCTCTAACCTTCAATTTTTAGGGAAGGTTATTGAATGGGTAGTGGCTCGGCAGCTCCAGGGACATCTTGATCATATTGGTTTTCTTGATCCCTCTCAATTGGGATTTTGACTGGGGTGTGGCACTGAGACTGCACTTGTGGCTTTGGCTGATGATCTGGGAATGGGATTGGGATCATTTGACCCTGTTGATTCTATTAGATCTGTTGGCTGTGTTTGATACTGTTGATCATAAGATGTTGGTGACGTCCCTGCGGGATTGTGCAAGAGTGGGCAGGACTGTTCTTGAATGGTTCTGCTCATTCCTGACCAGGAGAACTCAGCGAGTGGTGCTCGGGGAGTATTTTTTATCATACCGAGACCTCTCGTGTGGAGTCCGCAGGGATCTGTTCTGTTCCCTCTCCTGTTCAATGTGCATATGCAGCTGTTTGGTGACGTGATCAGGAGTTTTTGCATGCGGTGTCATCAATATGCTGATGACACCCAGCTTTACCTCTCTTTTTCAACAGACTGGCAGTCTCGGTGCTTACTTGGTATCTGTCGACGGTGGGGGACTGGATGAGGGCTAATCGACTGAGGCTGAATCCTGACAAGACAGAGGTCATGTTAGTAGGTAAATGATGGAGATAGCGGTTCCCGTTATTGATGGGGTCTGCCCTCCATTATACCTAGTCTCCCAGGTACGAAGTCTGGGGGTGTTCCTCGACTCGCAGCTCCACCTGGATGTCCAGGTGGAGGCTGTGCCGAGCGAGGAGTGCCTTTTGCCAATTACACCGGGTGCAGCGGTTTTGGCCGTATGTCTCTGACTCTGACCTGTCCACTGTCATCCGTGCTTTCATCACCTCCAGATTGGATTATTGTAAAGCGCTCAACATGGGGCTACCCATGGTGATGGCTTGGAAACTGCAGCTGGTGCAGAATGCGGCGGTCCGTCTCCTGATGGGATTGGGCCTCCACGAGCATATTACACCAGTGCTCTGCTCTCTGCACTGGCTGTCGATAGTTTTCCGGGCCTGAATCAAGGTCTTGGCCTATAAAGCCCTAAATTTGGCCTAGGCCCTACCTATCTGTGGGATCACCTCATCCCCCGGGCTCTGGATTGGCCCCTGCCGTCATCCAGGGATGCCCTGCATGAGGTCCCCCGAGTGTTTTGGGGGGCTATGCAGGGGAGGGTGTTCTCGGTGGCCACACCCCGGCTGTGGAACTCCCTTCCAACGGAAGTCCGGTTTGCCCCAGATCTCCCCTCCTTTCGAAGAAGCTGTAAGACCTGGCTATTCTGCCAGGCATTTGATCGGGGAGATGGGTGGGGGTGGGTGGGATACTTTTTTGTCCTCCTTTTATGTGTTGTTTTTTATCTTATTTTTGTTTGATGTTATGGATTGCTGTAAGCCGCCCTGAGCAGCCTGTGGCAGGAAGGGCAGGGTAGTAAGATTTTAAAATAAATAAATAAATAAAAAACTGGGGAAAGCTTCTATACTCACTACTAGAGTGAGGCAGTAATTAAGAAGGAGCCAGCCTGTTAAGGCTGTGGGAACCTGGATCCTAAATAAGCCTGGCTGCAAGAAGCTAAGGAGAGCTTCAATGGAGAGCCACAGACAGAAGCTAATGTAAGCCTAGTTGGCTATAGGATTGATCATCTATGTAGAGATATGATACAATATCCGGTGAACATTGTGAAAAGCATTGTAAATAATAAATGTATTTATAACCCCTGGGAAGGGATAATGTTTATGCTGGTTTTCTTAATACAACGTTGAACTGCATAGGTCAAGAGGCTGAGTGTCCAGATGGCATGGTTGGATCAGCCTCCCAATCCCCAAGAGGGGTAATTGTATATGGATGGACAGACCTGTGTAGGTTGTACGCCAGGTAGGTGAAAACCTCCCTGTCAGGAGGAAACTATTTATGGTATGGTATGAGAGAGTATGGGGTTTACCTCCAAGCAATCCTTAATGCTGGTAGTAGACAGGCATGAAGCCTGTAAGGAAAGGAAAATATATGATGGCCCAAGAGAATGTAAGGGGGTAGAACTGGGGATGGGCGAATGCAGTTCGGAAGTTCAGAGTTCGGACCGAACTCGACCAGTTCGGTCGACCAAACCAAACTTCCAAAACAAAGTTGTTTTTCAAACCGAACCAACCGAATTTCCAAACTCAGCTCTGTTTGCCCATACCTAAAAGATAATATTCCATTTATTTCAATTGGGTTTGAATTTCCAAACTTTGTTCGGAAGTTCGGAGTTTGGACCGAACTCGAATAGTTCAGTCAACCGAACCAAATTTCCGAACTCAGTTCTGTTCGACCATCCCTAGGTAGAGCTCCAGGAATTGAGGATGAAGGTCTGCAAAATACCAGATCGGGTGTAAGGCGATACAGGCGGTCTGGAAAGGAGTGTGTGGGGTTGGAACCCAGAAATATGGAAGGTTAAAGGCAAAAGGGTAGCAGGGGGGTGGGGATCAATAGGGCCGGCTACAGCAATTACAACATGCTAGTATTGTCATGACTATGTGGATGTGAGGAGATTGTTAAAAGGCCTGCGGAAAGTCTTTGAATAACAATGTATGTGTGTCACTGTAAACCCATGGAAGTGTATAAAAGTTGTGAACTATTGTCTGCATTCTGAGCTGTATAGGTCAAGAGGGTTCCAGGGTGGGAGTGTCTGGAAGGCATGGTGGGCCAGCCTCCCAACCCCAAGAGGGGCAACAATACAAATGGTCTAGCTTACACTGCAAGGAAGGGGGAGGATGACCTCCCTGGCAGAGAAGTTATGAGAGACTGAAAGATTGTACGGGGTTAGAACCCCAGGAACTATAGATGGGAGTCTAGCTCTGCCAGCAAGCAGTGCAGACGCATAGGATAATGAAAACTGGATGAAAGCAAGGGCTGGGTGGAGGAACACTCCCCAGACCCATTGAAAATGTGAGTAAAAGAACACGGTGGTACAGGCCCAGCAATAAAATATTTATATTATTTATTTTAAGCATTTCTTAGTCGCCCCATATGCCTACGGCATCTCGGGGTGACGTACAATCCAATAAAAACAATTAAATAAAACAATTCTTTAAAAACAACACACAATTTAAAAGAGGGTTAGGACTAGGCCTGAAACGGCATACCACAGCAGCAGGGTTTTTTGTCAGAAAAGGTTGTTTCGCGATTTACGCCAGGGAGCGATGAACACTGCCATTCCATCTCCATTGTCATTGTCAGTCGCCTTTCTCACACATTGTTCCACAGATTGCGATACCATATTTTACGTCACGGATGCTGGTGTTTTAGCATTTTGCAACATTTCATGTTTTCCCCCAAAGTGGTCAAAATTGCGGAATTGTGGAATGTTTATCATATTTTGGCTGAACACAGTTTCGTAATGGAGGAAAGCAGCGTTAACTTCTGCTAATCTGCTGCACCAACCGATCAACCAACCCAATTCTGGGATATAGGCTTGGGGTGGTGAGGAGATTCAGGGGAGGACTGTCACCAGGCCCGGGAACTGAGGTGAGGTGGGTCGGGACTCAGAGTCGGGACTGGGACACATGACACAACCGCCGTGACAGGCCCTGCGCCGGTGGCTGTGTGTGCCTGGCAGCGTCACATGCATGCCAGTATTTTCAAATCACACAGAGATAGAGAAAGAGAGAAAGAGCTCTTTCCTCCCCCTCCAAAACCTCATGATCAGTGTCATCGTCATGGCATGCTTGTGGGCGTGGTCTCCCAGTCCGACTCCTGCCCAAATCATCACCCAGCCCGGGTGCATGTGTCAGTCTGTCTGTCCTACTGTCAGGCTCTGGGGCAGAGCCAGGGAAAGGGGAGGGGAAGCAGGTAGGCAGGAGGGGAGATGGGTTGCAGGGAGTCAGGGATATCCCTCAGATTAAACAAGGAAACCTCTCAGCCACTCTCCAATACTTTAGGAGATTAAGCACTCAGCATAAAGACCAGCCACGCTGGTCTAAGAAGGCTTATGGCTCATCATCGAGGTTGAGGGATGGGAAGCCAGGAGCGAGGAATCCAGGAACCAGAGGCAGGGATCAAGGGATCAGGGGTAAGGAACCAGGGGCAGGGGAG
>QEPC01008922.1:780202-812334 GCA_003113815.1 Sphenodon punctatus
CCCATCCAACCCATCTACACCCCCCCCCCCATATTCTCATTCATTTATTTAGCTTAGCTTAGATAGATTTAGTGGTTATTTTTTGTTTTTACCCCACCCTGTGTTCAATCTTCCTTCTTCCCTCCCCCCTCCATTGAATCCTTTCCCTCTCCCATATATTCCATCCCAGATTCCCTTCCCTTCCCCTGTTTTTTCATTTATAGTAGGATTATTACATTGCTTTAAGTTTCATTTCAGTTTTGTATTGAAATTAAACGGAAACCTTAAACTGAAACCTTGTGTTGTTTGTGATTCCCCCCCAATCCCATAGAGAGAGAGAGAGAGAGAGAGAGAGAGAGATATGATAGGTTAGAGATAGTAGACAGTTGTAGGAGTTAGCTTAGTGATAGCGATAGCGTTAGTGATTTAGTTTTAGTGTTTGTAGGAGTAGGCCTGTGTACTTATTAGATAATTCATTTAGTTCATAGCATTTAGAATAGTTAATAGTAGTTAGATTTAGTGTAGATATATATATATAATATTAGATTAAAAAATTAAATTAAAAAAACCTATATAAAAACAAAAAAACCAAATAAAAAACCAAAAACCCATATAAAACCAAATAAAAAAACCAAAAACCCATATAAAAAACAAAACAAAAAACCCATAGAAAAACATTTCCCAAACGGCCGAACCGAACGGTCGAACCCGAACCCAGCGAACGAACCGAATGGACAAACCGAACGGACAAACCAAACGCAGCCGAACCAAATGGCCGAACTCGAACCGCGATCTGTTTGCCCATCCCTAATAAACTGGACTGACTCAGTACTTTGGGCCCTGATCATGACAAGACTCACCACGCAATCACCATCAAGCATTTGCACTATCCCCATCCCCTACCCTCAAGCACTGAAGAAGCATGCTCAGAGGAAGGGAAAAAAGATGAAGGCAGTTTGTAAACACCCAAGGGAGTTTCTACAACCTCCTTGGGCAGCTTGTTCCATTGCCCAACAGGTTTTACAGTTAGGAAGTGAAGAAGAAAATTTTGAAACTTAACATCTGTAAGTCTGGATGTCCCCATCCAGCCTGTCCCTCAGGTGGGTAGCCTGGGATTCATTTTTGACTCCTCCCTCTCCTTTACACCTTGAATCCAGGCTGTTGCTAAATCTTGTCACTTCACTCTGTATAATATTGTTAAAATCTGGCCCTGTTTTTCACTGCAAAAACCCTAGTCCATGCTCTAGTTATCTCCCGCCTTGACTACTGTTACTTCCTTCTTACTGGTCTCCCCTGTTCTGATCTCACCCCCTCATCTCCATTCATCGCTCTGCTGTCAAAGTTATCCACAATGCCCTACCTTGGCTCCCTCTATGTGAATGCATTCACCACAAGCTCCTGGTCTTCACCTTCAAGGCTCCTCATGGCCTTGCTCCCCCATATCGCTCTGCTTTTGTATCCTGGGTAGGAACCCAGGAGCTTCACTCTTCCTCTGCACCCACCCTTGCCTGCTCACAACCCCCTTTTTCCTTTAAACATCTTTGGCCCCATCTCTCTTGCTGCCCCCCATGCCTGGAACTCCCTCCCTCGATACATTCATTCTGCTTCCTCCCTCCCTCCGAATTTTCAAATCCCTCCTGAAAGCCTACCTCTTCTGTCAGGCTTTTCCTAGCTCGTCATGAGTGAAATTGCATCTTCTTCCTCCTCACTCAGAATTCCTTCCCTGTGACTAAGGGTGCTTGCCCACGTTACCTGAGCAGGGGAAACCTATGTTTTGTAAACTCACGGTGAAGAAACGTGTAGCTCTGAACGTGGGCTTGAAGTTAAAAGTGTCATCTGCCACATCTCACATTGTTTTCAATTACAGATGACGGGTCTGAATTTTGAACCCTGTCATCTGTGATTGAAAACGACATGAGCTGCAGCTGATGATGCTTTTAACCCCACACCCACATTCAGAGCTACATGTTTGTTCCCCACTGTGAGTTTACAAAACGTAAGTTAAGTTTCCCCCCACTCGGTAACGTTAGCAAGCACCCTAAATTACTAACTTAGTTTCCTGTAACTAAACTAAACATGTGAACCTTCAACTTCTCAACCTCATGGATGTATTCTTGTCTCTCCTAATGTTCACCGCTTCCTTGTCTCCCTCTTCCTTGTCCCTTAGATTGTTGTCTCATAAACCCATGTGGTAGGGACCTGTAACAATTGATTGTACAGTGACAGGTACACTGCTGATGCTACATTTAATAATTAATAAATATAAAAATAATGGGTAAGTGTGCAGTACTTGGACTGGGGGGGAACCACAGTTCAAGCCTCGTCTTAGTCAGAAACTCACTGGGTGACCTTTAGCCAGTCATAATATTCTCTCAGTCTAACCTACCTCACAGGGTTGTTATGAGGATTAAAAGTGTGTTTATTAGTTATATGTAAAGCACTCCGAGTGCCATGGCAGGGGGGTGCTTTAATAATAATAATTAATAATATGATAAAGTCTTAATTTAAATTTTAATAATCTAGGGTATTTTCAAACATGACGAGATCACAGTGAAGCACAGTGAATACCCACCTGTGGTCACTGTGCCCTGCACGTCTGTTCAGCGGCCGCCAGATGTTCGCCACACTGAATACCCACATGGGGTCAATTTCAACCACGCTTCCCGGGCTCCCAGCACAAGAATCCCCGGAAGCATGGTGAAAGTGATTCCAGGCGGGCATCAATAAAAAGTATTGTCTGGTCGGCTATCACGGCCTGGAATCCCCGGTGGGATTCTAGGCCGTGGTGAACTCGGCCAGATGCTGCGGCGGCATTGGCCTCGCCGCCCGCCCGTCTCCCCAGAGGGGAGACTGCTCCCTCCCTGATTCCCCGCCAGGATCCCCAGCACATCTGTTTGCCGTTCCTGGGTGATCCCAGCGGGGAATCTCTGGGTTGTTTTCGGGACGGGGCAAAGCCGCACCGTCACATCTGAAAACACCCACAGTTGGCTCCTTTACTAGAGATCAAATTGTGTTGCACTGAAAATTGCTCACCTAAGAGAAACAATCCTGGAAGAACAGAATTTGAATTTAGAGAAAACAATTCAAATATGTAAAGCTTCAGAACTAAGTATGAAAAGGGTACAACTTCTAGAAAGCAACAGAAAAGACAAATACAAAACAGAAACCATCCAAATATATAAAGTGGATCAGATTAGAAAGCAGAAAGAGAATGCACATGTTTGAACTGTAATAGATGAGGAAGGAAAACTTCAGAAGAAACAATGTCTTGCATGTGGGAAAAACCCCCAATAAGAAATAATATTATAAATATAAGGCTGCTTGTCCACATTACCATGCAGAGGGAATCAAACAAGAAGCAAACCACCAGTGGGGAAATTAACATAAAGCTTTGAACATAGGTGCATGGTTAAAAGCGTCATTTAACACTTCTCCCATTGTTTTCAATCATGATAGGCAGGGCACAACATCTAGCCCTCCTTTTGTGATTGAAAATAACGTGAGACTCATTCAATGATGCTTTTAACCACGCATCCACATTCAAAGCCTCATGTTAACTTTCCCTCTGGGGGTTTGTTTCTCGTTAGCTTCCCCGGGTGCGGTAACGTGGGCATTGGGCAAGAACCCTAACTTTGGGTCGAAGAACCCTGATGTAGAAGTTATAATGAAACCAAGGGAAGGATTCCAGGAGGGATGGGTGGTGATCTTTTCAGTGGACCAAAGGTTCCAAAAAGGAAAAGTCAAAAGTAGGTGAGGACAGACAAGACAAGAGACAATAAAATACTGAAGGGAGACACAGATATATTAACCTCAGGAGCAGATAAACAGATGCTTCTGTATATTTGCTTAAACTAAATTTTGATTTGATTTGATTTATTTACGGCTTAAGTCAAAAAACAAAAATGAAAATAAAAAGCAATACACAATAAAACGATTTTAAACATGCTACGGGCAGGGAACAATCCCTACCTTATCCTTAAACTATATAAATTCTGTCATCAGACAACAGAGCACACCTTATGAACAATTTGTTAACAAGTTCAAGCATTATCAAACACAGTTTTCAGCAAAAATCTAAGTTACTGCAAAGGTGATTTGAAATAATCAAGCAGGCCCCAAAAGCTATGCAATGCAAGCAGAAAGGGCACTTTGTGTTTATATTACAAATAGAGTTCCATCCTATTTTAAACAACATTACACACTGCCCAAGCAATGCTTTTATCCCTTCACAGTGTATTAAAAGCAAAGTATGGGAATATTGTATTATAACAGTGCTTCCAGATACTATATGCCAAGTTGCTGGGTGATTTCAGACGTTACGGGGCCCGTTGGCCCCGTATCGAAATCACCCAATTCATTCCCCACTGGGATCACCCCGTCACGCCGTATCAGACATGCCGGGGAGATCCTGGCGGGGAATCTGGGAGGGGGCAGGGCCTGGCGGCCGCCAAACAGATGTTCGAGACACAGTGACCACAGGTGGGTATTCACCATGGTTCACTGTGATCTCGTAACGTCTGAAAATACCCGCTGACACACTATGGGTTTACGTTTTCTTCAGGTTTCTTCATCAATACTTCCCTGCACATGTACTGAAAATATGGGTACTTTCAGACATTACGGGCGGCCGGTTCACCACAGCGAACCACCGGGGGGGCGAACAGCGCAACCACGCCCGGGGGTTGGAAAACGACCCAAACAGACGTGCCGGGAATGGGACCACGGCCCGGAACCGGGCCGCACCATCGCGGCCCGTGGCAGCACAACAGACGTGCAGCCGAACCCCCGGCGGGCGCTAAACCCCCACAAGGCACCGGGCAGGGGCGGGACACGGACATGGCCGACTGAGGGCAAACGAAGCCACAAGGCACACAAGGGAACGCCCACACAAGGGAAACGGGAAGGGAGGGGGGAAGAGCGAGAACAGGCTGACAGCCGCCTCACACAGCGGTCCCGCAGCGGGGCACAATGCACGGCCACACGCCCGGGCACACACACACACACACACACACACACACACACACACCAGGGAAAGGCCGGGAAGGGGCGCCCGGAAAACCCCACCCGGAACACCGGCAGGGAGGGGGGGGCACCACCACGGGGCAAGGCACAGACAGCAGCAACCCCCACCCCCACGCCACCCCAGTCCAGTCCAGTCCAAGGAGGTGCCCCCACAGGAACAGAGGCAGTCTCGGAGGGGGGGGCGGACCCCCGGAGCAAGGCACGTTGGGGGCCCCCAAAGCACAGCGAGGCCGGCGGAGGGGCGCCAGGAGGAGGAGGAAGGGGGCCCCACAGTCAAAGGCTGGCACAGGCAGGGCAGCCGGGTCCAGCGGTGCTCCTCCGCAGCACCAGCGACGCACAGGCAGCACCCACGGAGTCACGGGGATGGAGGGGGCCCAGGGCCACGGCCAGGGGCAGCAGCAAGCAGCGAGGCGGGCGGGAGCTCACCGAGGTGGGGTCCGCAGGTCGGGAGCGGCCAGCGGGGACCAGGCCCCCCCCCGGGCCGGGGCGGGAGCCCACACGGGGGCACCACGCCGGGGGGGGCAGGCCAGCGACGCGGGGCTCACGGGCCGCTGCCGGGGGCCCCGCTGGCCCCAGGGCCCGGGTGGCCCGCCCGGTGGACCAGGTGGGGCCAGTGCAGCATGCCCCGGCGGTACCCCTGCAAGGACATGTAGTGGGCGATCAGGTAGTAGGCCTCGAAGGGATCGGGCATGGTGAGGGCCAGCTGCACATCCACACGCGCCCACACCGCCAACAGGGATGACATCTCCACCGCGGAGGGCTCCGGCACACAGCAGGCAGCAGAAGGGGGCCACGGAAGATGCCCCAGCTCCAGAAGCCGCTGGAACGCCGCCCCACGGGTGCGCTGGTACCCACGGGCCCCGTGAACACAGGAGAAGTAGGTCACGGCCAAGGCAGGGCCACCCTCGGCCAGGCACTCCGAGTAGGCGCCCAGACCACACACCACCAGCGCTGACACGGTCTCCGAGGCGCTCCAGGGCACATGGGCGCACAGCACCTCCGGGATGCGCCCCTCGGGGAAACGAGCCAGCCCCAGGGCCTCCGCATGCAGCCGGCAATCACGGGCGCTCACCACATGGCCAAAGTAACGGAGCCCGGAGCTCAGGCTCTCGTAGGCACCTGCACGGCTCCCCGGCCCGGCCAGGAGCAGCTGCACGGCAGGGGTGTGCCACAGGTCGCACAGAGACATGGTCTCGCGGAAGGCCCAGATATGGGGGGCCCCTTGGGGGCCGGACAGCGGGAGCCCCATGGATGGGCAGCCAGCCATGGTCCAGCACAACAGGGAATGGGACACGGAGCCCGGAGGGCACACAGACTGCCCAGGGCCGGGAGAGGCTCGGCCCGGCCCCCGGGACAGGGAACACGGGCCCGCACCGCAACATTGTAGCACAACAGAGCGAGGCGTGGGGTGCGGGCCCGGCACAGCTGCAGAGAACAACAGCGAGCTCTCTGTCTGCCTAATCGCACCTTCAAGGCCATCCCGCTACAAACAGCGAGGGGAGGGGGCCCGGGGTGCTGGGGGCGGGAGCAGCCGGAATGCACCGGCACAGGGCGCGCGCAGGGCCGCGAGGCCGACCCCCGGGCGGGGCCACCAGCACCGGGCCGGCATAAGCGCTCCCAGCCCCCACCGGGGCCCCAGCACCATGGAGCGCGATAGGGCAGGTGGGAACTGGATGTTCCTCGCGCTCGCGGCTGAGTGGCACCGTGACCACACTGAGCAGCTGTGCCTCCTGACCGAGAGGGTGCACCTGGCCGTCCGCCTGCGCTATGTCCTGGCCCTGCGGGCTGGCGTGCGCCTCCGGGGCCAGCAGGCCCGCAGGAGAGTCCGTGGCCGGCTCAGGGCTCGGCGCCGGGCCTGGGGGGCGTGGCTGGCCGCCTGCCGGAGCCTCACCCGGCCCGCTGCGCTCCGAGGGGCCGCGAGGCGGTTCCGCTGGGCAACGCAGACCCTCCGCCGGGCAGCGCTGCTGGCTATGCCCATAGCGCGGAGCCTATGGGTCACGGAGCGGCCCCAGGCCTGGTGGGAGCGGGCCCAGGCCCACTGGGGGGAGGCCGAGTGGGGGTCCCACTTCCGGATGGGCAAGGCCACCCTGCTGCGCCTAGCGGAGCTCCTCACGCCCTGGCTGGAGCGGCAGCACACCTCCATGCGGGAGCCCATCCCCATGGTCCAGCGGGTGGCCATAGGGGTCTGGGCCCTCGCAACGCCCGACTCCTGCCGCTCCGTGTCCCAGCACTTCGGGGTGGGGCTCAGCACGGTCGCCTGCATCGTGCGGGATGTGTGCGAGGCTGTGGAGGGCGTGCTCCTCGACAGGACCATCCAGCTCCTGGACCAGGGCGCTGTGATGGCTGGCTTCGCGGCCGGGGGCTTCCCGAACTGCATCGGAGCCGTGGACGGCACACACATCGAGATCCTGCGCCCGGCCGCGGGGGAGGCCCTGGAGTATGTGAACCGGCACGGATACTACTCCCTGCACCTGCAGGGGGTGGTGGACCACCGGGCCCGCTTCATAGACATCTACACGGGCAACTCCGGCCGGAGTCACGACGCCAGGATCATGACCATCTCCCCCTTCTATGCCCGCATGTACCGGGGGGACTTCGCGGACATGGGCATGAGGTGGATCGAGGGTGTTCCCATGCCCCCCTGCATCCTGGGGGACCCCGCCTACCCCCTGACCCGCTGGCTGATGAAGGTCTACCCTGTCCCGAGCACCCCTGCGGAGCAGGTATACAATACCCGCCTGTGTGCGAGCCGGACCGTGGTGGAGCGTGCCTTCGGGGCCCTGAAGCAGCGCTGGAGGAGTCTAGCTGGCCGCCTGGACTTCACCGTCCCCACCTCCGCCCTGGTGATCGGTGCCTGCTGCGTTCTGCACAATGTGTGCGAGACCGAGGGGGCGGCCCTGGAGTACCCCGAGCCCCACCGGCCCCCCGGTCCTGTTCCCCTGTACGTGAACGCAGGGAACCCCCGGGAGTACCGGTATGCCAAAAGGATCCGGAACGCCCTTGCAACCCACATCGCCCGGGGGGGCCCGCTGTGAGGGCCTTCCCGCCCCTGGGGGCCCCACCCCCCGTTCCGTGCCCATGCCCCTGTACACGCGGTCCCACAGCCCTGTCCCCCCCACAAACGGGCCGGGGACAACTGTCTCTTTACAACACTTTATTGCCCACACAGTGCACACAATCACCCTGTGCCCCCTCCCCACCCCCGTCCCCGTGACCCCGTCCACCACCCGCCCTCATGTGGCCCTCCCCCTCCCCCCCCTTCCCACCATCCCCCCGCGTTTCCTGGGCCGACCCCTCGTGCGGCCGCTTGGGCCCACCGAGCTCTGGGAGCTCCCCTCCCCCCCACTGTCCGTGTCCCCTGCCGTGTCCTGGGCCGGTCCCGGCCCCGGCAGGGGGCCGGGCGGCGGATGGGCAGCTGTGCCCGGTGCCCCGGTCGCGCCCCGGGGGGGCTGGACCCTCCGGAGGCCCGGGGGCACTGGGAGGCGCATGCGAGGGCCCTGGGGCCGGGGGGGCGCCAGGGGCGGCAGGGCTGGGCCCGGGGGCGCCGAGGGGCCCGGCATGGGGACCTGGGCGGGCAGGGCGCCCGGAGGTGCGCCGGCCATCACGTAGGCACACATGGTGCCCGCATGCAGGAGCAGGGAGGTCCCAATGTCGTGGGACCTGTCCATCTTTGCACTGTGCTCCCGCACCATGCCCTGTATGTCCTGCCGGAGGCCCCTGAGCAGCCCCTGCTGCCGCTGGTGCTCCCGGCGCTCCCGCCTCCGCTCCAGGCGCACCTCCGCCTCCAGCCGGCGGTCTGTCTCCAGGGCCTTCTCCATGGACCGCTCTATGGCCGCCTCCATGCGGTCCACGGAGGCGATCATGCGCTCCCCCTGTTCCTCCGCCCTGCGGACGATGTCCTCCGCTTGCTCCTCCCTGCGCCTGCGGACCCGCGCCCGGTACTCCCGCATCCGCTGGGCTGGGGCCGCGGCCGGCGGAGGCGCCGCGCGCGGGGGCTGCCCTGTGGAAATGGGCGGGTGGGTCAGTGCAGGGCCCTGTCCCCTAGCGGGGTCGGGTCCCGGGGCCCCCTGCCCCCCCTCCCCCACTGAGGCCAGAGGCCCCCCTGGGCTGGCGCCCGGGGGGCCCTCCCGCAATCCCAGCCCTCCCGCCTTACCTGGGTCCGGCACCTGCTCTCCTGTGCCCTCCGCGGGGGCCTGCACCGTCTCGCTGGCCCGGTCCTGGGGCTCCCCATGTCCTGCGGGCGGGAGAGGGGGGAGCGGGTGAAGGGGGCTGGTTGTGGCCCCTGCAGCAGGGCCCCCACCCCCGCCCCTGCCACCGGCCCCCTGGTCGTGCCCCCCCCTGCCCTGGGGGCCCGCTTACCCTCTATGTCCGTCTCCGAGCCTTCGGAGCCCGGCGCCTCACCCTGGGAGTGCTCCCCCTGGGACCACTGGCTGAGGGTGGTGAAGGTGCCGACCTCCGACTCCGCCTGGCCGGCCCGGCGTTGGGATGTCTCCGGGCTGCTGCTGGGGGGGGGCCTTGGGGCTTCTGCGGGTCCCGGGTGGTCCTCCTGGGGGTGGGGGTCCCCTGAGCTCGTGTCTACCGGGCGGGCGGCGAGGGGAGGGGGTACCTCGGCCCGCTCCCTGCCCTGGACCACAGCGCTGCCCACCAGGCGTGGGGCAACTATGGAGCCCTTCATGTGAAGGATGCGGTCCAGGGCATCGTAGTAGGGGGCGGTGCGGGCCCCGTGGCCGGAGCGGCTGTTATTGTCCTTGAGGGCCTTGTACCCCCTCTTGAGCTCCTTGGCCTTTGAGCGACACTGGTTGACAGTGCGCTCGTGCCCCGCCGCCTCCATGTCGCGCACGATGTCCCGGTAGACATGCTCGTTGCGCTGGTTTATTGCGAGCTCCACCTGGTACTCGAGGGTCCCCCAGATCCGTATGAAGTCCCGGGTCTCCTGGAGGCCCCACTGTCCCCCTCTGTGATAGGCCTTCCTCCGGCTGGGCCCCTGCTGTTCCTCCTCCCGGTGCAGCTCCTGCTGCACCTGCCTCTGCTCCTCCTCCACCTCCTCCTGGGGGTGCGCCTCCGGGGGCCGGGGGCCGGGCTCCTCCTGGGGCTCGTCCGCCCGGGCCGACTTTCGTGTCTGGGGGGGGGAAGGGGGGTGGTTGGTTGCTGGGTGAGGGTGTGGGCCCTCTCGGGGGCCCCCTGCCCCCCTGCCCTCCGCCCGGGGTCCCCCTGCCCCCCTGCCTTCCGCCCGGGGTCCCCCCGGCCCCCTCCACAGGGGGTTCCCCTGTGCCCCCTGTTCCCCTCCCAGTGGGTGCCCTTACCCGTTTCCTGGGTGCCTCCTGTGGGCCTGTTCCGGCCGCTGTCCCCGGGGCGGCGCGACCCGGCTGCAGCTGTGGTTGGTGTTCCCGGGGCGCCTCCCTGGTCGGGTGCTCCCGTGTGCCCCCTTCCTGCACCTGTGCCCCCTCCGCCTGCATCGCTGGGCCTGGCTGCACGTCCTCCGCCTCCTGTGCCGCCGCTGTCGCTGTTCGTGCCTCCGGTCTCTTCCGCTTCCCTCCTCGCTCCATCCCGCCACGCTTGCTTGCTGCTGCTCTCGCTTTAAATCTCCCTCCGGTGTTTGTGTTGGTGCTGGTTGCCTGGCAGCGACGCTGCGTGCCTCGTCCCCGGCCGGGGCTCCATTTTTTTGGTTCCGCTGGGGGATTGGCGTCCAGACGTTACTTTTGCTTGGTTCCCTGTGGGGGTTGGTTTGACCACGCTTCCCGAGACCTTCCCCCGGCTAGCCCGGGAAGCGTGGTTCAAACTGACCCCATGTGGGTATTGAGCGTGATGAACATCTGGCGCACGCCGTTCAGACGTTCCGGGCCCTTTGGCCCCGCGGGGGGGTTGAGCGTGGTTCAGTGTGGTTCACCGTGATCTCGTAACGTCTGAAATCACCCTATGTCAGAGGTAACACATGATTTTCCAAAAGAGAAAGAGTGTGAAAATGGAGCATGGTCCTCCCAAGTGTCCTGACTGTTCTGTCACCCAGACAGGAAGCATTAACACCTGGTGGGCTCATTTCCTATCAGTTATAGGGATGAAACTGATCTTTTATGCAAATTCCATCTCCAATTTGTTTTCCAAACACTCAGGGTCTAACGAAATGGGGACCAACCGCCGTCCAGTGCCCATTTCATCTAAGAGACTGTTCAACTATTCTGGCTCACCTGCCTTGACATTTCTCTATCTTGTGAATGCATAAATAATCAAAATATATTTTTTCGTACAGTGTGCAAATACCCACTATACATTTTCACATTTTGTGCAAGTGCAAAATTGCATTCTGTGTATTTCACACATGGAAAAATGTATTTTGTTCACTGCACATATACAAGATGGAGGGTGAGGGTCAGGAAGGGTGAGTCAGAACAGCCAAAATAATGGATGTGCAGAGATCAGATGCATTTTTGGAAATGTGTCAGATCTCTGCACACTATTCCAAAAATGTGGAAAATACTCACAGATAATAGAATCTACTTCAGCCCTAATTGGCTATACTGTATGGCTGGTACTCCTAATTGGTTGACCACTGCTCATGAATAGGAGTCTTGTACAGAAAATCAGAAAGCAGAGCGAAAATGCAGATTAATATTTACTTAAAATAACCATAGGTTCGAGACAGGAATTGCAACTTGTCTCCTGACTTGCTCAGCCTTTGTTTAGAAGCTACAATGCAAGAGACGCGAGAGTTAGGGACCACAGGAGTCCATATCTGTGATGAGGTGGTTTGCAATTCAAGGTTTATGAATTACAAATGACAGTTACAAGAGATTACCAAGCAGGAATATAACAGTAGCAAACGATTAGGACTTAAATATTCAACAGTCCATATAAGCATTTTAAAAAGGACTACTGGGAAACATTTTTTTCAAAAAATTCTCCCTCTACTGCCTTATCCTTCCTAGCTGTAGTAGGGAGATTCAGTGCAGCTGCGCTGGGGTCCACAGGCCTGAGACACCCATGTCCCTTGGTGCACCTTGTGTCCCCAGTCACTGAGATGGGGATAAAAAGGGGTCCATTCCATTTTCTGCACCAGGGCCCATTCCAACCTATTGTAGGGAGCCCTCAGGTATGGGACACCTCCGTGAACCAGACTATGGCTAAGACCTGAGCCTGTGTCAGGTCAGAGGCTTCTCATTCAGAGAGATCGAAACCTAAGAGGGGTCATTTACTGGAAATGGAAACTCTATTTCAGGAAGTCAGTAACTCTTGAAGAGAACCCACGCTTGGCCTCGTGTGTTCCTGAGAATAGGAATTGTGGTATGAGCCGATGGGGTAAGAACTTCCTTGGCCAGCCTCCCTGGAGCTAGGAGAAGCCACATTGATACATTGTTACTGAAGATGGTACCTGATGTCTAATGTATGTTTATCATAGCATTGTACTGTGAATATGACACTCTGTAAAATGTGAGAACTCATATACATATTATGAATATTCTAATGAGCTCACTCTTCATTGGTCGGTTTGGGGGTCTTTGTCTGAAAACCTACAAGTACGCCCAGGGTGTCACTGGGACCCCAGACTCTCTGGTCCTCTCCAGCAGTTCTGGATCTCCCAGCATTGGAGAAAAATCGCTACTCGGCCCTTCTCTTGTAATAAACTATTCTCTACTTTTGGCAACTCTCCCTTGTGTCTGACTCCATATCTCTGACATCTTTATGATCTAGCTGTCAAGCCATAACCCAAGGGGTTAATTCCCAACACCTATCTTTTCTTCTGCTAAGCACATTCACCTGCAACTTCTCAGCTTTGTGCATGTATCCTTGATTCTCCTTTTATTCCCTTTCCTTAGCCTCTCCTCCCTTGTCCATCCTAGATTTAAAGCCCCTCAGGGCAACGACCTGTCTCTACTCATGGCTGCTCAGTGCCAGGCACATAGCTGGCATAATCATCCACATGAAGCTGGAGAACTAAGACATGGAGCACGTTCCTGACTGGAGCATGCTCAGTACAGCCCTGGGATTCATAACCGTAGTGAACAATTTTGACATTTGGCCACCAAGTGGCAGTAAACATAATCAGAATATATACATTACCTGTGATGTTAAAAAAGGTGGTAAAAAGTGGTGTGTAATGGAATCCTTCCCACCCTAGTGCAAAGGTACACTGAGTCCCCTATGTCATCCTGATGGCTGTGATAAAATCGACAACACTTTCAGTTCTTTATCCAAAGTAGAAAATGGTCAAAGCCAGTAGCATCATATTTGCATCCCACACTACCTCCTAGCAGTGGCGAACAATGAGCACCTCCAGAATATTTTATGCATCTTCCTTCCAGTATGCAGCAGACCCTCACTGCTAAGCTGAGGACAGGTTATTCCTCCACTGGTGGAGGGAGGGGGTAGGTACTATAGCTAAAACCATTTTTTATCTGTTATGCTGCCTGCTGAAAGAATGGCAATGTCACATTGTAGACACAGGATCCATTCCACAACATATGGCTTATCTAATATCAACCCCAGTAATGAGGCATCACAGAACATTATTTACTTATTTATTTAAATGTATATACCACACTTCCCAGAGGCTCAGGTGATAGCTCACAAACAGATTTTTTTTAAAAAAATAAAATTAAAACTACCCGTAAACTCCAAACCTCCCACAACCCCCACCACCAAACCCACCCAATACTGCTTCCCAAATCCCACCCTCCCACCCTACTCCAAAACTAACCAGCAAACCCAAACTATCCCTGCCTGCCAAATGCGTTTTCAAACAAAAAGGTCTTATACCGCCTCCAGAAGATGCTTATGCTCAGGCTTAAATGAACTTTCAGGGGAAGGATGTTCCATGACATTAGGGGCAGCAACCAAAAACATCTTGCCGTGAGCCCTTGTTGTACAGACAAGGCTAACGGATGGTACCCACAGGAGAGGCCGCAATGGGACATGGAAGGACAGGTGGTCTTACAGATATGTGGGGCCCGGTCCATTTAGCATTTTAAAGCTCAAAACTGGCACCTTGCATTGTGCTTGGAAAGCTAGAGGGAGCCAGTGCAGACTTCAGAGCACTGGTGTAATGTGCTCCCAGCACCCTGTCTTCAAAAGGAGCTGAGCGGCTGCATTCTGCACCAGCTGCAGCTTCCGAACAGTGATCAAGGGCAGCTCCAGAGAGAGTATGTTGCAGTAATCTAGGCTAGCCCTGAAGTGATGAAAGTGTGGGTGATGATGGCCAGATCCAAATCAGAAAGAAGACTGTAGTTGCCTCCTCACTAGATGGAGTTGGTGAAAAGCGCTCCTGGTCACTGCCACAGCCTGACAATCCAGGCACAGCAAGGGGTCAAAAAAGCACTCCAAGGCTGTGAACCTAACTGACCAGAGGTGGCCAGATGCTATCAATAACAGGAGTGCCAAAACTCTCCAGGTCACAGGGCTGGCCAACCATCATCACTTCAGTCTTATCTGGATTCAGCTTCAATCTGCTGCTGGATTCAGTCCCTGACAGCAGCAGGATGTTATCAGCATATTGATGGCAGGACAATCATGCTTTTAAGAGTGCCCAGCACCCTACCCTCCTGAAGGGAGATATTGATAACTCCAGCCAGCAACAGCCTCAACAACACCTCCTGGATGACCTTTACCAGCCAGGATATGCAAGGGTCTAATTCACAACTGGTTGCCCTCATTGTTCCAAGCACCAGTGGATGATACCAATTGAAACTGATCCAAATAAACAGGACAGGGACTGGAATTCTATAACCCCAAATTCCTGATTTTGCATATAAAATGGCCACATCCAAATCGTGGTGAGTACAAGTGATTTTGTCTGCAAAGTAGTTCAGAAAAATGTCACAGCAGGCATTAGATGACTCCATTTCTGGGCAGAGACAGACAGGATTTACCAGGCCTCTCATGACCCAGAACAGTTCCTCTGGACAAGACTTTGCAGAAGCTATGATATTGAAGAAGAATGCTTTCTTCACCGCCATCACAGCCCCAGCATAGTCCTTCAAAAATGTCACAATCGGTTGAGTTCAGCACAACTTAACCACCACCTGTGCCCCAACTCCCTACCCTCCCACTTCAGCCACCTCAGGTTCTCTGTGTACCAGGGTGACTGACCTCTGCTATTACAGTGATGGGACTGACACCTGGGTGCAACCATGTCCATGGACATGGTCAAGATCTCATTCTACAAGAGGACCAGGTCATCAACAGAGTAACTGCTAAGGTCAGTAGGTAAATCCCACAGAGAGTTCTGGAAACCAACTGGATCCATTACCCTCCAGGAGTGGACCAAACAACCGATCCACCACCCTGATGAGGGCATAGGAGGGCTGGGATCTGGGCTTGTAATAAAACCCCCAATAATTAGAACCCATGTTTCCAGGATGGTGAAAAACATCAAATCCAATGTGTGTCCCACTTCATATGTTGGGTCAGATATTATCTAGGATAGGCCCATGGTTGTCATGGCAGCCATGAACTCCTGTCCTGCCCCAGAAAGGCCAGTTTCAGTGTGTATGTTGAAATCACCCAAGACTATAAGTCTAGGTGACTTCAACACCACATATGAGACCAGTTCAGCTACACCAGTCAGGGAATCAGCTGTGCAGCAAGTTGGTCAGTACACCAAGAGGATACCAATATCCCCAGCCAAATCCAACACAAGGGGTATTTTCAGACGTGCTGGGCCATTTGGTCCACCATGCTGAATCCTGGACGGGATCCCTCTCGGATCCTGGTCCGTGATGAGGCCATCCGTCCTTTAGACGTACCAGCCCCATCACTGTAGGGAATTAGGGAGGGGGAGGGGCCATGCAGTGCGATGTGCGGCTGCACGGCCCTGCGCCCCACGCTCCCTTGGCCACCTGCCCTAATGGAGACAGGCAGGTGCAGCGGCCAAAAAGACTGCTGCACTCAATCCCTACCCATGGCCCGGGCCACGATTAAGAACGGGGCAAGGTAACTGATGTTACTTTTGCCCCTTTCCTGATCATGGTCAATCTAACCACGGTTCCAGCCCTGAGGCCATGGTGAACATCTGGTGGGGCTCAAACAGACATGCTGCCCATCACAGCCACCCCACGGAATCCACTGTGGTTGTGGTTCAGTGGGGTTGACTGTGGTGGCATCATGTATGAAAATATCCAAGGTGGACACACACTGTATCAGATGTGTTAGGTACAATATACCTACAAAAGGCCAAGATCACAGCCACTCTGCCCCCCCGCCCCCAGTCTAGGCTGAAGCTGCACAGGGTAGCTGGCTAGCACCATCTGGGATAGTAATGACCCAGATGCTTCATCCAGCCAGGTCTCTGCATTGCATATGAGGTCGGCGGCCTTATCCTGAGTCAAATCATGGATGGTAGAAGTTCAAATTAAAAGGGAGCACGGGTACAAGAACTAATACATACAAGCTGTTTATCAATAAGGTTAGGCTGGAAATGAGAAGATTTTTTTAAAAAACAGTTAGAGCAGTGAACTACTGGAATAAGCTTCCAGGGGCAGTTGTGGGAGCAAGGAATCTGAATAGCTTCAAAATGAGGTTGGATACATTTATGGCCTAGATCTTGTGAGGAGTTTTTGTTATTTGATGCTACAGGACAAAGTGGGTCCCCCCACCCAGCAGTACATGTTGGGTTCCCCCCCCCCTTTCTTCTTGTAGCATCAAAGTTGTCTGCAGTTGCAGATGGGACTGTCAGGGCATATCAGGAGCCTGGCTGGTGGGGCCTGCGCACATGCTTGGGATCGAACTGATCACCATATTTGGGGTCGAGAAGGAATTTTTCCACCAGGCAGACTGGCAGTTGACTCTGAGGGTTTTTCACCTTCCCCTGCAGCATGGGTGTGGCTTGCCTGCTTGGGACATCTGGATCCTTCTTTTTCTAAAAGTATTTCCTGTTATTTCAGGCATTCGTGTGCTCTGGTTGGTCCCGGTCTCTACTTGTGGCTATTGGATGGATTTCTTTGTGCAGATGGTTGAGGTGTGGCAGTGGTGCGGTGGTGCCAGGGGCGGGACTAGATGGCGCTTAAGGTCCCTTCCAGCCTTGTGACTTTATGGGTGTTTTCAGACAAGACACTACCCACCCACTGCCCACTCACCTCCCGTCCCACTCACTATACAGGGCACCCACAGGGCAATGCTGCAGCTCTGCAACATGTATAGTGGGTGGGTAGGGGACGGAGAGTGTGTAACCCATACTAGTATGGCCTGGCTGGACAGCAAGATTTGAAGAATTATAATTGTAAACAAATTATGTTGTTAATCAGTAGAGGGCAGTATTAGAGTAACCACCTCAATCCCCCCCTCCCATCTCCTGTATGGTTTGAGCATGCTTAAACCCAGCAATTTTGGCTGTTCTTAGCCCATTCTAGAGGAATCCAGCACTGGGGCTGGAAGAGTGTCGCTGTGGCAGAAGGGGTGGTAGAGGCCCTGGCCCAGGACTATTACTCACAAGCCACTTTGGACACTGCATAAGAAGCTGCATTAGGATCCTGCTGTTTCTATCATGGACAAGTGAGACTTTATGAAGAACAGAGTCTTTCCATGTGTTGTTTCTTTCCCATAAATGCTGATGTGTGGTGTTTTCTTATGTGCATTGACCTTCGTCTTCTTCAATGGTTTTGGAGAAAATAATGTATGTTCATTCAAATGATTTTTATTTTGTTATGTATACCAGTATTCAAAATGCTTCATGTTCTATGAAATAATAGTGTGTTTTGAGAGGATGAAAGAGTTTATGGTTTTATTTATCCTGTAACTACTGTTGGAGGAAGTAATGCTGTCAGATTGAACCTACCTGCTATTCTTGAAATTATATACATTCTCTGATTTAGAAGTATAGTAGGTTACAAGTGTCTTATCTGAAAATGCCCTATGACTTTATGACTATGTTTTATTTCCCACTGACCTCACATTATGAGTGAATGTATTCAGAGTCCCACAAGAGTTCACGTTAAATGACCACGAAAGTCCATCTGTATTGCTTGTGTTTCCTTTTAGACTCATCTCATTGGTATTTTAAAACTAAAATTAAGCTTTTAAAATTTTAATCTGGGCCACGGGGACTCATCTATTAGCACAGCAAGTCTAAATTAGAAGCAATGTGAATGTCCCTGAAGCTATAAAATTCTGCTTTGGTTTTTAACATGCCTGCTCTTTGGTTATAAATTGAACAATTGGAAGGGTCTGAGATTTTTTCAGCCAACAAGGTCTAAACCACAAAGGCACTTGTAGGTTAAAAGAACTTTCAATGAGCCAAAGAAGTGCAGTAATATAATCCCAATAGTATGATCATTTGAGAGAGAAATTAATTTACTGAGAATTACCACAGATTGCAGGACAGCACAGAAGCAGTGCCATGCTGTCCACACACATTCATACTCATCACCTGCTAATTTGATTATTAGTTCTGTGAAGCCATATAATTTGCTGAGCAGGAAATAAATGGAGGCGGCAGATTGGCCTTCTAAATTCTTATATCTAGTAGGGTTTGCTCTGCACTGGAAGTCAAGAAACAGGCAGAAAACAGGAAAATTTCAATTTTTAGAATTTTTTTTATTTCTTGACGAGAGGTGGACAAATAATACTTTAAAAAAAATTGTGGATTTTTTCTCAGATACTTACATTAATTTATTCCACGGCAGCTGCTTCCTTTTTGTGTTTGCTTCCACAAACATTCATGTAATTAGGCTTTACTGATATGAATGCTTGTGAAAAGTAGTGTTACAAACAAACATTCACAGTGACAGGAGGCATATTTATGTTCACATACACAAGTATTTATGCCAGTGACTTTTCAAACTTGTTCCAGCCCCAGGTGGGACCTGCCCTTTTATTTATGTTAAAGAACTGTTGACTATTTGTTGGTGGCAAGGGCTGACTGTAGGGAAGGAGGAGTCCAAAATCCCAAACATCTTGAGTGCTTGATTCACAATACTCACCTCTGAGAATACTCACCACAGGGCCAAGACTGAAGCGGCTATCTAATAAGCCTTATATAACCAGAACCAGACAACCTAATGGTCTGAAATGTGTCAAGTACAATCCTGAGGAGGAGATGTGCAATGTTTCCAAGTTTGGTGAAATTTGGTAAAAGAATGGTGGAGCTACAGAAGAACCATTTCTGGCCAGAGTGCAAAAACATGGTTTTTGCAACTTTTTATTCGTTGCAGGGAACTATATTAACAAGTGATGGGTTTCATGGAGACGGTAATCAAGCTGTTCTTGAGACCTGTTTATACTTTTTTGAAATGTGACCATGTAATGAGTACAGTGGGGTCCAGCATCTTGACTGGGGATTTGTAAAGGAGATTTTGGAGATATGCAAAGGTGTTCCACACATTGTTCATTTGCACTGTATTTGGTCTGAGCAGAGCCATTGCCACTCTCATCCATTCACTCGAATTCTTAAACTGGGGCAAGGAGCTGTGGGGGAGTTTCTGGCATTGACTTGGTGGCCTGGAGTTGCTTGGGGCTGGCAGGAGGCAGTGGGGGACTTGTCCCCCACCTTCTGCTACTGTTTTTCTTCTCCCCAAGACACTGTTGTGGGGAAGATCAAAGTGCTGGTAACCCCAGTGCTTCAGTCTTCCCCACAAAACTAGGGATGGGCGAACAGAACGCGGTTCGGATGTTTGGTCATTTGGTTCGAAACCCGAGTTCGGGTTCGATGGTTCGGTTCAGCTGAGTTCGGTTTGGCCGAACTTGGCCGAACTTGGCCGAACATGAAAAAATAGCAAAATCGAAACCGAAACCAAAATGAAATAGAAACTGAAACCTAATTTTTCAGCCCTGGAAAGACGTTTTTCCTGCCTCCGAACTCATCCAAACTCATCTGAACATGACTGAACTGTTCGATCGTTCGAGAGTTCAGTTCGGATGTTTGGTTCGGACGTCCAAACAGACCGAGTTCAGTCTGAACATCCGAAACGCGTTCACTCATCCCTACACAACACTATTCTGGTTGCATGGGGAGCACAATGAAGCAGTGGGGGAAAGGGGATTAATGGGGGAGTTTGGGGACTGGTGGGGGGGTATCCTGGTTTAATATCCTGACTCTCCGTCTCCTCCAAGCTACCTTAACCTTTTTGTCCTCCCCTGACAGTTAAGGCAGCTTGGGGACAAGTGGGAGCCAGGGAGTTAAGGAAGGCAGTCTAGGAGAGCTAGGCTTTGAGTATAGGTGGACTGAGGAGTATTCCCCTTCCCTGCCAGGCAGGGAGCAGGAGCACTCCTATAACTTCCCATAAAGCAAACCTGTTTCCTGACCAGTCACAGGTTGAAACAAGCAGCTAAATTGCTACTTGTGAGTAATTTCACCATCTCTGGAAACAGGATCAATTTTTCCAGCCAAGTACTGATACCAATAGGATTTCTTGACTAAATACCATAACATACCATTGTGGCTTTGTCACGGACAAACATAGGGTCACACACGTGTAACACGAGACTACATGTTTGGTAAAGGTGTGGTGCCAAGGGTTTTACATGTATGTAATGTTACTATACGTGTACACTATGTAATGTCAAAGGTTCCACATGTTTGTAATGTTTACTCTGAGAACTGTTCAACTTGAATTAGGGCTCTTACACGTCACCGGCCTACAGAAAATACAAAGAGATACCAAAATGTGTATTGGGGCCGGATGACTGGCCAGAGACATTTATATGTTAATGTAGGCTGACATTGCCTACGTGCAGAGACACAGAGAAACCGATAAGAGGACAAAGGAAATTCTAGAAGCCTGGAGAACATACTAGGAGTTTTTCTCTAGGAGATATAAGGAGAGATATCCCAGAGGGAAGAGAGACTTTTGCTTGCAAAGCTGCTGACAGAGACATCTGCAGATGAAAAGACCAGCCACCAGCAGACTGGGGAAAGCATGAACTGAGAGACATGTATTTGCTCTTTGCCAACTAAGAAGCCAGGGCCCAGTCATTACCTTTATGGCTGAGAAACCAGAACTTGTGGACTCGCTAGGGTAAGATGAATAACTTAGGAACTCAACCAGTATAAGTTAGGAATGAGTTATGTTTATCTTTTATTTCTATTACCACTCTGTTTCAACTATCTTGTTTATGTAATCAATAAACTTACTTCTTACTTTATGAAGAAGTGACGGTGTCTAATATTGGAACACAAGTGAGCTACAAGAGCCCCCAAGCTCTTGTGAACCCAGAGAGTAAAGAGTCTGTAAACGGGAAGGATCAGGCCCTTGTGTGACAAAGGAGTTTCATTGTGGCACACTTGAATTAGCCAGAGAGAGAACTGATTCAAGAGAACTGTGTGCAAGGGAAACTGAGTCCCTCAACCCTGGTAAAGTGGGGGTGCGGACCCCCAAACCCATGACAGACTTACCGACATTCCATTTTCAATTATTCATTTACTATTTACCACATTACCAAAGGTACATATTTTTACTTATGGGTTTCTGTCTGTTAGTTGTTTACCGCATTTCTGAGCCAATCACTGTGTGATTAGCAAACCTATCCCTTAATCTCCCTCCCACCTGCCCAAACAATATAAAAAACAGTGCTTCTATTTCCCCCCCCACTTTTTTTGGTAAAGTCTTACAGAGGGAGGGTGCTGCAAGAAGTAACTGAATTAGAGACATACAGTAATTTTATCCTGGCAACTGATCAGAATTGCTCCCTCCAGATTGTTGACCAGTCTGCATCTGAATTGGTGATTTGTAAAGGGATCTGTGTACCAGCCAATGAGTGACAAGGATGTACAAGGGAGACTGGAGTGCAGAGAAGATGGAAGACATATCAGTATTACATCTTGGGATTTGAAATTGATGAAAAGGTGGCAAACCATTCTCTCAACTCATGAACTCTGAAATGAGGGACATTGACCCTCAAAATGCGGGACAATATGGGGCATAATTTGTATAACATTTGCATATATGTGCAAATTCAAACTAGTCCATTACTTAACTCTGAGGCAGGGCTATAAAAAACACTTTTTTAAAAAAATGAAAGCAACCTTTAAAAGTTAAAGGATTTGCATATTATCCATACAACAACCCCACTGATAAGCCAGACTTACACCCTTGTCCTGCCATTCTTTATGCCCAAGTTCTATCAAAGAAATCTCCTCAACTGCTTGGCCTCCACACCCCTATGCCCATTGAGCTGTATAGTTTACACAGCAGTTCTTTTGACAATATAGCTTTACCCCCACTCTAGCCATTTATCCTCTATAGATTCTTTGACAGATGAGAGAGACACTATGCAGATTTTCTCATGGCCAAGTATTAGCAATCACCCATTACCTAACAGAGAGGCTGGTCAGAAGTTTTTGTTATTATTACTTTTAAAAAGAAACTTAATCACAACATTAACTCCTTAGAAGGGCCAGGTTTGAACCCATAGACAGCTGACATTTTCAAGGGAAATGCTTAGAAATGATTTATTTAATTACATTTTTACCCTGCACGCTCCTGCCAATAGCAACTCGGGGCAGCTTACAAATGCATACAATGAACAATATAAAATAAAATAAAAATATAAGAATAACAATAAAATCCATACTGGGGTACCACAGAGTATAACAAAAATATCCCTCCCTAACCCTCAACCCCCTACCTTCCCTATCTCCCTCGCTGAAAGCCTGCTAGACCAGTCAGGTCTTACACAAATGTCGGAAGGAGGAGAGGACTGGGGTCACACAGGCCTCTGCTAGGTGGGAAGTCCACAACCTTGGTGCGGCCACCGACAATGTCCTCTCCATAGTCGCCCCCTGCAATACCCGGGGGACTTTGAGAAAGGCACCCCCAGTAGACTGCAGGGGCCAATCCAGAGTCCAGGACTGAGGACTGAGGCAATCCCGCAAATAGGTAGGGCCCACGACATATAGGGCTTTATAAGTAAGTACCAACACCTTGAATCGGGTCCAGAAGACTATAGGCATCCAGTACAAAGAACGGAGCACTGGTGTAATGTGTTCACAGCAACCCGTCCCTGTAAGGAGGCAGGCTGCCGTATTCTGCACCAGCTGCAGCCTCTGAACCATCACCATGGGTATTGGGTAGTCCCATGTAGAACATGTTGCAATAGTCTGGTTTTGAGGTGATGAAAGCATGGAGGATGGTGGCCACTGGCCATGTCAGAGTCTGAGCTGTACGGCCAAAGTCACCGTATTACATGTAATTGGCAAAATGTACTTCTTGCCATAGCCTCCACCTGGACATTCAGGCAGAGCTGGGAATCAAGGACATCCCTCCCCCCCGCCCCCCAGACTACGAACCTGAGGGATCAGTGGAGGGAGAACCCCATCTATGATGGGGGATGCCAACCCCACTGCCCTTCCCACCAGCATCACCTCCATCTTGTTGGGATTCAGCTCATCCAGTCCCCCACAGCCGCCAGACACCAGGTAAGCACCGAGACTGCCAGGTCAGGGTCTGATGAAAAAGAGAGGTAAAGTTGAGTATCATCAGCATATTGCTGACACCAAAAGTCAAACCATCTCACGACCTCACCCAACACCTGCATATACACGTTGAACAGTATATTGTAAGCCGCCCCGGGCTGCCTAATAGCAGGAGGAACGGGGTATTAAATTGAAAAATAAATTTTAAAATTAAAATAAATAAACAGGAAAGGGGATAGAATGGAACCTCGCAGGATTCCACACAAGAGGTTGCCCGGTGTGGGTGTGTGTGAAAAACAATCCCCATGCACCAGCTGCTGAGTTCTTCTGGCCAGGAAAGAGTGGAACCATTCAAGAACAGTCCCACCCACCCCTGCTCAATTCCTCAGACGAGTCACCAACATCTGATGGTCAATGGTATCAAATGCAGCCAACAGATGTAACAAAATCAACACGGTCAATAGACCCTGATCCATTT
This sequence comes from Sphenodon punctatus, assembly GCA_003113815.1. Classification (NCBI taxonomy): domain Eukaryota; kingdom Metazoa; phylum Chordata; class Lepidosauria; order Sphenodontia; family Sphenodontidae; genus Sphenodon; species Sphenodon punctatus. The sequence continues at coordinate 804,019 of QEPC01008922.1, forward strand.
CATGGTGGAGGTTTTCGACCAAAGCCACAAGTGCAGTCTTGGTGCCATAGCCTGGACAAATGCTGGACTGTGAGGGATCTAGAAAACTGATGAAGTCCAGATGCTCATGCATCTGCCTTTCAACCACCTGCTCAATAACCTTCCCTAAACAGGGAAAGTTAGAGACAGGCTGAGAGCTGGCGTGGGAGTCAATGTCAAACAATGGTTTCTTGAGCAGAGGCCACACCACCAGCTCTTTGAAGCAGCCTGGCAGTCTGCCCTCCCAAAGGAAGGCATTGACCACCATCACCAGCAACAGCCCCAAAGTTTTACGGCTGGCCTTAACCAGCGAGGACGGGCATGGGTCTAGTTCACAAGGAATGGCTCTGACTACCCCAAGAACATCCTCTGCATCAATGGGTGACACCCACCAAAACTGATCCCCCAAAACAGGACACCTCAGGTTCTCCTAATGTATTAATTGCAGCTTCGAAGTTGTGATGAATTTGAGTGATTTTTATCAGCAAAGTAATCAACAAACATGTCACAGCGTGCACTGGAAGGTTCCAGTTCCAGGTGGAGGGGGACTGGACCAATCAGCCCCCTCACCACCCAGAAAAACTCCATTGGATGAGACTTCACAGATGCTATGAGGGCAGCCAAAAACTCCTTCTTTGCTGCTCACACAACATCAGCATAGGCTTTTAAACTAGCTCTATGCTGCAGTCTATCGGCTTCATTATGCGAACAGCTGCCCTTCCTGCTTCTGGCCACCACAGGTCCTCGGTAAACCAAGGAGACCTGCGAAGCCAATTCTAAGGGAGTGGATGCCTGGGAGCCATTCGGTCAGTGGCCTTCATCAGCAAGGTGTTCCAAAAAACAATAAGGTAATTGAGCGAATGGCTGCCAAGATCAGAGGGTAACTCCGCAAGAGCATTCTGGAACATCACTGGTTCCATTCGTCTCCGTGGGCAGACATGGTCTGCATAGCCCCAAATGGAGTTTTTTCAATTTCAAATGATATATGATATACGAGTTTGGAAGCTCGTAGTAGCAGAGCAATAACTCATTGTTCTTCAGTTGTCCATAAGGAAGGGATTTTTATAGGTGGACCTTCACTATAGTGATGGTTCACTATAGCGAAATATGTTTCATGTCCAGAATCTGACGCCTCAATTTCAAATACTGACAATTGTTGGAAAACCCTGTTCTTCTCTCAGAAAGGAGAAGTTTCATTCATGAGTCAGAGAGAACAATAGAGAATCCCTTATCTTCTATTTGGGAGCTGCTGCATTGAACTAGCTAGGGCAAACTATTTGGCTGGTCTGGCTCTTAAGGCTGGAGAATTCAATGCATTGTCCTCCTTACTGATGACTTGCAAATTGCTCTCCCTCTCACCTCCCTTTCTAATCTGGGACTTTACAGCAGTTTTCTGGGATTGCAGGACAAATAACAAAAGAGGCGTGAAATCAGGGATGTGCTGGAAAATCTGACACATATGAGATGTATTCAGCAAATGTTAAGAGGGATTCTAGTAAGCATTATCAATAAATCAGGAAACAATTTGACCGAGACGAAATCAGGAACCATGATGATAACAGGAATTCCTGTTTGTGAGAATTCTCATTTCAGTCCTAGTCAAGATGGATTCTGATATAATGGCTATATGATATATGAGCTTGGAAGCTCATAGTAGCAGAGCAATAACTCATTGTTCTTCAGTTGTCCATAAGGAATGGATTTTTATAGGTGGACCTTCGCTATAGTGATGGTTCACTATAGTGAAATATGTTTCATGTCCAGAATCTGATGCCTCAGTAAATTGCCTGTAGACATTTGAAAGGATTTCCCCCCATAATGGAATCTGTCCCTTCCCCCCCATCCCATACCAATGACACAGAAGACGGTGGTCTGATATTGAGGTGGTGCAGAGAATTTGGATTCAGATACTTGGCTCCTGGTTAGTCTTGAACATGCATTCAGTTTCAAACCCAATGATTCAATTTCTCAAGCATTTTGAGATGAAAATAATCCCCTTATACCAACTGGCAATGAAGACATACAAAATATATCAAATATCAATTGAAATTCTATCCTCATCCACAGTTGGTGTGCACACAGGGCCAGCCTTGAATTTGTGGGGTCCAAGGGAAATTCAAAATGTGGGGCCCCCATGGCCCCCCTCTCCATAAACCAACCTTTTAACAAATGGCAGACTGGTGCTTGCTTACAAAAACAAAGTGTTGTAAGTTTTCACACACATGCACATGTACACAGGCTCTCCCATGCACACGCAGTTCCCTATTTACTTTCTCCATGCCACTCATGATTTTATAAACTGCTGTCATATCCCCCCTGAATTGCCTCTTCTCCAGGCTAAACAGCCACAACCTGTTGAGCCTTTCCTCATATGTAGGGTGGCCATACCTCCCCTTTAAAAGAGGACACTTATGAAAACTATATGGTGCAGGGCTGCACTGGAACCAATGCAGCCCTGCATCATGTATTTTTCATAAGCGTCCTCTTTTAAAGGGGCAGTACGGCCACCCTAGTCATGACCCATAATTTGGGGAGCTCTAATCCCATATTAGAGGGCTGGCCCCTCTCCATTCCCGGGTGTGCGCTTGCTGAGGGCGGGTGTCATCACTCCCTCCCCCCCCCCGTGATGACTGTGGTGGGAAGTGGCAGTTATCTCCTCCGCTAGAGCTCGAGTGTGAGCGGGCTCAGGGACATACATCTGATGGCTGGAGTGGGATGCCGCCGCTTCCACTGTTAACAAGGGGGCAGGGCCGGGGACAGCTTGTTTCCGGGACACCCCTACAAGATCAAAGGGCGGCCGATGGCTGTGCCGGCAGCTGTGCCAGTGGCACGTGCCGAAGGGGCACATCCAAAGGGGCGTGCCCTTTGGCTGGGCCTTTCGGATGGGCCCAAGAAATAAGGCTAGTATTATTAGCATCTGGTGGGAAGGGGAATTAAACCGTAGAGGAATTTGCCCCCCTGGTGAGAGCAGGAGGGGAGGAGGAGCCCCCCCCTTTTAGTGGCAGCAGGGTGGGGGATGGGAAGTATTGTTAGAAGGTGGCTAGATACTGTAAATGGTATTGATGATAGGGGGTGGGTAATGTTTTGCTGTATACTAATTTATATTATTTAAATTGAAGGGGTTTTGTTTGTTTAGGAATGTTATGCTATATTGTTATGTATTAAGGGATCCCTTTCCTCCCGGTGGCAGCAGAGTGGGAGGGGCATGGGATGGGAAGTAGTGAAGGTAGATGGTTTAGATACTGGAAATGGTAGGAGTGAAAGGGGAGGGTGTTATATTGCTTTACAGTATGTATAATATTGCATTTGTTTGAACTGTATTATTTAACTGTGTGGGAGGTTTTGTTCTATTTATTGTAGATTGCATTGATCTTTTGTGGACCTTATGTTTTTGTGTTATGTTATGATGTGAGCCGCCTCGAGCCGTCTTTGACAGAAGAACGCAGGATACAAATTAAAAATGGAATGGAATGGAATATTAAGTGTCATAAAGTATTTTCCTCAGGACAGATTGACTCACTTCCTTCCACCCCATCATCTGTGTACACCCCATCAAACTAACTCCCTGCCATTTCAGGGCATCTGGCAATGGTGCACCTTGATCCCTCTTAGTTTCTGCCTGGGGTACCCTATAACTTAGTTTTGTGTTGGATGTATTCCCTCTTTCTAAGTTAGCGTTTGGGGTTTGAAATAGTGATGGTGATAGCACAGTGGGATTTTGGTGGCCTGTCTGTGCAGGGGGGCAGTCTGTTTGGGGCACTGGCTCTTTAAGAGAGTAGCACCAGCAAGGAGAATGCAGGTTCTAAATGGGGCCTAGGTGCTGAAAGAGTCACAGATAATATGCCTGAATGCCAAACATCTGGGTTTGGGTGTGGCTAGGCTAACACAGGATGTGATGGAGGCTCAATGAGAGGAGAGGTCTTGGGGAGGCAAGAACTAGGGAAAGCTCTGTCTAAGGGAGCCTGCCAGGACAAGAGGCAGAGGTGAGCAGGGCTTTGCCTATGAGGGGCTGAGCCAGCCTATAGCCAGGAGGCTACCCCTGTCAGAAGAGACACCTGAGGCAGAGGGTCTGTGCCTGGCAAGGGCCTACTGCGGAGAGATAAAGGAGTTAATGGAGGACAGCAGCTTGAAGGGTTGTCTACTAGATTGGACCTGGGTCAGAGGGTTTGTGCCTGACCAAGAATCTCAAGGAATAGTGAGTACCATTTATAACTCTGAGTGAACTGTGTATGTGCTAATAAAGACACAAGACAAAGGAGAGATCTAGTGGAGTGGTGTGACTCTTTGGGCTGCATCCTGTCAATACTCACCCCAGCTCCTATCTACCCTGTTACATTGGGTACTTTCAGACATGACGCTAACCACCCTTTAACCACCCTTGGTGATTATTTATGCATGTTGCAGGGCTGTATTGGTGCCCTATGCAGCCCTGAAACATGCATAAATAACCACCAAGGGTGGTTAGCATCATGTCTGAAAGTACCCATTGTCATATATGCAAGGGATCAGACTAGAAGACCTCGTGGTCTCTTCTGACCTTATTCTCTGTGAAATCTATGTATCCTTGTCCTTATCTCAAAGGAACATATTTTGAAATCAGTGATGATTGATACCCTCTGAAATGATGTTTTGACTGCGGATTATTCCTACAAGATATATTAGTCAGCTGGGGGGAGGGTGGATACTAAACTTTGAAACTGTAATGCATGTGCTATAATTGCCATGTGCAGTAGCTATATCAGAAGTACTGTGCATATATAACAGCAAAGCTAGCCATAGAATTCGCAGGGCCGAGGGCAAAGATAAAATGCACTTTCCGTGGGGCCCTAAAAGTGGTTGTGTTTGGGCCCCTACACCCTCCTTGGGTGGTAACTGGGACCACTACAGGCCCCCCAAAAAGAATGGGGCCTAGGGTGGTCACCCCATGTTGTCCTGTGGTAAGGCCAGTCCTGTGTAAGAGTCAATACTTTATAGTGTCAGAAGAGCAGTGAAACTACAGGTAAGGCTATGTCAGAAATATTTATTTTTTAACAGCACCCGTAATTTTCAACATTCTCAACAAAATAGCCTCAGACAAAATATAGGCAGCAAGCTCTGAGCATTTTCCATGGTTGTTTAATATCAACTGGGTTAAGCAAAGAACGATGGAACATGAGGGGTGGTGGTGGTTTATCATCCATTATTAGCAGTTTCCCAAGATGTCTCACCTTTTTCAGAATAGCTTTTCAAGTTAGCTAGAGCAATCTGGGAAGCTGGGCAGCTCTTTTCGTGACATCTTGCTGGTGTACCAAGTTAGAGAATGTCAATATGAGATGTGTGGAGTCCTTTTGAATTTTAATAGTTTCTGCACTACACTGAAACACTGTTTTTAGCAGATTCAAAAAAGCTAAGCAAAGGTTTTTTAGCAATGTTAATGTATTCCACCTGAGTGGGTAAAAACCAGAAAGAAAGGATGATGCAATTAATGTTTGATATAGGAAGGCCATCAATTCCTCCTTCCCCCCCCAATTGAGAATGGGTTAGGGTTTGTCTTGGCTAGGGTGCCTGCTGGGTCATCTCTAGATGCTGGACTACAAGACGTCAGGGGTGGCTCTTCCCTGCTCCTTCTACTGTACAAATAAACAAAGGGCACTCTTCCCCGAGGAACAGGATTCAGTGTCCTAATGCTATACAGTCTATACAGGGGTACCAGCTCCAGCTTTTCTGGAGACTGGACCCTGATTTTACCCAACTCCTAGACTCCGGTGTGGTGGCTATGGCACTCAGGTATTCCTGAATCCTTGTCAAGAGATCTGGACCCATCCTGGGTCTGTTCTGTTCCTCTTCCTGAGACCCTGCTCCTGCTTTTTCTGGAGGAGTGGTTTCAGCTGGAGCAATTTGGGCAGGGCTGCTGCATCATCAGGCAGTGGCCTCTGTTCTTCTAGGTGCCTGCTGATGATATAATACCCTCTCCCCACTGACAATGTTGCTAGGCAACTCCACAATGTTCCCTCTAGCACCTGCTTCTGTCTCTGTGGGCTCCATTCCACACTGATATATAAATTAATGTTCAGAGTGCATTTTTATATATATATATATATATATAATGTTTTGAAAAGTAAAATAAACTTTGCATTAAATTCAAATAATAAAGTTCATTTTAAATGCATTCCCAAAGTTTTTTATTTTATTTAAATTAACATGGGGTCACTCAGGTTGTTTTTAGAAGTCCATGCAATTTGCAGATTGGAGAAATCTCCCATGTTCACAAAGACTTCTCATCTAAATATTATGCAGTTGCCGTATATGCTGTCCCCTTCCACACTTGTGCATGGAAAAAGAGTCATGTGGTATCTATAAAGCCACATTTTCCTGTCCTACTGCTGAGGGTCCTGGAGAGAAATTTTGATATTGAACAGACCCTAAACATCATGTACAGAGCAGAAAACATTTCCATCCACTTCTGTATGTAAATGTCAACTAGTAGTTTATTCAGGCACGGGCTCTCGCCATGGCCAACATATAGTAACAGAAGGCATAGACACAGACATTCAATAAGGTCATAATACCAAATGAGCAAAATTAAAACAACATTACCATACAGAATATAAAAAGCATCTATAGTACATCTATGGAGTACCGATCGTGTTGCAAAGTGTGATCAGAAAAAAGGTTATAAAAACATAATTAACTACAACCTCTGTATGTATTCAAAATGGCAATTGGAATGACTGCAATCTTGTGTGATCTAGTGCAAGTTTAGGTTAGATGATTAATCCATTCTTAGTGCATAAGTTTGTGAATGCGCATTCTAGAAAGCTTCAATGTTGGGGTTCCAGAAATGGGATGAAGACATTTGTTTCAACATATCATGCATGAGAGTTGTTTAAAATTGATAAAAACATGAGTTATTATTATTATTATTATTATTAGCAAACATTTATATAGCGCCAGCAATGTACCTGACACTTTACAAAGTAATTGAATAAACAATGTCCCTGTCCTAGGGCTTACAATCTGAGAGGGGTTGGTGTGGGGGGAGACGAAGGAAGGGGAACAGAGGGAGAGACAAGGAGTGTAAACATTCATGAGGATGTGAGGTCCCAGGTGCACATGCTTGGCTTAGCTACATCAAGAATGATGGCTGGTTGGTCCATGTGATGAGGATATGAGTACACAGACCTTAGGTAACAGATTGTACTGGATGGAGGGTATCAGCAGAAGTTAGGTGAGGGGAGTGAGGAGTCGGGGAGGGCAGAGCAGAAGAGGTGGGTCTTGAGGAGGGATTTGAAGGTACGAAGGGAGGAGGCAAGGCAGATGTGGGCAGGGAGGGAGTTCCATGCATGGGGGGAAGCTAGGGAGAAGGGACGAAGGTGGTGAGGAAAGCAGGGGAGGCAAGGGAGCATGAAAGAGGGGACCGAGGAGGAGCAGAGTTCACGGACTGGAGTACGGAGGGAAATTAGTGCAGAGAGTTAGGCAGGAGCAAAGTTGTGAAGAACTTTATAGGTGAATACTAGGAGCTTGTGCAGGATTCGTTCAGGAAGGGGAAGCCAGTGAAGAGAGAAGAGGAGGGGATGTACATGGTCGAAGCAACCGGTGAAATGGATGACCCTGGCAACAGAGATAAGGGGAGAAAGGTGAGAGCGGGGGAGGTCAGAGAGAAGGATGTTACAGCAATTGAGGTGAGAGATGACCAGGAGATGAACAAGGGTTTTGGCAGAGGAGACAGAGAGAAAAGGGTGAATCTTAGTAATGTTATGGAGGGAGAAGTGACAGGATTTGGCAACAGATTCAATGTAGGGTTTAAAAGAAATGGGTGAGTCCAAGATGAAGCCTAAGCTACGGGCTTGGGGGATGGGAAGGATGGTGACCCATTGATGAGGATTGACAGGGAAGAGGGAGAGGAAGGATGAGGGGGGAAGATGATAAGTGCAGTTTTAGCCATGTTGAGTTTGAGTTGATGTTGAGACATCCAGGTAGAGATGTCAAAGAGACAGCTGGTGAGGCGAGCTTGAATAGATGGAGAAAGAGAGGGAGTAGGGATATAGAGTTGAGTGTCATCAGCGTAGAGGTGACATTGGAAGCCATGGGAGGCCATGAGTTTGCCTAGGGACAGGTTATAGATAGGAAGAGGAGAGGGCCAAGGACAGAATCTTGGGGACAACCAACTTAGAGTGGAAGGGAGGAGGAGGTGGAGTTGGCAAGAGACACACTGAAGGAGCGGTCAGAGAGGTAGGAGGAGAATCAGTTGAGGATGGAGCCACGGAAGTCAAGGGAGTGAAGTGAAGCCAGCAAGAGTGAGTGGTCAACAGTATCAAA
>QEPC01008922.1:826510-845309 GCA_003113815.1 Sphenodon punctatus
CACTGTGATTCAGAGTGGTTGACTGATCACGTAACGTCTGAAATTACCCATAGATTCATGCCCACAACCCTAGATTTTAGAATCATGAGACTATGTCAGAATCTCAAATTTCTTATTTTCCCTAGTGTTCATGCTTAGGATGTCAGACATATGATATCAACTTCATCCAAAGTAGTGTCTGACATTTTTCTGAAAGTGCAGGCAGCCTCAAACAACAGTTTTAAGATGAGTGAAATGCTGCAGGTAGATCAATATAATGTCCAGGCCCCACTGCTCTAGAGGTGGTCTCCACACCCAAGCTGAGGAGTGTCAATGTGTCCGTAGTAGTGGAAGAATTCAGCAAGCCAAAGACTTCCTCCATTAAGTTCAGTACAAAGTGAAAGGAGATTCACATATAGAGTGGCCTGCAACTCAATTCGAACCTGATGGGGACTGACTGGTCCTATCAGACCAATGCTGGGCACACTCTCTGCCCATCTCTCTGATTTTTCAGGTTGCTTCATAGAGGGTGTGGCCACATTGGAAAGGAGCAGGGAATGGTTTAACCCCTCTTCTTTTCTGGCATTGCCCCACCCATTAGAGAATGTTGTGATGTTACAGCACTTCATGGGGTTTGGGAAGGGTTATGGCCACCCACATTCATTAAGCCTGGGCCCAATACAGATAGGGTTAGGCACAGCTTGTGACCAAGTGTTTGAATGATTAGGGCTCTATTCAGCTGCCAAAACTGCTGCTTTGGGAAGAAAGCAGAACCCCTGATGCTAGTCCTTGAGAAAGAAGCAGAGTCCCGTGCTGCCAACTTAGCCTGGAAAGGAAAGCCCTTCCAGCTATTACTACTCCAGGAGGAAGACATGGTTACTTGTTACCAAGTCAAAGGGCCCTTTGTGTTGTGTTGTCGCTAGGGCTGTCTGGTTTTGTGCAACCACAACAGCCCCCCAGTAGCCCAATTAAAAGCATCATGACATTTAGTTTAGCATTGTGCAGTGGGTAATCAATTCTAGATTTCATCTTTGCTTTAAGATTTGACTTCTTGTCACTGTGAAAAAAAGAACCTTTCAAAAATACCTGCCGGTGTTTTCAGTGTGTTGTCAGAACACATGGTGCAGTAAGCAAATGCCAGTTGCCTCGCAATGAAGACCCATTCAGACAACACCACCATTGCCACTTGCTTCCTATTCTGTATTTTTGAATAGCAATGCATTCACACAACTACGGATGTTCTTGCATTTCAGTGATCCTTCACCCCACCCTCTGCATCAGGTGGCAGAGGATACAGAATCATCAAAGTGGGTTTATGCTATTAGTCTGTCTCTAAAAAAGTATTGTGAGAATAAGCCCTAAGATCATCAAACATGGTTAGAGAACCACTGGCCTAGGGTGCTGGTTTGCCATAACACACCTCTAACAAAACCATGTACAGCAAGATTGCTATGTTATGTGACCCAAAGCATTGCTCATGCGAAACAAAAAACCCAGACAGGACAAAAAACAAAGGGAAAAGGAAAGAGTTCAAGCATGTATAGGCAGATAGCTGAGGCTTATTCAATTTGGGATAGGAACAAATAAGCTTTGTATCTTATCTTTATATAGTATTTGGAAAAATCATTTTATTCAATATATGTAAAGTGCATTAAATCTCATTGTTTTAGTTATTTTTTCAAGGTTAGGCTTCATTTTAGAAAGCCATTAATTAATCAACAATTAAGTTAACAGTACAAGCAAGTAATACACATATTTTGTAACAGGGCCATGATTGATACAGCTAGAACTGAAGAGGGTCTCAGACTAAACAGAGAAAAACAGCCGGAATTTTGGGTTTATTTATAGGATCTTTTTGTTGTAAACAAAATAAAAATAAACCAGCAAAGTCTCTGACTGCATTTTCTTCAGACAGCTGAATGGTCTTTAGACAGTCAGATACACACTATAATGATCAGAAGAAAAAATAAACAGGTCATTCCTTATGTCTGCGAATCTCTCTCTCCTGGATTTTTGACAAGAAAACCCCAGTTGTTTCTTCACTAAAAGCTCCCGCCACCCATTTTTAAAAAGCTCTTTCCTTAATGAGGTTCAGCTGCACCTGATTAACTCTTATCATATGAATGTAGGAAATACATCAGTTATCCAATTATCTGCAAGTCAGGGTGTGTTGGGTTTTTTTAACAACACCGCCACAGTGGGGGAAGCTGGCCTGGGGCGCGCACACAGTCATGATCAGCGTGGGCTTGTTTGCAATGTCAACCCTTTTCATAAAGCATTGTCAGTATCTCACGATGCAGGAAGACTGTGCTCAAAGCTGGTTTCCCCTGCGGTGAGGGTTTTGTGTGAATATACACCCTCATGAAGGGACTCTTAGATTATAATCAAAAATCTCACCTATAAAACCTATTGAGATTAAATATTCTCCCATATCCCTTTCTGGCTCTGCTGGGCTTCTCTTTAAGACTCTGATCTTACAAACACTTACTCATATGTATGTCTAGGAATAGTCCCGTTGAAGTCAATTGGTCTTTTCATATGTATGTCTTTTGACTTGCCCAATATAAAATGCGTCCACCTTGTGTTCGAGGCCCAGGATCAATTGATGATTCTGCTCGTGCTCGTGTACCAATGATGCTGCTGCATGGTAGACTCTCTGAATGCTCTGGCTGAGCTGGTCTCAGAGGTGGTGTTGAGATCTCCCAGACTTATACTGTGGGTAATTTGAACATACACACTGGAGCTAGCCTTTCAGGGACAGAATAGGATTTCATGTCTGCCTGTCATGACTACCATGGGCCTATCCCAGATAATATCTAGCTCGAAACATGAATCTGGACACACATTGAATTTTGATGTTCTGCTAGAACATCAAACTAGCTAGAAATGGGGGTTCCAATTATTGGGGGTCATGTTATGGTGGGAAGTGACTTATTGATTAGTTTCCCTGGTGACATTTAAAGAGAATCTGAAGAGATCATCTGAAAATTGCATTGTGTTGTCATGTTAGTGAGGATGCCCTTCCCTCCCTCTGGCCCTTGGCTGCATGTGGATGGAGTCCAGGTAAAGGTATTGGGTCAGGTAAAGAACTTGGATGTCCTTTTCGACCATGCTCTGTCCATGAAAACCCAGGTGTCAGACATGATTCAGAGATGTTTCTTTCAGCTACACAAGTTGCAAAAATGATGTCCTTATTTATCCCAGGCTGACCTTGCCACAGTGATCCATGCCCTGGTAATCACAAGGCTTGATTTTTGTAACTCCCTCTTCTACGGGCTTCTGGCATTACTTATCTGTTGCCTGCAGATTGTTCACAGTGTGGCAGCATGACTGCTTACTGGTTTGGGCAGTCATGATCATATTACTCCCACCCTGTGTTCTCTGCATTGGCTGTAGAGTGACGGATTGCATTTAAGTTTGTGCTGCTTATTTTCAAGGACCTGAAGGGTGTAGGCCCTGGCTATGTTCGAGACCTGCTCCTGGAGTCTCACACTGATGGATATCTGCACTTAGAAACCACCCGCTGTTTGGGGATCCTACCATCGCATCTTAAGTCAGTGGGCAATCGGACCTTTGCTGTGATGGCCCCTCAGCATGGAACTTGCTCCCTCTGGATGTCCATATTAGTTCCTCCCTCCTTACCTTTAAAAAAAGCCTAAAAATCACTTATTATCTAGGTGTCTTTAAGGATCCACTGCTGGTTCCTCTTAATGTAGCTTGTCCCCAGTTTGTACCTTTCCTTTCTAAATTGTTTTAAATTGATTTTATATTGTTTCATATTGTTTTTATTGTTTTATTGTAAAGAACTCCAAGTGCCATTAAAGGCAGAGGGGGAACTATAAAAATAAAATTATTATTAATTATTACCCAGTTCTCTTAGCCTGATACGGTATGTACTGCAAGCTATCAACAAAGAGGCCATCAAGGTCAACAGATAAAATCCCCCCCAAAACTTCTTGAATTCTACTGGATCCTTTAGTCTCCAGGGGTGGACCACCACCCCGACAGAGAGAAAGGAGATCATGGAAAATTATAATCTTCAGATGATGATGACTGATGATGATGATCAACCATCATCATTATCCACCCCTGGAAACGAATGGGGCCAGTAGAATTCCAGAACTCTCTGTCGGATTTATCTGTTGACCATGACATCCTTTTTGTTGATAGTCTGCTCAATCTGTGGTATGTACTGGCTCAGGCTTAGAGACTTAGGTATCATAGAATCATTGATCTGGAATAACGTTAGAGGTCATTTAGTCCAGCCCCCTGCTCAGTGGAAGAAATCAGCAGCTACAGCATCCCTGAAAGATGGAGGCTGAGGCTCTGTTTAAAAACCTCAACATTCCTAGGCAATTTTTTCTACTGTCGAGCAACTTGTACCATTAGGAATTTCTTCCTAATGTTTAACCAAAATCTGCTTTCTTGTAATTTGAGCCCATTATTTCTATGCCTGATCTCAAAGGCAACAGAGAACAAGTCTTTGCCATCTTCTGTGTGATAGCCCTTCAGATAGTTGAAGACTGCTATCATCTTTCCTCTTAATCATCTCTTCTCTAGGCTAAACTTACCAGCTCCTTCAACTTTTCCAGACCCTGACTATCTTTGGGTAATTTCAAACATAACAAGACCATGGTGAACCACATTGAACCATGGACAATCCCGCAGCGAAGCCAAAGAGCCGTGAAGGTCTGATCAGCGGCATCCATATGTTCACCATGGTCAATCACTCGTAGGGGCCAAAGCCAACCATGGTTCCGAGGTCCGGACGGGACCATCCCCGGAATCGTGGTGAAAGCGATTCCCACAGGAAACCGCCGAACGTAATGACTGAATGCCAAACACCAGACGGAATCAGAACAAAATGATCCCCAGCCGTGGCGAGAGCACGCATAGTCACTGCCAGGCAATGAGTGACACACAGACCGGGGAAGGAGATTTAAAGGGCACACGGCAGCAGGGGAACGTGGTGGGACGGAGCATGATGGAAGGGACCGAAGACCGGATGGCAAGCGAGGCAGGGGGGAAGAGGGGGTAGGAGGAAGGGGGCAGAGTTGGTGGTGGTGGTGGAGGAGCAGCAGAAACAGCAGCTGGAGCTGGCCACCAATGAGGGGACAACCGGCCAGGGCATGGAGATACCCTGGAAATGGGTTAGGAGAGCGAGGGGGGCTCCACACAGTGGCAGAGGGGCATGCAAGGGGTGTTCCTGGTGGGAGGGGGGCCGCGGGTTGGAAGTACTGAGGACACTAACCCCCCATCTATGACCCACAGACCTGGAAATGGGCCCGGGAGCTGGAGCCCCCGGAGGAGACCGGCGGAAGGAAAGGGAAGGAGGTGGAGGAGGAACCGCAGGAGGAGGGCACACGTGGGAGACACCAGTACCAGCGAGGGGGACAATGGGGGAACAAGGAGACCCAGGACTTCATTCAGATCTGGGGGTCCCTGGAACACCAGGTGGAGCTCTCTGTGAACAAGAGGAACGAGCACGTGTTCACAGAGATCATGCGGGACATGAAGGCAGTGGGGCACCACAGGACCATGGCCCAATGCAGCTCCAAGGCCAAGGAGCTCAAGACGGGGTACAAGGCCATAAAAGACAACAACCAGCGGTCCAGACATGGAGCATGGACCGCCCCCTACTATGATGCCCTGGACTGCGTACTACACATGAAGGGCTCCATAGTCACCCCATGGCTCGTGAGGGTCCAGGGGAGACCCGTGGGTCCGTGGTCCAGGGCAGGGAACGGGCTGATGTACCCCCACCCCTGGCAGCTCCGAACGCAGGTAGTGACCCCGGGGACCCAGCCCCTCCCAAGGAATGCCCTGGGACCTCAGGGAGCAGCAGGCCCCCCTTGCGAACCAGCATTGGGAGTCCACAGCCACAGTCCAACTCATGCAGATCCAAGGCCAGCACACTGGTCACCCTGAGCCAGTGGACCCAGGGGGACACAGCCCCAAGGAGGAGCCAAACTTGGAGGACTCCTAGATGGACATGGAGGGTAGGCAAGTGGCTGGGAGGGCACATGGGCCAGGCTTGGGGACTCCCACAGGGTGCGGGCCCATCCCTGTGGCCCCCAGGAACCAGGGAACGCAGGAAGGGGGTCAGGGTGCAGGAGGGCCCACAACAGGGAGGACAGGCACAGCTGATCGGGGTGGGCACTGGCCCTGGTGTCAGCAAATGGGGGTGATGGTGGGATGGGGACCTGGACCATGCAAGGGTAACGCACCCCCTCCATCCATTCCCCAACAAGTGCACACCCGCCCCAGCATGTGCGTCAGCCAGATGAGGAGGAACATGGGGAACAGCCACAGCCCCAGAAGGTAGAACAAGGTGAGCTACCAAGGCAGAGGGGAGGGTCACCAAATGGGGGTGCACTGAGGGCACGGATGACTGGGTGACACACAACCCCCCCTGCCCTGGTACGGCACACCCCATGGCTTGGGCCAGGACAAGGGGATGGGCGGGGCACAGGAGGGCCCCCAGCGGGAGGACCGAGTCCACCCATGCACCAAGGGGGCACCACAGCCACCCGCCAGCACAGCTGGGATGGCTGGGTGCCAGGATGGCTGGTGCTGTGACCTGACTGTGTGGACGGGGTGGGGACCCGGGGACTGGGGGTGTCCTGTGGCAGGTCCCAGGGGGTCCCGGGGCCATCCCAGAATGCTTGGGCCCTGGGGTCACTAGCTATATGCCTCGCCAGGGCAGCATGGATCCACTTGGCATAGCGGTATTCCCACAGGTTTTCAGCATTCACCTAGAGTGGCACGGGTCCTGGTGGCCGCTGGGGCATGAGGAACGCTAAGGCAGCCCCATTGTTCAGGACACAGCAGGCACTGCTCACGAGGGCCGAGGTCTCCACAGTGAAGTCCAGGCGACCTGCAAGGCACCTTCAGTACTGCTTGAGGGCACCGAATTCCCTCTTGACCACGGTCTTCGAGGCACATAGTCAGGAGTTGAACAGCACCTCCACAGGGGTCCTGGGGACTAGGTATGCCTTCATGAGCCAGCAGAGGAGCGGGTAGGCCGGGTCCCCCAGTATGCAGGGGGGCATCAACACCCCCTCGATCCTCGTCATCTCCATGTCTGCAAAGTCCCCCCGGTACTTCCAGGCATAGAGGGGAGAGATGGCGAAGATCCGGGCATCATGGCTGCAACCGGAATGACCGGTGAAGATGTCCATGAACCGCCCCCAGTTGTCTACAACCGCCTGGAGCTGCAAGGAATGGTACCCATGCCTGTTGATGTACTTGCCAGCATACCATTGGGGGGCCTGAGGATCTCGATGTGGGTACCATCCACAGTGCCCAGACAGTTGGGGAACCCACCAGCCTTGAAGCCAGTCACTATGGCCTCCTGGTCCACCAGCTGAATCACTCGGTCGAGTACCATGCCCTCCACAGCCTCACTGAAGTCCTGGAGTATGCCCATGATGGTTCTCAGTCCCACACCGAAGTACTGTGCCACGGACCGGCAGAAACCCGGTGTTGCCTGTGCCCAGACTGCTATAGCCACGGGTATGGGGGAGCGCATGGGGGATGTGCAGCTGCTCCAGCCAGGTCGCCAACAGCTCAGCGAGCTGCACATGGGACCACCTGTCCATGTGGAAGTGCAGCTCTCCATGCTGCATCGTCCCACCATGCCAGAGCCCCAGCCCACCATTCCTGTGCCCGGTCTGTGACCCAAATCCACCTTTGTGTGGGCATGGCGAATATTACCACGCTCCCCATGGCCACCTGGTGCTAGTTGTGTCGGCCGGCTGCTTCTTGGAGGACAGCAGGGTGCCCTCAGGTGAGGCGCAGGGCCCGTTGGTATGGCCCAGGTGCCCGCAGGGTCCTGAGCCTAGCGGGCGGCCACAACGGTCCATGAAAGGCACCCCCAGATGTGGGCATTCAGGTGTAGCAGCTCTGTGGTGAACCGCTGGAGGTTGGTGTGCTGCCGGTGTCACTCCGCAGTTAGGTCCAGGAACAGGGAACATGTGGCCTTCTGGCCCGCATCCATGGTGGAGGGTACCCGTGGTGTGGTCCGATGCATGGCTCTCCTGCCCATGTTCCGGGCCCACCCCAGCTCTGTGCCCTGCCCGTGCACCTGTGGGGCAGGCTCCGGTGCACCCTTATTGTCTGCCCTCCCCCCGCTGCCCTGCCGCCAAATGGCTGGGGGCTGCTCAGCTGTGCCGGTGGGGTCTTCCCTGGGCTCCTCATGCTGGTTGCACTCGCCTGCTGGCCGGTGTGTGCCTGCGCAGGTGCACCCCTCCCCTGGGTGCACCTGCGCTCCCATTCTGGGGGCTCATGCCCCGGGCCCGCATGCGCCCATCAGTGCTGTCCACAGCTGGTTGCCTGTTGTCATCACCTCCCAGCTATCAGTGCTTGCTGGACATTCCATGCACTTGGTTCCTGCAGCTGTGCTGGGTCCGCTTCCTACGCATCGCTCGCTAGCTGTGCCTTGTTGCGGCCTGCATGCTTATTGCATGTCCTTGGAGCTCCCCTGCTTCCCTCCCCAGCCCACATGGGATTTTGGAGACCCTCATTCCTTGCTGCTCAGACCCTCTACCCGCTGGACCATGGCTGTCAGTGCTGCCCCAGGGCTCCCATGCCCCGGATCACCTGGCACCCCCCGTAGCTGGACCTTCTGGGAGACCATGGCCCTATGTGACCTGTGGCATTCCCCGGCTGTGCAACTGCTCCTGTGCTGCCCAGATACCCTCTCTGGTGCCTATGCGAGTCTGAACTCTGGCCTTTTCTACTTCAGCTATGAGGCGAGCGGTAGTGCGCGCTGGCTCCATACGGAGGCTCTGGGCCTCTGTCCCTTTCCTGATGGGCACGTTCCGGAGATGCGGTACTCGCATGTGGTGTGGTCCACAGTGGAGACCATGTCCTCCCTCTCGGACAGTGGCCTGGACGGGTTCACTACCTGTCTGGAGGAGGGGGGCCCTGCCCTGGCTGTTTCCTTCTTCTGATGCATCTACAGGGCCTGTGGCTACCAGCGATCACGTGGGGCGGCGTATTACCACCTGTTGGAGCTCGGGCACATACCTTGGTCCCCTGATGATGACTATTCCTTGTCAGAGCCCCCCAGAGCAGAGCTGGTGGTGCTGGTAGCTGTGTGGACCTGTGCTGATGTCCAGGTGGGGCTGGCTGGGCCGGATATGTTTGAGGCCTACTACCTCATTGCCCACCACATGGGACGTTTGAGATGCCACTGGGGCATGCTTCAGTGCCCCACGTGCAGCTGGATGTGAGGCCCCCTGTCTCTTTGGTGTCATGGATGACTACCCCACCGTGTGCCCCCTGCACCTCCCTGCTGGCTTGGGGCACTGCCCGCTCGCTTCTTGCTATTCCAGCCTCGCAGCTGTTCTGGCTGGGTCGGTTGATTCCGTTTTGCTCACCTGTGTCACTGTGCCCCCTCCATGGGCACCCCCTGTCCTTCACTGCCTGTGGTGTTCCTCTCCATGCCCGGCCCCCCCTTTGGCTGGTTCCTGCTGCCTGTGACCTCTCCCAGATCTCCCCGTGGTGTAGTCCACCCTTGCATGGCCACCCGGTCACCTGTGCCCGTGCCCTACCCCCCCACCCCCTGGGTGCATCTGTGACTGTGCGGATCTTGGGGCCCCTGGACAGTACCTCCCAGATTCCTCCTGGGGGTGTGTGGCTGTGTGTGTTTTCCCACAGGATCCAGCTGGTATCCACCCCCACCTGTGCTTCTGCACCAGTGAGGGGGATCCTTGCCGTATGGACCTGCCTGGGACTGCTCCGGTGGCTTCCCCTGTTTGGTTGTCCTCTCCCTGTGACCCTGCTCTGTCCCCGTGGGGACCTCCATGACTTGGGCTGCCTGTGTTGCTGTTGGGTGGCCTGTGCTGCCTGTGCTGTTGGTGCAGTTCTAGGTCCCTTTCCCCATGCCCCAGCCTGTTCCCGGTCTGGTCCCCTCCCCTCCCGTGACCCGTGGCTCCCACCCCCCATGTCTGTGGTGCTGTCCCCCTTTCCCCCTCCATGCTGCAGCTCCTGGCTGTGTGCGGTGCCCGGTGTGCATGTCCCTTCCTTCAGTTCCCGTTTGGATGTGTTTGCACCCTGCTGTGTGTGTGTGGTTTGTGTCCTTGGCTTCCCTGTCCCTGTTGCATGTGCTACCTCATCTTCTCTTCTTCCTCCTCCCCACCCCTTCCCATTTCCCTTTGCTTGGCCATTGTCTTTTGGTGCTTTTAGCTTAATTTTCCCTCAGTCGACCATGGCTGCCTCCCGATCCGACCCGGTGACTTCTGGATATTCTAACCACGGTCCAGAATTGGTATGACACCTGTTACACTGCCCTGGGTTGTGGTCCAGCCATCCATTTCCTTGCCATGGTCCCCCTTCCATCACGTCTGTTCAGGGCTGTCCTGGACCACAGGAGGAGATTCTCTGGCTCACCATGGTTGGGAATCCACTGTGGTGACCCGGGAGCGTGTGACGCCTGAAATCACCCTTTGTCACCTTTCTCTGAACCTGTTTATTTGTCAATGGCCTTCTTAAAATGCGGCACCCAGAACTGGACACAGTACTCCAGATGAGGTGTGACCAGCACTGAATAGAGTGGAACTATTACTTCTCGTGACTTGGAAATTATGTTTCTGTTACTGCAGCCTAATATTGCATTAGCCTTTTTAGCAACTGCAGGTATTTTCACATGAGACACAACCATGGGTGGCCACGCTTTACTCTGTCCTGAATGGTCACCCATGGTGGTGTTACATGTGATCCTGCCCACCAGATGTTACTGCAGGCAGAATCAGAGGTTTTCCCAGACCATAGCAGGGTTAACTCCAAATTGTGCACTGGGTTCCCTGCCAATTCACATCGCAGAGTAAGCCCTGCCATGGTCCGGGGAAGAGCAGGCCATCACATATGATGGTCCGCTCTACCTAACTCTGGCCAGTGGCTGGAGCTTTCTGCTGCACCAGCCTATCAGGAAGGAGGCGGAGTCATGCTCAGCAGCACTGGGGGTGCGGCTGTGTGGACATTGCTCCACCCTTTCCCGCCTGGAACATCTGCTCGGTGGCTAAGACAGCTCCTGAACAGGGTTAAAGCGTGGCAGCGCGCAGCGCCATCACTTTAAAAAATACCCTGCATCACCCTGCTGACTCATGTTCAGTTTGTGATCAACAACAACCCCTAGATCCTTTTCACAATACTTTCGGCTGCCAAGCCAGGTATCCACCCTCACCCCACCATCCTATATCTGTGCGGTGATTGGTTGTTTTCAAAGGATCACAGACATCTCTCAGTACCCTTCTCCCTATTGCTTCACTCCCTGTGTTCTCCATCCCTTCCAGAGATGTTTCATGGAGATTCATGCCATTTTAAGACTTGAAAAAAATGCACCCTTGCAGTGCTTCATTCCAATGAATGAAAACCAGAGCATATGAAAATGAAAAACAAAGCAGTTAATATCTGTTTTCAACAGATCTCTGTTTTATTATAGATATCTGTACAGTTCTTAATACAAATACAGAACAGCCATCGCTAGATAATACCTTTTATTCTGTGTGCAAGCTTTTGAACTTCACAGAACTCTTCTTGAGGTTGTTATACAGAAGTATTAATTTGGCCACCAGAGACTTTACTATTGTTCCTTGAATGTAATAGGAACAGTGAGATAAATAATAATAATAAATAAATAGTTTATTGTAATCCACATGGCCATAACAACATATTCATACAAAATACAATAATATAAAATATTAAAATAGTAAATATACAGTGTTATTCCTAAAACAAAATACATCCTCCCCTAATCATGTCGGTCTTAAATATAACCATAAATCCACAAGACACCATATGATGAAAAGGCATCATGTCAGCATCCACAAGATGAACTTAGATCAACGTCTTCATTCATCGAGAAGTTAACATCATGGCAAGTACCAATCAGAAGCTTCTGCTCACATCTCATACGAATATTAGCCACTCTAGAGGCAAAAATTGCAACCTGCTTAGATCTTGTAAAGTCAGTATCTCCCAACAGATACATTAATTGTTGGGTCTTAGGACGAGAAGTATCCCAATCAATGACAGATTGCAACTGTCTCCGTTGTTTCTCATAAATGGGGCATTTCAAAAGATAATGACCTAAATCCTCTACCTCTTGTCCACAGAGACAGATCCGATCCTGGTAGGGGATTCCTTGATACCTCCCCGCCATAACAGCCCGTACGCACAGTTTGAAAACTGAGGCTGGTCAGAGCTTTCCTAAGTACAGGATCCAATAAAAGATGGATATAAGGACCCCACACACACGTGGGATCAAGTACTTATAAAAAGGAGAGATAATCGATCTAGATGCCATAGTCCTTTGTTTTTGTCTATCTATATCTAAAACTCGTTGTTTAAGCAGTTTAACAACAAAACCGCTGGTTTTATCATGAAAAAACGTCTCTGAAAAACCTAGAGACAAGAGGCTTGACTTCATGTCACACCACCACATGTCCATGCCCCCTACCTTATCATGCAATTTTTTCATCATGGCTAGGCCCCAAAAAGAAGTATCAGGGGCATCCCTTATTTTAGCCCAAAATTTCAACTTGCATATCTCTATTTATGCAGCTAGATAATAACTACCCAATTCCAGATTTATTATACCAGAGGAAGTTGAAGGCGAGAGCGCTAAAATTCATCTCCAAACTCCATTTACTACTGGTTCTAGGCAATAGAAAAAAATACATTTGCAGTGAAAGCCAAAGTGCTTTCTCTTTCCTCCCATGCTCTCTTGACATACAAATAAAAATCCAGACTCAATGTTGTATTCCTTTTTTGCCCCTTGATACAAAAATTATTCAGATGTGCTTTTAAAATGCCATCTTTTAGGCTTAATAAGCATTGAAAAATATAATCCCAGACCCCCATAAATTGTCCAAACCAAGAGATTTCTTCTCAGTGTCCTATTGATATCAGCAGTTGAGGTTATTGTGTCCTGAATACATACACAGCAAAAGCTACTAGAAAGCATATTTGTTTGTTTCAAATCCCCTGAAGTCAATGGAGTTACATTGTTGCAAAATCAATATCAGACCAGAATCAGGTCCTGGTATTGACTGACTAAATTTTCTCTCTCATGAACAAACCAAAGATAATGCAATGGAAGGACATTTCTCTAAACTGATTACCTATTCAGATATGTGAGTAAATGTTTGGAGGCAGTCTAATATTTAACCAGAAACACTGAAAACAACTGAGAAAAATTTTCTACAGCAAACTGGGAATAACCTAGAAACAAATTGTTGTACTTGCTCAACAACTTCAGGAATTAGAGCCAGAGACTGAACAAAGCAAGCAGTGAGGTATATACAGTAATAGAAAACAATGGTGAGGGGAGGAGAGGAGGAGGGGAGAAAGAGCCCCAGTAAGAGGTCCACAATTCAAAAGGATGGAATGAATACAACACAGTAGGAAGAGTAAGAGCTGCTGATAGTAAGTAAATGTAAAGCTTCCCATCGGTAGACAGTCATAAGACTTAAAATATCCTGTGGCTATAGACAGTCAACTGTCTTATGACTGTCTACAGCTGGGAAGCATTAATTTAACTTACTATCAGCAGCTCTTATGCTTCCCACTTCATTGTATTCCATCATTTGAACTGCATTCCTCCTACCTGGGTCTCATTCTCACCTTCTCCTCCCCTCTCTTTGCCATTGTTTTCAATCAATGGGGCCAATATCAAACCCCATGGATCTCCCCAAGTGCGCATATACACACAGTTTCCATGTGGCACTATATGCCTCAATGGTGGTGTGCATGGTTTTCGTGTGTGTGCACACGCACGCAGCTATGCGTAAGATCTGTGGGGCTTGAGATCGGCCCCACTGTATATACCTCACTGCTTTTCTCAGTCTACATTTCTAACTCCTGACTTACCTGACTAAGGACCCTGTGAGGTCTGAAAGTTTGCATACCTCCACCAACTGGAGTTGGTCCAGTAAAAGATATTACTGTACTACTTTGTCTCTATTGCCAATTAATTTGTGCATTCTACTGCAAGCAACTTTTTAAAAATCTGGCTAGAAAACTACTCTTTGGCTTTAAGCTATCTGTAATGTGACACTTTGCAATGAATAGACAGCTTCCTATGCTGGCTGATGCAGGTCCCTTGTTGATTCAGTCACATAAAATTTTTATTAAGGGATATGGATAGGAAGAAACTCTGTTACATGGCCCCATCCACCAATGCAGGTGCAGTGCTACCCTTAGGACGCATGGGGCAATGCCCCTCCTGGCTCCCCTGGCCCAGTACCTACCTTTAAATCCTGTCCCCGGTGCTGGCCATGCATTCAGAGGCCGGTGCAGATGTTTCAAGCCACTTTGGCGCTCTGAACTTCCTGTTTAGAGCACGCTGGAGCTCGAGCATGCATAGTTCTCCAGGTTGGAGAACTACGCATACGTGAGCGAGCTCCTAGGCTCTGCACATGTGCAAACTGCGGGGGGGGGGGTCACTTGCAGGTCGGGACTTGCGAGGGAGCCTGCCTGCCTTCCTGGGAGGGGACTTGGAAAGCCAGAGGCTCATTGAAGAAGTCAGTCAGGAAAACTGTAAGGGTCAGACTTGGCAGAACGCACTTTGGGTGGCTAGGGAGTGCCATCCACCATGTGTTCATAGGAAAGAGCAATGTGTTGCCAGGATTGCTTGTGGCAGTATTTCATGGAGCTCTATGGAGAGGTAACCAGCAGCAACAGTAAAGTTATATGGGCAGTAGCCCTTGGCGTCCTGTGGGCAGGAGGGGCGGGCAGGAGGGGGAGCAATGAATGTGTGTGTGTGTGTGTGTGTGTGTGAAACTGTTCTGAAGTGTGTGTGTGCACTATTGGTCAGTGGAACAGCAACAGCTGGGTGGAGGGGGAGTGGAGAGTGCTTGTGTTTTTTTGTGTATTTTATTCAGTGTCTCACTCAGCACGGACTTTTTCTCTCACGTGGTGTAAGGGTGGGGGATGCCTGCTGCTCCAGAGACCAGAGCATATATAAAGGTGACTCCACAGGTGCCATTTTATCTCTCTTTCAGTTCTTGAGAGAGAGAGTTTTCAGTTGGCCAGTCAGCTGGTGGTCAGACTGAACCTTTTTCATTCAAATTACGGATCACTCTTAGATTATATTTATTTATATATAATATTTTATTAATAATTATCATCTCAAGGAAGCAAGTTAGGTAGTGCCGTACTGAGTCAGACCAAAGGTCCATCATCCAGCCCAGCATCCTGTCCTCCAGTGGGGAGGAGACGCTGCCGAGTTCAGCCTTCCCTGTCTAGGCTCTCAGAACTCAACTGGGGGCTGGTAATGTTATTATTTGATTTTATTAGTTAAAAGGGGAACCAACCGGATGTATTTGAAATTATAGCATGCTTGAATTCCATTGAAGATTCTTTAGTGGGTGGATGTGTATCACCACGAATGTCTCCTTCTGATTAGATTTAGTCTTGTTTTTTTGTATTGTTTTATTGTTCTATTTATTTTGCTATAACCTAAGGTTGAAACAATAATCTTTTACTTACTGTCTGGGCTTGGGCCTGCTGGGAGAGTACATTGGGGACCCAGCTGGGGCTTGGCATTGGCTTTTTGGGGGGGCTTGTCTTGGGAGGAGGGAGGAGGTTATAATAAATAGTGATTATTATGGAATTATGTCACATATAGTTATTGTGACAAAACGCCATAGGGGGCACTATACACTGAAGCCACCCGCCTTACTGGGTTAGGTCTAAAGAGCACTGCCACCACTGGGAGTCAGGAAACCAGAGGGATCCACACCTTCCCGGATATGTGAACCCCCAGCACAGCTCTGGCTCTTCGCCCACAGCTCCCCCGGTACCTCTCTTGTTGAGGTCAGTTACCCTGGAGTCGCTCTCTGTAGGCAGAGCTGCTGAAAATGCTGTGTCTTGCCAGGACTCCCCAGGGGGGGTTCAAATCCTTCTAACCCTTAAAGGCGCCAGAAGCTTTTCTTCCCCGCCGCTAGTCCTTAAACTCAGGCATAGACACATCCATTTTGTAGAACAACAGAGGTGCTTTATTTGACAAAAGCAGAAAACCTGGTTTGGCAACAAGGCTGAGGGAAAAGGCTTAGGAAAAAGATAGAAGCAAACTTAGAATTGAGTCACAGACCTGGGGATTCTGATGTCCCCTAATTTGAGTAATCGCCTCCTAGGACTGAAGGTAGAAAGGCAGTTGCCGGTACTTACGGCTCCGTCCTTCTCATCACCTGTGCAGGTAGCAACCAGTGAGGCACATGTCTTAGCTGGCCCCCTGCCAGACGTGTGTTGCCATTTCTTCATGGAGAAAACCCAGAGAGAGGGAGGAAGGGGTGTGTCCTGGCTTTTTAAGCTCAACCCCTCCTCCCCTTTGGGAATCACCCCCAAGTAGGGGTTTCTCCAATCCAGGTGAACTGCCTGAGCACTCTGACCTCTTATGTCACCTAGGGGAGGCATCATGGCGTTCACCTTGAGATACTGATCCTTGACTTTGGCTTGTGGAGCATGCCCAGAAGACTCGTCCTGTGACCTTGCATTTGTCAAGGCCCTGGGAGGGCGGGGGGGTGGTTGATAGGGTGTAACTTAGTGTTTGTCTAGGGGACTCTGGTATGGAAATGGGGGCATTTTGCCACAGTTATTACATACAGATTGGTTCTGCCCTTTTAGTGTATTTTTAGGATATTTAAAATTAATTTTTAAATTTTGAGTAATAGTATGTTTTAATTATGAACTGTAATTGTTGATTGTATGTGTTGTAAGCTGCCCTGAGCTACTCTATAAACAGGAGGGTGCAAGATAAAATTGAAATAAATAAAGAAAATAAATATGATTGTGCTGCCAGCTGCCTCAAGACATTAATTCTTAATTTTTAATTGAGTAAAGTTGAACTTGCTGCTGTGTGGTGTACTCTAACTTGTAGGGATGTGCAAACAGAATGGGGTTTGGATGTTCAGCCATTCGGCCTGAAAACATAGTTCGGGGGTTCGGTCCGGCGGAGTTTGGTCCTGCCAAACATTCAGCAGAGTTCAGACCCGCCAGGACGCTTGGGGTGCTCCAGGGACCTCCAGAGGTGCCCATAGCAGCATGGCAAGCCATCAGAGATCCAGCAGCAGCAGAGACCGGAAAGGCTTGGTGCTTGGCACCCCAGGTTGCCCGGGCAGGCAGGTTCGGCACTTGGCCCCTGGGGGGTGCCTGTGGTGGCATGTCAGGCTGTTAAGAGACACAGCAGCAGCAGAGACCCGGAAGGCTTGGCGCCTGGCACCCCAGGCGCTTGGCACCCCAGGTGCTTGGGACCGCAGGCTCGGCGCTTAGCCGGTGGAAGGCTTGGCGCTTGGCACCTGGGTTGCCCGGGCAGGCAGTCTCAGTGCTTGGCCCCTGGGGGTGCCCGTGGCACCAGGGCTGTCTGTCTGAGACCCAGTGGCAGCAGTAGAGGCCGGGAAGGCTTGGGCTTGGTGGCTGGCCTGGCACCCCTACTTGACCAGGCATTTCAGGATGGCAGGCCTCCAGTTCTGCTTACTCTATGCTGGCTGGGTTCTCCATTTCTAGTTGCCATCAAGTCAGGTGGTGGCTGGCTGGCTGGCCACGTGAATCACCACCGGGCAAGACTACTTGACCAATTTGCAGAAGAGTTGGTTGAGATCTGGTGAGTAGGATGCCAGCCTGCAATACTTGGCCCCATATGGGTACCATGCCAGCCATCAAGCCCTGGCCGGGCCTCTTCCCTGCCTGTAACGTAGGCCCCAAAACCCTGAAGGTGGGTCCTGGGGCTGAACTGGCTGATTCTTGAAGTGGTGGAATGACAGATTCCCATGAGCAGAATGATGGCCCCAGAACCCTTATGGTAAGTCCTGCGACAGGAGTGGCAGCTTCTGGATGAAGTGGAATGACAGCCCTCCCTGCCTGTAACGTAGGCCCCAGAACCCTGACAGTGGGACCTGGGGCTGGAGTGGCTGACTCTTTCTTGATGCGGTGGAATGACAGCTCCCCATGAGCAGAATGATGGCCCCAGAACCCTGACGGTGGGTCCTGGGACAGGAGTGGCAGCTTCTGGATGAAGTGGAATGACAGTCCTCCCTGCCTGTAATGTAGGCCCCAGAGCCCTGACAGTGGGACCTGGGGCTGGAGTGGCTAGATGTTTCTTGATGCAGTGGAATGACAGCTCCCTGTGAGCAGAATGACATAAGAACATAAGAAGTGCTATACTGGGTCAGACCAATGGTCCATAGAGCCCAGCATCCTGTCTCAGACATTTGGCCAATCACAGGAGCCTGTGAGCGGAATGATGGCCCTCCCATACCAGGACAATGAGTCCTGGTATGGGAGTGGCAGCTTATGGATGACGTGGAAGAACAGCCCTCCCTGCCTGGAACACAGGCCCCAGAACCCTGACGGTGGGTCCTGGGACAGCTGGAGTGGCAGCTTCTGGATGACATGGATCACAGCCTTCCCTGCCTGTAACATAGGTCCCAGAACCCTGACAGTGGGACCTGGGGTTGGAGTGGCTGGGTGTTCCTTGATGCAGTGGAATGACAGCTCCCTGTGAGTGGAATGACATAAGAAGATATGAAGTGCCATACTGGGTCAGATCAATGGTCCACAGAGCCCAGCATCCTGTCTTGGACAGTTGGCCAGTCACGGGGACTTGGGTGAAGCACCCAACAGGTCACTATGCTATCCATTCCCTGTGGGTCATCCCCAGGCTCCCAACAGTAAAGGGTTTTATTCCCCGATCCTATCTGGCTAATAGCTGCTAATGGACCTATCTTCCAGAAACTTGTCCAAACCTCTTTTAAACTCAGCTATACTGCTGGCCTTGACCACCTCCTCTGGCAGTAAATTCCACAACCTAATTGTA
>QEPC01008922.1:855755-897295 GCA_003113815.1 Sphenodon punctatus
TGTACTTATTAGATAATCCATTTAGTTCATAGCATTTAGAATAGTTAATAGCAGTTAGATTTAGTGTAGATATATATATATAATATTAGATAAAAAAATAATTAAAAAACAAATAAAAAACAAAAGAAAACCATATAAAAAACAAAAAAACCACCCATAACAGCATTTCCAGAACGGACGAACCGAATGCAGCTGAACCGAACGGACAAACCAAATGCAGCCGAACCGAACGGACAAACCCGAACCGCGATCTGTTCGCCCATCCTTAATAAAAATGTTACAGCTGGAAATGTATTCTCAAGTTAATGTCTTATACCATCAGGACCCTTTATCCAATCTTTCTGAAAATTTGCAGGAGTGTTAAACTTGTGGAGGGCCATGATATGAGCAGGTGTAATGCAAATTGTGTGGAAGATAATGATGTTGTAGCCATGAATGTGTATGGAGCTTTTCTTAAAATCACAACATTCAATTGCTTATAAAATTGGTTCCGTTCATCTAATCATATCAAAAATTAGTACACAAAGTGTACTCCATTGAAGGTACAATCTATCCAGGTTTCATCAGAATATATTTATTTATTTATCAATTTATACCCCGCCCCTCCTGTAAAAACAACTTGGGGTGGCTAACAATTTTAAAAGAGTAAAAAAAAAAATACAATCATATAAATATAAAAGATCATAATAATATAAACAATTTAAAACAGGGTTAGGACAAATAAATAAATAAGGGTAAATAAGGGTAGGGTGGAGCTAGAATTGAATAAGAAAAAAAAAGGTATAGGCAGAAATACATTTTTCAGTATTTTCCCCTTATTTCAAAAACAAAATGTTGTTTTCATTTCTATTTTCATCATTATTATTTATAGTTTTTGTTATTGCAAAAACAATAACAAAAATAACATTTTAAAATCATTATTGTAATAACAAAAATGACATGCACACCCCTAATTTTTTTTGGCAACAGGGATGGCTGGGAGAATTTTTGAGATTGAGAGGGTAAACATTTGAGCTGCATGTTTCTGCTAAAAAGTTCATCAGTGAAATAAGTAATTTATCAACACTTAACTAGCCATCATTAAGCTCAGAAAAGATGAAGTTGTTCCTGCTTCTTAGTACTAGCATTTCAAGCTGTTTGCATTTTAAAGGAGACATCTTCAGCTATTTTCACATGGAAGTGGGGGATGCACAACCATGCAGGAAGTTATGGGTGCACCCCTGTGCCTGCCCTAGGGGTGTGCATGTCATTTTCATTATTACAATTACAGGACATTTGGCAGGAATGTATCGCATACCTGTTCCTGTTGGGAGCTGGGAGTGAACAGTATGGTATGGTTTCCCCTATAGTGACCTGTTGGGTACTTCAAGCAACCGAAATTGGTCACTGTCAGAGACAGGATGCTGGGCTCGATGGACCATTGGTCTGACCTAGTATGGCACTTCTTATGTTCTTAAACATAAACATATCACTTTTATTTTGTTAAGTATCAGTTTTTATTGGCTCTTACAGAATCTGTTTATCTTGCTCTATTATAGTATTAAGGCCATTTTGTATGGGCAGCACCCACGCATGAACACCAAGAAATCTGCCACCTGTGAAAATCCCGTGGTGGAAAGTGAGGGGTGGGTGTGCATGCATGCCCCTGCGCACACGCATGCACACCCACCTCCACTCATCCCCCCCCCTTACACGAAGAAACCGGCCAAAACCAGCAGTTGCTCTGTGCTTGTTGATGGGTGGAGTTAGGTATAGATGGGTGTGTGCCCATCTACACCCTCCCCCAACCCACTGCCCATGGGCCGCGGTGCACACTGACATACATCCCCGACCCCTGCAGCGCAGCCTGTGTAAAAACGGCCTTAGATTCATTACTGTAATGGCACATATTTTCTTCCTAGCTATTTAAAATCCTTTTGATTAATAAAACCAGCCACATAAGAGACTCTTCTACCCTGTACACTCAAAAAGAAGAGAAAAATGGGAATATACAATTTTCTAATTTTTCTCCTCCAAAATTCATAACAACAGGGTTCCCTTGAGAAGTAATTGGCACCCATTAAAATGACACTTAAAACACTGAATGCTTTCGGACAGACAAGACTAATGATTAAAACAAGCTGTAACAGCTTGGAAGCTAAACCAGCTGGCAGAAAAATGTAGGAGAAGGAAAATATGCACATTCTTAACTATCATTATGGGAAATCCACTAAGGAAAACCCTTTTTTTTCTCTCTCTCATTTTGCCTTCTGTTTGGGTCATCAGTTTTCATGATTTCTGAAGGAGGCAACACATTGTCAGGGAAATTGTCAAGAGACAGAGCTTTAACACAAAATATTATAAATTTGAGGGTTGCACTTAACTGTCAAACAGACAGACCACTGGTAAATCCCTTAAGCCACATCGGAACAGACTAGTACAAACGCATACACCACAACACTAGGCGCACAAAGATTCTCAAGCGGCACTCTCAGACCCTTCTGGCTTTCAAAGAGGAGTACTGTCATTCATCTTGATACTTGAAAACTGATATTTATTCTGCCCATCTCATGCCACATTTTTTACACTTTACTGTATGCACGTGTAATTAGAGATGACAATTTAAAGGGACAATGATCAGAAATATTAGATCATGGAATTGTTTTTACATTTTAAAATCACAATGAAACCTGCCAGTAAAAATGGCTAATTAGATTGCATGACAGTATAGGAAATGGTTTTCTCATTTATTTTAATGTTCTGATTTTTATTACACATCTTCTGTTTCAGATCTTTTATTTTCTTACTAGATCTTATTACATACAATTTTTACCTTATCTGTGGCACAAGATGGCCTTGTCGCCACTGCACCATAGACCCACAGTTACTTGTCTTGTTACACGCACGCGCACGCGCGCGCACACACACACACATGATTACTACTCATCTGTAGAGATTCTTCACCAAAGTAGGACCTCTAGAGTTTAGTCAAAGCGTGTAACCATTGTAAAGAAATCCTTCAAAATACAAAAGTGGCTGGTACCTTGTAAATGCTAATGAATATATAAATCTTCACCAGCAGTCTTTGGATCTCAGATGCATTAGACTGCATTACTCATATTTGTATTTTAGTAAAGCAAGGCAAGCAAGACAATGTCTGCCTCAATGAACTCACAGCTTAGAAAACATCAGTCTGGAATGCTGCAGGTTTAATAAATGTTTATTACAGCGTTGACTTTCGCCATAGCCTATACAGCAGTCTTAATTAACATATGACATATAACATGAAACTTTTCTTATCCTTAAGACATATAAATATAGAAAATACATATATAAAAAAATCGGTTCCACAGTACAAATGCACAATTAACGGAATATACAATATACAATTAAGTAAAGTCTGGATCATTAGATTCAGAAATCAGGTGAGAAAACACCGCACGTAACATATTGTCACTGACTACTCAACCTACAGGTCTGCCTTATAATTAATAGACCAGGGTTGCTGTAAAGCTTGTACTTGGGTCAAAACCAGCTGTCTCCTTTTAATAGCCAATTTAATAAAGATAGCTAATGCGGTAAGCATGTCAACCGATGATAAATTCAGTAACATTTAAATATACCATCTTTCTCCCCCTCTGTCACAGATTCTATTAAGGGGGTTAACCAAGTATCTCTTATCCTATGGTAGTAAGGACAATATAGAACAAAATGTTCCATTGTTTCAACTTCACGCATAGAACAGGAACATAACCACAATTCGTATGTCATACCCCCAAATCGATCTTCCAGTACTGCTGTTTCAATCTGAGCGAATCTGAGGAGAGTAATATTCCTCCTCAAAGTTACACTAGGAAGAAGATCCAAATAAGGTTCTAGGGCAAAGTTTGTTTTAATTGCCCCAAAGTCTGGGACTACTCTCCATTGTTTTATTGAGGCAAACTCCTGTTGGATAGTAATATCGCTAGACCTCAATGCAAGGTCCTTTTTTGTATATGGAAGAAAACCCCAGATTCGTTAACTGAGTATCTAGATACTTAGCCCAGGAATTTCTTCTGGCACCAATAGGTGCCAACTCTTCCTTGACACACTGTGCAGTTAAGGTGGACTGTTGGTTATTATTATTTACCATTTCCTGCCAAAATCGACAGAAAACCATCTTTCCAAGGTGAGCAATAAAAAGTGAACCAGTTTCTGCCCTCAAAACAGATCCTGGAATACTGTTACTACCTTTGAGGAGCCGTCACAGAAACTGGTTCTGAACTCTTTCCAAGGCCATAGTATGCGGAAAGGGGATAATTTCCAGCCCATAAGTCAACATGGCATGAATTTTCAAATTATAAGTTTTTTAAATTGTAGCTATGGATATGCCCCTTGAGAGGTTATCAGCCTTCATAAGGCTGCCAGCTATCTACTTGCTAGCAAAGCGCTATTTTTGATATGAGCTTCCCAGGTTCCTCTAGAAGTAAACATGACCCCTAAATAGGTAAATGTCTGAACTATGTTAAAGGTAAGGTCCTCAACTTTCCACTCTTTGCTAGATGTTTTACCGCCCACAAGCATAACTTTTGACTTGGCACTGTTTATTGTCAGACCATTAAGCGGACAATAATTGATTAAGGTTCTTATGGCTCCTTTAAGACCCTTTTCTGTCTGCGAAAAAAGGACTAGGTCATCCGCGTATTGCAAGGCATGCAGCGGGTAAGATTGAACCCTAGGCGGGTGGAACTTTGAGTCTTTAATAGCGTCCACCAAGTCTGCTACATATAGGTTGAATAGGGTAGGTGATATAACACAACCCTGCCGTACCCCTCGATTAATAGGTATTGTTGCAGTTAGCTCCTTATCATTCCCTACTCTTACTCTAGCTGTATTGTTACTATGAAGCTGTATTAAAAGAGATAGCAACCTCTTATTCACGCCCAATGAATGCAACTTGGCCCAGAGTCTGTCCCGAGGCACAGAGTCAAAGGCCTTGGAGAAGTCCATAAATGCTAGTGTGAGGAGGAAGAGGGCTTTTGGGGGAACAGGTCACAATTACCCACCAGGCACGAGGGCAATACTCTCTGTAAAGAAGGTCCCTCAGGGTCTTATAGAGGCACGGGGAAGATGCTACGAGAGCAAGTCCCAGCCAAAGCTCATCACAGGGACTAGTGAACAGAGTGATGCCCACTCTATGTGTCACACGCACCCACAGATACCCAGGTTTCAAGGAAGGGGGGTGCAGATTCAGTAGTGGTTCAGGGTGGGGGGAACACCAATAGGGCCCAGGGATCCGAGGACTATACTCACGGGAAGGATAGGGCAGACGCACACGGGCGACAGGGAACGAGGGAATAGATAAACACACACACACAGCTCACTCGTATCAGACACAAAGAAACACCCACCCACGCACTCACCTTTTGCTCAGCACACTCACCCCACTCAACCACACTGTTACTCGTACTCTCTCCAACTGCAACAATCCACGCTACGCTCAGGGCCAGTCTCACGGCACAAGTCCAATCACCAGCAACGACTTCCAGATCTCCTAGTGGTTTAAATAGGCTTCCCCTTACTCTGTGCTTGTAAGCACGCCGAATGCCGGATCCCCGCTTCTGGTTCCGGTTTGCACATGCGCCCTGTGTCCTGGGTTGTTGGGTTACCCGAAGACGCCACACTGGACTGCCTGCATTTCCCCGCTGTCAACAAAGGTGGGAGGGCGCCATGCCGCAGAGGTAGGAAGTGCCGCTGGGGCTTGAAGAACCGGAGGCGCTGAGACACCTGGAACCCCGCTCCCCCTTTTCCCCGGGACCTGACAGTAACCCCCCCCCCCCCAGGGTGGTGGATACCTAGTTGGCGAGGCCTGGGCTTAGAAGGTTAGCGGGTATGGAAAGCTCAAGTAAGGCATGGAGCGGAAACAGCAGCTGCTGGTTCCCAGGATCGATCATAGGGGCCGTAGCCCTTCCAATCTATAAGGTACCAGAGCGCACCCCAACGCCAATGAGAGTCAAGAATGGCATTAACTTCAAATTCGTGGGTAGCGGCAATGGGCGAATCTACAGGGGGTCCTGGGGCCGCTTGGGGGAACAATGGGGGTTCTTCTGCCTTCAAGAGGGAAACACGGAAGGAAGGGTGAATGCGCAAAGAAGGGGGTAACTGCACCTGAAAGGTGACTTCATTGATTTTTTTTGTAATAGGGAAGGGTCCGATAAAGCGCACATTGAGTTTTGTAGAGGGGCGAACGGAAGGGTAATGCCGTCTATCCACCCACACTAAGTCTCCCACTTTGAACTCTGGCGCTTGTCGCCTATGGCGGTCGGCGTATAGCTTATACTGCTGTCAGGCCTTGGCCAAGGAGTGTTGCGCCTGTTGGTGGGCTTGGTGGATTCGTTTTGCCATAGCTCCTGCTGCCGGAACATTCACGTCTGTAAGCTCGGGAAAGCAAATGCGGGGGTGATAGCCAAACGTAACGTAGAATGGGGAAGTGCCCAACGAAGCATTAGGGGCATTATTATAGGCGAATTCGGCGATGGGGAGGAACTGGGCCCAGTCATCTTGGAGGTAGTCACTATAACAGCGGAGATATTGTTCTAGCGTCTGGTTGACACGTTCGACCTGGCCATTCCCCTGTGAATGGTATGCCGTGGTTGGACTTAACTGCACCTGTAAAAGGGAAAACAAAGCCTTCCAGAATCGCGACACAAATTGCACTCCTTGGTCCGTTACTATCTCCGTAGGGAGACCGTGCAATTTAACTACATGTTGTAGAATGAGTTGTGCTGTTTGAGCAGCCGTGGGTAATCCTTGGCAGGGAATGAAATGTCCTAATTTACTGAAGTGATCTACAACTACCAAGATAACTGTAAAGGAGTTCGAGGGAGGTAAGTCAACAATGAAGTCCATCCCTATATGCTTCCAGGGACTGCGGGGGGCCTCGACAAGTTGTAACAACCCCTGAGGTTGTTGGCGGGGCACTTTGGTGTGGCCGCAAACTGTGCACCCCTTCACATACCTGCACACATCAGATCGGAGCGTTGGCCACCAGTAATGTCTCTGCAGTAGGCGAAGGGTGCTACGTTGTCTGGGATGGCCCGCCAAGGGGGCATCATGATGAGCCCACAATAATCCTTGTCGCTCTTTTTGGGGAATAGCTATTCTATCCTTTAAATAAAGCAAAACTTGGTTAGTTTGCAATCGAGGATCTCTTTGCAGCCCCGCATCTCAACTGGATTGAACCCGTAAGCGCCTTAAGGAGGGTTTCCATGTTCCAGCAAAGACTCGTGGTGGTAACAGCAAGGATCCCCGATCGGCAGGAGGATTCTCAGGATCTTGACAGCGAGATAGGGCATCCACTAGCACATTCTGGTGTCCCGGTCTATACTGGATGCAAAAGTTAAATCGTGCGAAAAACAATGCCCAGTGGGCGTGCCAAGCGTTTGTAATTCGCGCCGTCTGGAGAAAAGTTAAATTTTTGTGATCCGTGATGACAACAACTGGGTATATATGGCTCCTTCCATATAATGCCGCCATGTTTCGAAGGCGGCCTTTATCACTAGCAATTCCCGGTCAAGAATGGTATCGTTTTGCTCGGCGCTCGTAAGTTGGCATGAATAAAAGGCACAGGGAAGAAGGGGGCTCCCATCAGGTCCTGGTTGGAGTAATATGGCCCCAATGGCTGAGCTGGACGCATCTGTTTCTACGGTGTAGGGCTGAGAGGGGTCCGGATGTTGCAGGATTGGGGCTCTTGTGAATGCTTTCTTGAGGGTTTCAAAAGCCTTTTGTTGTTCTGATTTCCATAAATATGGCATCCCTTTCTTCAGTAACTGTCAGAGGGGCCGTCAAGTAAGCATAATCAGGGATGTACTGGCGGTAGTAATTCGTACTGCCAAGAAACCTCTGTAAAGCCTTTACATTCATTGGTGGGGTCCATATCTTGATTGCTTGCACCTTGTTTTGCTCCATTTTGGTACCTTGAGGAGTTACTATAAACCCCCAAAAGGCAACCAACGAGGTATGGAAGGTGCACTTCTCCAATTTGCAATAAAGGTTATTTCGTCTCAGACGCTGTAAGACGATACGTACATGCTGTACATGTTCCTGTTCCGTAGCGGAGAAAATCAAAATATCATCAAGATATATAACCACAAAAATATCTAAAATGTCCTGAAACAAATCGTTCATTAGGTGTTGGAAGGTGGCAGGGGCATTGGCCAAGCCGAATGGCATTACCAGGCACTCAAAATGCCCATATCGGGTCCGAAAAGCCATCTTCCATTCGTCCCCTGGCCGAATTTGCACTAAATTGTAGGCTCCATGTAAGTCCAACTTTGTATAAATCTGTGCTCCTTGTAAGTGATTCAACAGTTCAGGGATAAGTGGGAGAGGGTACCGATTTTTTATGGTAATTAGGTTAAGGCCTCGGTAGTCCACACAAGGGCGGAGGCCCCCATCCTTCTTCGGCACAAAGAAGATGGGGGCCCCCGCAGGTGACACCGAATGCCGAATGAACCCTCGATGTAAGTGTTCATCTATGTATGTCTTCAAGGCCTTGAGTTCAGGTTCTGCAAGCGCATAGATTCGCCCATATGGTGGCTCTGTATCCGGGAGGAGCTCTATAGGACAATCATATGAACGGTGCGGAGGGAGTGCTGCCGCGTCCTGTTCGCAGAAAACATCAGCGAAGTCGGAGTAGACCACAGGGAGCACACCTGTCTCAG
The DNA here is from genome assembly GCA_003113815.1 of Sphenodon punctatus. Lineage (NCBI taxonomy): Eukaryota > Metazoa > Chordata > Lepidosauria > Sphenodontia > Sphenodontidae > Sphenodon > Sphenodon punctatus. The sequence continues at coordinate 864,437 of QEPC01008922.1, forward strand.
AGCTGGTAGCTAGTGCCCCTGTTCTGTTGCTCCAAGGTGTGTGGGGCACCTGTAAACAATGCTGGGAGCAGTGAGGAGATCGAAACTGAATTTCCCCCGTGCACCAATCAATCTGAGGGTTATGTCTGTCCCTTCTCTCACCCTTCCACGCCTTCCCTGCTCCCCTAAGCGCCTTCGTCCCTTCTCAGTTGCTGCCCCCCATGCCTGGAACTCCCTCCCTGTCCACATCCGCCTTGCACCCTCCCTTCATACCTTCAAAGCTCTCCTTAAAACTCACCTCTTTCGCTCTGCTCTGTCTGACTCTTTATCCTGCTGAGCCACTATTCCTATACCTACGATCTGTTTACCCTTTTCCTTGCAACATGGACCTGCCTGCTGTCATTCTCATTGTAACCAAGCCAAGCACGTGCACTTGAGACCTCGCATCTTCATGAATGTTAGACCCCTTGTCTCTCCCTCTGTTCCCCTTCCTAAGTCTCTCCCCCAGCTCCTGTCTCTCAGATTGTAAGCCCTAGGGGCAGGGACCGTGTCTATTTTATTACTTTGTAAAGTGCCAGGTACACTGCTGGCGCTATATAAATGTTTGTTAATAATAATAATAATAATGTCTTTGAAGCCATGGTAACCCTAATACTATAGGAAACAGGGGGAGTTGTACTATGTCAAACTGGATTGTTTCTTGATGTCTGCCTATCTGCCCGACTAAAAGTTGGGTACAATATTTAACAGGCCCTGACGCTAAAGGGGACCCGTCAATGGAATGAACAACCTCGGCGTGGGCACGAGGTTGGATTGGAAGTGTCCATCGTCAGACTAGTTCTTGATCGATAAAATTATTAGACGCCCCCGAGTCCACTAAGGCTTTTTGTATCACTGAATGGGAATTCTTCCAGGTAAGGGATAAGATTGTCTGAAGATGTCCGGGTTGGGGGGAAAAAATAACCTGCTTCAGGGGGGAAAGTGCTGCGCTTACCGAGAGGCCCCTGGTCGTCTCGGCCCCGATAGTTTCCCGACTCCCGTCACAATGGGGGCAGCTGGGAGCAATTCCGGGCAAAGTGGGAAGCCCCTCTGCAGTAGAAGCATAGACGACTCTGTCGACGACGCTCTTTTTCTTCAGGGGGAAGGGGCCCCCTGGAGGCCCCCAACTGCATTGGTTCTCCTTCATCTGGTCTAAGGGTTTCAGGATGAGCTGGAGGGGGAACAAAATGCCGGGGAAGCACTCTCCGGTTCCCTTGGCGTTCACGGCGCCTTTCTGCCAGACGTTCATCAATTTGTATAGCGAGAGTCACCAGTTCTGCCCATTTCTCTGGGAGTGATGTATAAGACAAATGGTCCTTGATTTCGTCACTTAACCCTTTCCGAAACATTACCTTCAACACTTTATCAGGCCATGCGTGTTCTACTGCTAATTGTTGGAATTGAGTTACATACTCCAACAAGGACCCACGCCCCTGTTTCAGTTCTAATATAGCTGTCTCTGCATCTCGGACTCTATGGGGGTAATCAAAGAGGAAGGTGAATTCCCTCCTGAAGGCCGCATAGTCCCGGATCAGTGGATCCTGGCTAATCAACAAGGGAGTGGCCCATGACAAGGCTAACCCCTCTAAATGCCCGATAATAAAAGAAACCTTTGCTTGGTCAGTGGCATAGGTCCTGGGCTGTACAAAAAAAGCTAATTCACAGAGGGCCAGAAAACCCCGAAACATCTTACGGTCCCCATTGAACTTAGCAATCTTGGGGCCCTTGGGTTCCCGGGGGCTTAGGCCCATGGGACGCTCCTGTAATTCTCGGATGTCCATGGCCAGGGATTGTAAGGCCCGTGCCAAATCGGCCCCTTCGCTCCCTGCGGGGTTTTCCTCCTGTGGAAGCCCTATGGGCGGTGGGGCTGGTCCCATTTCCCCCCGTAGGGGGGCTGTAGGTGGGGTTTTTCTCACCGCACCCAGGGGTAAGGCCCCTGCCCCATCTACTGTCCCCTGATCCATGTAACAATAGGGAGGAGGGAAGGAAAAAATAAAAAGGAAGGATCTAGTGTTGCTGGTGATACTGTGAGGAGGAAGAGGGATTTTGGGGGAACAGGTCACAATTACCCACCAGGCACAAGGGCAATACTCTCTGTAAAGAAGGTCCCTCAGGGTCTTATAGAGGCACGGGGAAGATGCTACGAGAGCAAGTCCCAGCCAAAGCTCATCACTAGTGAACAGAGTGATGCCCACTCTATGTGTCACACGCACCCACAGATACCCAAGTTTCAAGGAAGGGGGGGGTGCAGATTCAGTGGTGGTTGGGGGGGGGAACACCAATAGGGCCCCGGGATCCAAGGACTATGCTCACCGGAAGGATAGGGCAGACACACACGGGCGACAGGGAATGAGGGAATAGATAAACCCACACACACAGCTCACTCGTATCAGACACAAAGAAACACCCGCCCACGCACTCACCTTTTGCTCAGCACACTCACCCCACTCAACCACACTGTTACTCGTACTCTCTCCAACTGCAACAATCCACGCTACGCTCAGGGTCAGTCTCACGGCACAAGTCCGATCACCAGCAACGACTTCCAGATCTCCTAGTGGTTTAAATAGGCTTCCCCTTACTCTGTGCTTGTAAGCACGCTGAATGCCGGATCCCTGCTTCCGGTTCCGGTTTGCACATGCGCCCTGTGTCCTGGGTTGCCGGGTTACCCGAGGACGCCACACTGGACTGCCTGCATTTCCCTGCTGTCAACAAAGGTGGGGGGGCGCCATGCAGCAGAGGTAGGAAGCGCCGCCGGGGCTTGGAAAACCGGCGGCGCTGAGACACCCGGAACCCCGCTCCCCCTTTTCCCCAGGACCTGATAGCTAGATACAGGTTTCCTTGCTTTAGTTTCACATATTTAGTTATCAGATATGAAACAATAAAACAACAATCCATTGTCGATCGATTGGCTCTAAATTCAAATTGTTCTATAGGGATTTTATTATTATTTTCTACCAATTTTTGTAATAATTGTACAATCTTAGTAGCATATAGGTTACCAGTTACCGAAAGTAAACTAATAGGTTGGTAATTGGCTGGGTCAGTGTTCTCACCTTTTTTACATATAGGTATGATCCAACTGGTCCCCCAGATAGCTGAAATTATACAAGTTTTTGAAATGATATTAAACTGTTTAGCTAAAATTGCAGACCACCAAACTGGAGCTGCTTGTAACAATTCTGCACAGACATGTTTAGGGCCTGCTGCCTTATTCCGCTTCATTTCCTTAATCTTCATTTCCACTTCTCTCTCAGAGAAGTATAGATCCAAAGGCAGAACTTCAGTTTCTAAGTTCCCTATAATATCCACGGTATCAATTCTCTCATCCTTGTATAACATTCCAATATATTCCTCCCAAGTACTATTTCCTATTGGTATTTCCATATTAGTCTGCCTAGGTCTTATTATTTTATTCAGAAGTCTCCAATAAAGCCCATTGTTCCTAGTTCTAATAGCAACTGCCATGGAAGGCCCACATCTTGTTATAATAACTTGCTTTTTTATTTTTAATTCGACACTTATATTGCTTTTTTAATTCTGAAAAATGAACCAGCAAAGAGGATGATGGGCTAAAGGGCCAGTTTTTCTTTGCTATTACTAACTGGCATTTTTCCACATGACAATCCTTATCGAACCAAACATTCATAGTTTTATAATATGGGCGACTTGGATTCAAGGATAGAGCCTTAATGGAAAAGACCATGATATCTATAAACTGATCAATGATAATACTTTCATCGTCATTACATAGAAAGATAAATTTCAATGCTATTAATTTATTGGAGTTGCAAAGCTTATAAAATCTACAGGCCAGTTCTGTTAGCTCTCCTTTCTTATAATATTTGATGCAATACTTTGGCTTTATCTTTAAAGCTCTAGGACTAAGTTGCGTCTTAAGCTGCAAATCCAATAATTTATTATCACTCTCCGGCCGAGGGTCAAGGGTAAGGGAAGCAATGTTTTCCCAGTAGGATGGATCAATTAGGCAATAATCGATAACACTATGGCCCTGTGATCCAGTATAAGTAAATTCTCCTGCTAAATCACCCTGTGCTCTGCCATTAACAACAGATAGATCTGTTTTATGCAAAAACGACAAAAGTAATTGCCCTGTTCTGGTAACACTAGTATCCATGGAGCATCGGTTTGGGAGCCGGGGAAAAGAACTAAGCTCTTCATCGGTTTTAAAGCATAGCCGCTCATCATTAGACCCAATCCTAACATTCCAGTTGCCCACAAATAAGCCAGCTCGTGGAAATTGATTTCTTAACACACTAACCAGTTCCTCCAAACTTGACCATATATTATCTTTGTAACAGGGAAAGGAAGCTGGCGGAATTTATATATTGCATATCACATACTGGGACTGGTTCCATAATTTCAATAAAGCCAACTGACACTCCGCTCTATCTGTTGGCAATTGAGTGAAATAAAGTACTTTAGATTCTGCCACAAGCCACAAGCATCATCAGGCTTCCCGAAATCCGGCTCCGCTTACCCACTTTTTGGCCACCCTGGGATTCTACTCTAAATTTACCTATGTTACTCTAGAAGGGAGCTGTGGACCCTAGCCAGGTTTCCTGAAGGCAGACACAATAAAATCTAGAGATACATCTTATCCAATCATCATCTAATAATTTATCTTTTAAACCAGAAATGTTCCAAGATGCTATTCTGAATGTAAGTGCAGATAAGGATTATTTAAAACAGGAAGTTTGAGGCTGTAGGGGGGACTCCCACAGGTGGCTTATTGTTGTCTGCCCTAGGAGGCGGGTTACTCCCACTTTTATGCCAGAAGTCACTTTGGGAAGATTCTACTAATGGTTGCTCCACCATTAGAGGGAGGACATGTACACACTGGTTATGTTGCTGTAAGAGCAATGAAGACCCTGCTTTACTAATCTGGGTTGTATCCAACAGCACACTAACTGTAGCCACCGAAGTACCCTTATTTACAGGAGTCCCTTCTTCTAATGAATCAAAAAAACAAGCCGCTGTAAGGGCCTCCGAATTATATTTTGGTTTATATGGGGTGTAGATGCATGTGCAAGCTCAGGGGCTTTATAATCTAATACAGCAGGGTGGATGTTCCTACGAATATAGTTCAGCCTTTGTAAAATAACATCTTGATCAAGTACAGACAAGTTTTTGTACAAACTATACATTCATGAAGTATCTCTAGCCCTGGATACATCCAACAATAATGCCCCAAGTTCCTTAACTATCTGTAGCCTACTTGGGATGTCACTAATGCCCTTTGATTCTGGGAAAATTTTCTCCATCAGAGTCTGGTTGGTATCTTCCATATTTGGCGAACTTAGTTGGCCCCCACTATCTCCCAGGTCTATACTATCATTGCTTGTACCTACTTCTTCATTTTCTCCCACTCTTAAGTTAGCCTTACATGTGAACTTTACAACTTTTATTTCCTTCCAGATCCTGACTTTTTATTCCAGTCTGCTTTAAAGATTCAAAGTGCTTAGGCTGTAAAATCTCTCGGAGAAGAATGCAATAATCTCAAATTATCTTCCCCGACCTGGAGAAAATTCATACCCTGATTCTGATCTCTAGTTAGGGAGGTATTTGGGGGACACTTAGGCTATTAAGAGGATTCCTGCCGTGGCATAAGAGTGGATTGTTTAAACTCAGGCTTCCTTGTTATTATAACCCTGTCTATATATCTTCTACTTGTAAGAAGATATTCAAAAGGTACCCCTGCCTTTGGGTAGGCAGATGCTCTACTTTCTCAATCAAATTTGGCCCTATGTCCTGCCCTAAAAGGTTGGACATATTTCTAGAAATATCCACCCCGCTTTCCCAAGGCGGGATAGTATTATTGCGGTAAAAACTTATTTTAAAATGGACTGCATTGGGAGGTATATCCATAACCCCAGCATTATATGCATGGGAAGGATAAGTATAAGGTAATCTATTTGCAGTAAATAATCTGCTACGTGGGGCCCCAAGCTCATTAAAGGTACGCAAACTTGTTCTAACAGTAGTAGACTTGACCTCCTGATTGGCTGATTTGAAATCCAGCTAATCTACTATGGTTTTTAATTGCTCTCCAGCTTTAAACAATGACATACTAATCTCAGAAATACTTGAGAATAGCAGAGAGACAGTGCTTGCAAACAGCTTAGTTTGTGAGGTCAAATATTCATTCATAGGGGCCTCAGTATCCTTCGCTAAATGTGCATCAGTTAACAATAGATCATGCTCTCTTCTCATCCCTTGGTTTCCCACTACTGCTCCCGGAGGCTCACCCACAGTTTCCAGGCAATCATACCTATAATATAGGCTGATAGAATTTCCTGCTGTCCTGGGGCATCTTGCCTCCTGCTCTTTAAAGGGAGTGCATCATGTGTGGAAAGATGAGGAGAGGAACGAGCCTGCTGCCCCTAAAAAGGGAAAGTTAGAGACAGGTCAATGTCTCATCAGCATCCATCAGAGAAATGCAGCCAAATGCACTACTGGCACTCTGGACAGGGGCAGTGTGATCAGATGATATTCCTCCCTCCTCTGTACTGGGGCACCCAGCAGCAGGCACCAGAGAAATGCATGAACTACTGGCACTCTGGGCAGGGGCAGTGTAATCAGATGATATTCCTTCCTCCTCCTAGTAATACTAAGGGGGTGCCCAGAAACCAGCAGAGCAATGTCTTCTGGGCAAGGGCAATGTGATGTGATGATATATAGTCTTCGTCCATAGTCCAATGGGGCACCAGAGCTAGACACACCTTTGAAATAATAAGCAGTACAGAACACAGAGATGTGAGTGGAATTAATTTTATTGCCTTTTTAAATGTATTAATTTGGTGGATGTAGAAAAGGAACTAGCCTTGTAGAGTTAATGCTCCTCAGAGGAAGGCAAAACACCACAACAGAGTTCCCAAAAAACCTAAATTAGTTAGGAGAAAAAAAGGACTTTGTTGTTTAAAAAATTCCTTCCTGACTCCAAAGAATAGCAGTCAGATATAATCTCTAAGGAAAAAACTAGTGTTTTCTAATTTCAAATTAAGTCATTCATTCAAATTGGGAAATGCTCAAACTTTAAAGGAAGCAGAACAGGAACACAAGTGAGTCCATCCTCCACTCCACTGCATCCTCTAGTCTTGATCATTCTGCAACACAGAAGAGGCATAAAACCAATCAAGTATTAGAATTAGAAGAAAATTGCACAAGCACCTGAAAAAGCACAATATTATTATACTACTCTTAATTTGCATCTGGGACCTCGTGCACCTGGGACCTCACATCCTCGTGAACGTTACACTCTTTGTTTCTCCCTCTGTTTCCCTTCCTTCGTCTCTCCCCCCCCCATCCCCTACCCCCATCTCTCAGATTGTACGTCCTAGGGCAGGGACCGTGTCTATTCAATTACTTTGTAAAGTGCCAGGTACATTGCTGGTGCCATATAAATGTTTGATAATAATAATAATTAATAATTTAACTGTAATTAACTACCTCTAAACAACAGTAGCACCAACAATTTAAAAACCTTCAACTTACAACTTTTTAACTTAAGGCATGAAAAGAAGCACAATTATGGAACTGTAAGACTAACAAACCAGCCACAGTGACTCATACTCACAACACCGCCCCCCCCTCCCCAACCTCACAGAGTGATTTATCTTAAAACCTCTGTGGGCTGTCCTCCTTGCACTTGCAGCTGCTAGAAATGCCTCACTCCACCTTGTGTGCCATCACATGGTGCCTTTTGTGTTTGGTTTAGTGGTGGTCCTGCAGCACCATCGGTCTTTGTTCCTCTCTGGCCTTATAGCCTGGAGCAGCAGGCTGTCCTCGCACTCGCAACAGACAACAGCAACACCTCTTTACCTTGTGTACTGTTAGTTCAGTTGGTGCCTTTCCTGTTTACTTTGGTCCAGTCACCAGGCAGCAGTCTGGAGCTGAATGACTGAAAAATAGGTTATCTTATTTGGTAGGTCTCCCTTCCTTCTTCTCCTCATCTGATTGAGAGTCCAGATCATCCTGTTTACTGAGGTCCAGCCTCCACTGGCGGCGGCCTCCCATTTAGGCCTAAGACAGTGCAGGCTGCTGTAGGTTTTTAGGTTTCCTCTCCTTCTACTCCTCATCCGATTGAGAGTCCAGATCATCCTGTTTACTTCAGTCCAGCCTCCATTGGCATCGGTCTCCTGTTTAGGCCTAAGACTACAGCTGAATGGCTGCAAAACAGGTGGTCTTATTTTGTAGGTCTCCCCTCTTTCTACTTCTCATCTGGCTGAGAGTTCAGATCATCTTCAGGTTTTAATATTAACGTCTACCGGAAATTTGCTCTGCGTTCCTTGAGCTGTGCAGACAGATCCATTGTTTTATTGTTGAAGTCCAGAATTTCCCTGATCATGTCATGGTACTTCTTAGAAAGGTTTTAATTCTTTTCAGAGTTGAGAAGCTTTGCTCTGATTCAACAGTTGTGAGAGGTGTCATCACAATCTTCAGAAATTTAACCACCTCTGAAAAAGATTCCAAATTGTCCTCTGTCAACACAGCAAGTAGTCCAGAATATCTTTGCTGGAACGGAATTCTGACCCGTCATATAAAGTCCCAAGCTCACTCCTCAGTCTGTCTCTCTCCAGCATTGGATATACTTTTGTTGCTGCATTAAATGCTTGGAGGGGAGAGTTCACTGTGTCATTCAAACAAAGTCCCCTGCACCAAAGTTGCACTCTGCTCTCTAGATGTTTTGTGAATTGAAATCTGTCACATGCATGAAACATTATAATATCACTCACTTCCACAGCTATCTGGTCTAGCGTATCTATGGTAGGTACACTTCTGTCCATCTGAGTGTTCTCCAGCAATATTGAACACATGGTTTTATTGCAGTCCCTTACTTTATTGATGCATCTTATGAAGTCGGTAGTATATCTTTGAATACCTACGAGTCTATGCTTTTTTTTAATTTATTTTTTGGAGCTCCTTGTAAAGCACATCAACATGGGGGCATTATTCTATGGCAAAAGGACAAGAAGTAGAGGAACTCCCCATCTGATTTCAGCATGTTTATGAATGATCCTGGCCTCAATACCGGTCTTGGGATCACTACTCTCTACTTGTATTTGGTTAAAGCACTCAATGAGATCCACTGTGTGCTCATAGATGCCGTTGACTGTCCACACGTTGAAGTTCTAGTGTGTTCTAGGTGCTTTGGGGAGCCTTCTCTTCACACTGTATCCAGAACATCAGTCCTTTTTGGAGATGAAGTGAAGAATGCAGAAATGCCAGACAGATCTTGAAAGAATATCCTTACTTGCTATATTTTAAGAGACAGCTGCCTGCATAATAAGGCTCAGCTGATGGGAAAAACAGTGAACAAAGTGTGTGTTCAGGTATACATCCTTTATCGTCCTCTGGACTCCACTGTGCTCTCCATGCATTATGCTTACTCCATTGTAGCTCTGAACTATGAGTTTCTGTTTGTCACTGTCCCCTGGGAGAGTAACACTGAGTTTTTCAAGCAAGGCTGTAGAAATTGTTTCACACAAGAGTCTGTCAAGTGCGTGAAGCTGAGAAATGATCCACAGCTGAACCCCTGCCATCAATGTATCAGAAAATCATTACTGTCTGGCAGTGGGTTGCGACATCTGTGTTGTCATCTGCTTTGATAGCCACAAAATCTGCATTTTTAATTTCATGAATTATGAAATCACAAGCAATTTCCAGCATGAAGTCCATAAGTCCATTTTGCTCCATTTTTGAGGTCCACTTGAAGACTTGCAGTCTTCAAATGTTGCTCAGGGTACTGTCAGCATTGACCAGCAAATCCACAGCACCACGAAACATCCCCAGATTTACAGATTCCCTCACTTTCATCATGTCCACATAGAGCTAATTCAAAGTCATCACAGAACTTTATACAATCAATTATTCTGTATAGCTCATATCTGTTGTGCTCACCCTCCTTGTTGTGCTTCCTTACAGCCACACAGTAGCCTTCATCCAGTCCTTCTGCGATGTTTGTTTTGCCCAACATTGATAGGTTTAGGCAGTTGTCAAGGTGGCTTTTACAAGTGTCATGTTTCTTTGCCTTCTCAGATAGGTGTTTTATATTCTTTACTCCAGTCTTTGTCCATGAAGCTTCACCACCAAACAGCAGGTAAGGAAAACAAAACAGTGAGTTCTTGGAAACACTACCACATAGCCACCACAACTTCTCATACCAGGAAGTGTTGAACCTGCATGTATAGACTTTCCCTCTGTCCTGTGCAGCTTGTTCTATGTGCAGGTCAGGACAATCAGGTCCCAGATGCTTCACCTGCAGTTTCTCCTCAAGATTCAGAATAGATAATGGCTTTGCAAGAAGTGAATCCACAGTATTCATTGTCAAGTAACTGTATTTCCTGCCTCTGTAGTCTGTCCTGCAAAATATGGGAAGAGACATGGGGATTTGGCACTGGCATCACTTTCATCAAGAGATTAGTGTTACCCTCCACCTTTTCTCCCTCAGCTTTGTGTATGTGTTGATACACGTCGGACAAACCCAATTTCTCTAAGCCATGCAATGCATTTCTTTTTATCCAGCATTGTCCCACACAAACCCTGGACAACAAGCAGAGAGGCAATCTATATCAAAAACATGAATCTCCAGCAGAGCGCAGCAATGACAGAAACAGCAGGGAATTGGATGCACCATGCATTGCTGCATGCTGAGTCTGGAGAACTTTAAAAACCCAATTTATTTAAGCTATGCAATGAATTTCTCTTTATCCAACATTGTCCCACACAAACCCTGAAACAAGCAGAGAGGCAAGTTATACACAATCATGAATTTCAAGCAGGGAGCAGCAACCACAGAAACAGCAGGGCATGAGATGAACCATTCATGGCTGCTGCAGAAAGATAAGGTCAGACAGTGGCAGGGTCCACCAGGCAGGGCCTCTCCCCTGCTCTCCAGCTGGGGACTGGAGAACCCAATTTATTTAAGCCAAGGCCAAGCCAGCCATGCCATGCATTTTTAATTGTTCCACACAAACCCCAGGGGACACAGCCAGCCACCACCACAACCTGAGAGATTCACCCAAAAAAATTATTTGCAAGCAGCAAGACAGGGACAAACAAGTTAACAACAAGTAGCGTAACTTCAGCCCCTGCCCCCTTCACACACACCAAAGGATGGAAAATAAAAATAAATAATAAGGAACAGTACTAATGCATAGTTTTCCCCCTCTCACCCCCTCCCAAAAAATCCACATGACCCTGGGACAGAGATATCCTTCCCAGTGCCTCCCACCCAGTCCCTCCCACTAACACACCCAATCTGGACCACAGCCACAAGAACCAACAACTTGTACCCTACCCCTCGCTCCCCAGTCCCCGATTCCCCCCCAAACAAAAAAAAGGCCCAAGTACTTACCAACCTCACCACAGCCCACTCAGCAGCAAAGCACTGGTGCCAGACACAGACGCATGACTGGCAAACACAGGGCAAAAAATAAATCCATACTGACTTGCACTCTTTCACTCACTAGAGTTCAGCAGAGGCTGTAGAGCTGTGCAGCAGGAGTTAGGCTGCCAGGCCCAGCCGCCTGAGGCAGAGGAGGGCAGACAGAGAGAAAATGGCACCACGGCACACTGCAGGGCAGACTAAGCAAAGAGAGCATGCGCTACAATCTGGTCTCTCTCACACACACGTGGTGTCCTCCAAAAGCCCACATACTGCAGCCCAGCCTGCCTGGCTTCACCTCTCTCAATTCTAGGCAGCAGGCACCATTATCTCCCAACTCCCCTTACAGAGTGGTGCTGTGGAATTACACCAGCCTGTCCTCTGCTTTCTGGCCTGGGCATTTACTTTAGCCACCCACACATAGTTTATAATTGCTGCCTTAAAAAAACCCCATAGGGGCTCTGCAACACTGCCCCCAACAGGGCTGAAAGTGGAATTGATTTTACTAATGCCTGCAGTATAGACAGCAAAGCAGCCGCCCATACTGCAAAGGCATTACTTTGTCCCCAAAAGGATGCCATAGGGCAGCAGCAGCATAGTCATGTGTCACGTCAGTCCTACCCCCCACCTCCAGTAGTAACTATGTAAAGTCGTTATTAAGTACCAAAGTCCCCAGCACGGCTCCTCTTCCTCCCCCTCCCAGGCTGTGCTGCAACTGCACAGGCGCTGGCTCGCTGCTGAGTAACTGTGGAGGTGGAGACTGGCCTGGAGAAGTCTGGAAGGAAGAAGGTGAATTTGCGCATGCACAGAGATTGTACATGCACAGAGATCGTACATGCGCAGTTCCAGTGAGTCGGTCCTTTAGACCCAGAAGTGCAGTGCTCCAAAGCGGTGCCATGGCCAGTGCCTGTACTGCGGTCCGGTGCAGCAGCACAAAATGGTCACCATGGGGTTTGTCAGGTCGGAGCCAGGGGAAGGGACTTGCAGGCCGGGGGGATAAATGCCCCTGGTGCTCAAGGTGGTACACTGCACCTGACACCCTCACTCACCAAACACACCCATACATCTAGCCCTACTCTAGCCATTTTTAGACAAGACAGAACAATAGAAGTACACCCATGAACCATGCATCCAAACACCCACCTGAAGGTGGTGTGGGAAGGTGCGCGCTCCTGTGACCCACGCAGCACCCACTCATGGCTACTCACGGGGCATCAGAGAAAAAGTCAGAGTGTACCATGCAGGGGAAGGCAAGAAAGTGCATGGGTAGACGCACCCATGCATCCTCTGCCCACGTGAACTGGGGCACCCACCCATACAAGCAGACAGGTCCCTGGCTGGCTGGCTGCCTCCCTTGTCCTGCCCACAGTTCTGCTGGAGCTCTCTGGGAAGCTCTTAGATGAAGAGCAGGAAATACAACACTGCATTGGTTCAAACCACAATGAACCCTCCTCATGATGGCCACCCAGGGAGCTGCCTGTTAGAATTCCTTCCCGTACACTCCACCTGATTGTAGCTGTTCCTCTCAGCAGACATGGAACCCCCCTTCAGCCATACTCATTTAAAAACAGCCTCTCTCACACACATTCACACATCCCCTCACTTCTCGCATGCACACACCCAACCCCTCTCCAACACACAACCAGGCCCCTCACTCACCTCTCTCCCTCACATAAATACTCACACAACACCCTCCCACATCCCCCTCCCCCACCAGAAGGGCTGCCCTGTTGTGTCAGACTGATGAGCCACACCCAAAAAAAGTCTTTATTTTCTTAAGTAAGCACCAGAATGCCAGTTTTAAAAGGTGTATGGCTATGGGGACGGAGCCACAGAGGCCCAAAATTTTGTTTTTGTCCAGGAGGTTTGCAAATTCTAAGACCATTCCTGAGTAAAATGGACAAATTATGCATAATAAACTGTAGTTTCATCTTTGGATTGCTAGAGCACAGCACAATAAGCTGGGTTCCCTCCTTCTTAAAGGGAGTTGGAGGTATATAGAGAGGGAGGCAGAATAACTGTAAGGTCAGTAATCTAAAGAGCATCTTTGGTGATTCATATCTCTGGACAGTGTAAACGAAACTCAGGGTGCAATCCTTCACCATTAAAGTCAAAGGTCAAAGGAATCACATGGTACCACGGAACAAGATGGCTGCTTAATCACTGAGATCCTCAGCCCTCCACACTACTTTTACATCTTGACATCATCAAAGTGATTTTATTTCTGAATCCCACTAACAGATGAGATTGAGAGGTCTCATTCTTTAGTGTCTCAAGCGATTGCCTTTCTGAGGCAGTTTTTGTCAGAGAAACTAGAAATAAATTCTCAGGATACATGGGATTTCTACAGACATAAGTGAAATTAAAAACTTACATTACAATGATGGAAAATAGTGTAGATAAGGGGTAATTTTAGACGTTACGTGCTCCCAGGTCACCACAGTGGATTCCCAACCATGGTGAGCCAGACAACTCCCTCCCGTGGTCCAGGAAAGCCCTGAACAAATGTGGTGGGAGCAGGACCATGGCAAGGAAATGGACAGATGGACCATGGCCCAGGGCAGCGCAACAGATGGCATGCCGATGCCGGTCCACGGTCAGAACACTGGGGTGGGGACACTGGGGTGGGGTGAGGTGGGAGGCAGACATGACCGACTGAGAGCAAAGGAAGCCATAAGCACCAAAAGGTAACGCCCACACAAGGGAAACATGAAGGGGAGGAGGGAGAGGAGCAGCTGCGGCGGCACACACTACAGACACAGGGAAGCCAAGGACACTGCAGAACACAAAGCACACACACACGCCCAGGCGCAAACATACCCGAACGGGACAGGAAGGAAGGGGGGGAGCACACTGGGAAGGTCAACACACACACAGCACCACAGACACGGGGGGCGGGGGGAGAGAGCCCCAGGCCAAGGAAGCTGAGGGGACCGGACTGGGCCAGGAACAGTCCAGGACATAGGAATGGCACCCAGAACCCCACTGACAGCACAGGGAGCACGGGCCACCCAACAGCATCCTCATGAATGTTGCATCCCTTGTCCCCCGAACTTTTGAGCCACGTTCGCACATCCCTAGTTAGCCCCAATGAGGAAAATACAAAGGAGCATAAACACTGGCAACATAACTGTAAGGTGCTAATAAGAAAGGCCAAGAAAGAACTTGAAAGGAGACTTGCTAAAGAGGCAAAAACAAATAATAAAACTTTTTTCAAGTACATCAGAGGCAAGAGGCCTGTTAGGGTGTTGGTTGGGCCATTAGATTACCAAGGAGTAAAAGGGGCACTCAGGGAGGATAAAGACATTGCAGAGAAGCTAAACGAGTACTTTGCTTCGGTCTTCACTGTGGAGGATTTTGGGGAGATACCCACGCCGGAACCCTACTTTGTAGGTGATGAATTGGATGAACTGTCACAAATCAGCGTGACCCTGGAGGAGGTTCTAGAGCAAATTGGCAAGCTTAATACAAACAAATCACCAGGGCCAGATGGTATTCACCCCAGAGTTCTGAAGGAACTCAAATGTGAAATTGCAAACCTGCTAGTAGTAATTTGTAACTTAACGTTGACATCTGGCACTGTACCTGAGAACTGGAGGGTGGCAAATGTAACCCCACTATTTAAAAAGGGATCCAGAGGTGATCCTGGAAACTACAGACCAGTAAGCTTGACGTCTGTGCAGGGCAAAATGGTGGAAACTATAATTAAGAACAGAATCACTGATCACTGGGCACATTGATAAACATGGCTTAATGGCAAAGAGTCAGCATGGATTTAGCAAAGGGAAGTCATGCCTTACTAGTCTCTTGGAATTCTTTGAGGGCAAAAACAAGCATGTGGACAGGGGAGACCCAGCAGATATAGTGTACCTGGATTTCCAGAAAGCTTTTGATAAGGTCCCACATAAACGACTCTTGAGAAAATTAAAAAGTCATGGAATAGGAGGTAGCATTTTTCTATGGATTGGTAACTGGTTAAAGGATAGGAAGCAAAGAGTGGGACTAAATGGCCAGTTTTCACAATGGAGGGATTTAAAAAGTTGTGTGCCCTAAGGATCTGTACTGGAACCAGTTCTTTTCAATGTATTCATTAATGATCTGGAAAAGGGTGTTAAGAGTGAGGTGATCAACTTTACAGATGACACCAAGTTATTCAGAGTAGTTAGAACACAAGCAGACTTTGAAGAGCTGCAGCAAGATCTTACAAGACTGAGTGCCTGGGCATCTAAATGACAGATGAGATTTAATGTGAACAAATGCAAAGTGATGCACATTGGGAAAAATAATCCAAATTATAAGTACACAATGCTGGGTACTAAGCTAGGAGTTCCCACTCAGGAAAAGGATCTGGGAGTGATTGTGAAATACTCAGCCCAGTGTGCCGCAGCGGTCTTTTTTGAAGTAGAATGTTAGGAATAGAATGTTAGGAATTATTCGCAAGGGAATAGAGAATAAAACTAAGGATGTCATAAAGCCTCTATACAAATCAATGGTGCAACGGCACTTTGAATATTGTCTGTAGTTCTGGTCGCCCCATCTCAAAAAAGGCATAGCGGAACTAGAAAAGGTACAGAGAAGGGCAACAAAAAATGATCTAGGGTATGGAACAGCACCCGTATGAGGAGAGGCTTGATAGGTTGGGGCTCTTCAGCTTGGAAAAGTGATGACTGAGAAGAGATATGATAGCGGTCTATAAAATCATGAGTGGTGTGGAACTTGTAAACAGGGGATGGTTATTTACCCTCTCAACTAGTACTAAAACTAGGGGACACTCCATGAAACTCACAGGAGGCAGAGTAAAAACAAACAAAAGAAAGTATTTTTTTTACTCAGCGTACAATTAGGTTGTGGAATTTACTGCCAGAGGAGGTGGTCAAGGCCAGCAGTATAGCTGAGTTTAAAAGAGTAGGGATGTGCCAACGCGGTTCGGATGTTCGGAGTTTGGGTTGAACTCGGCCTGTTTGGACAATCGAACCGAACGTTCGAATGGCCAAACACTTTAGAAAAGTTTGGATGAGTTCGAGGTTGGGGAAAATGTGACTTTGGGTGGAACAAACGTGTCTGGAAGGGGGAGAAAGCTGAGGATCAGACTTCCTGGCACCAGGGCTGGAGACCAGGGGTGGTTTCAGGGCCAAATGATACCAATACCGAAAAAACCTTTCAATTTCGATATTGGTATTGATAGCACTATTTTCGGATGTTTGGCTGAATTCGGCCAAACTGAGCTCCGCCGAACTGAACAACCAAACCCAAACTCAGGTTTCGAACTGAACGACCAAACGTCCGAACATCCGAACCGCGTTCTGTTCACACATCCCTATAAAAGAGGTTTGGACAAGTTTCTGGAAGATAGGTCCATTAGCAGCTATTAGCCAGATAGAATTGGGGAACAAAACCCTTTACTGTCGGGAGCCTGGGGTGACCCACAGGGAATGCATCGCATGGTGACCTGTTGGGTGCTTCTCCCAGGTCCTTGTGATTGGCCACTGTTCAAGACAGGATGCTGGGCTCAATGGACCGTTGGTCTGACCCAGTATGGCACTTCTTATGTTCTTACATTCTAATGTACTGGTCCCATTTCAACCCCCTACCAGGTCGCTGAGTATCTTTGCCAGGCGATCTTGGAGCTCCCAGGCTGTTTTCACTCTGTTCCCACTGTCAGATGACACCACTGCTTCTGGTTTGCTCCCTCTCACTTCCATATGTGCCTTCTCCCAGGGCCTTCCACTCACCACCCCACACACTAAACTTTTAGCCTCAGTTCTGCTCACCTAAACTTAATGGCCTAGGCTCTGGCCAGAGATTTTGAGGGTCAGCTGCCTTGGAACAAAGCTAGCAAGTGCTGCTCTGTTACAGCTAGCCTCCACACACTGTAATATTCATGTATCTTAACCTCACATTAAAAATTAACTCCATGCACGCATTCCAATCTCATGTTAGAAGAAACTCACGTTAGTGTCAGAGCTGCATTTACCTACCCTGGCATACGTGATGCAACTAACATTAATTTCCATGGTGAATGAGAAATGGCACGAGTTACAAAATCTCACATAAGATAGAAATTAACGTGAGTTTGTGTGATGTGGGCAAATGGCCAATATGTCACTATATCCTGATTTCTCAAATGAAGTGAGCAAGAAAAGAGCAGCCATTAATAAAATAAGACAATGTCTTCTTGAATCAGATGTCAACTGCAATTTTTTCTATGAATTTTGCTGGAAAAATCTCATCCTGATCTAACATCAAGAGAGAGAGCGTCAATTTCTTGATGATTTTTTTTTCTTTTTTCCCCCTGAGGTACTGTGCACCTTAGAGACACCGAGAAAGCAACTTTCCCTCCATGTATTTATTTATTTCAATTTTTATCCTACCCTTCCCTTAAAGGCTCAGAACGGCTTACAAATTAAGACATATAAAAATAAAAAATTCAAAAACATAAACAATTCAAAAACAAATAAAGGCAATTAACTCCACCCCCACCCCACTCACCAACCCTCTCCCTAATCCCTCCACCCCATCTCACACAACCCTATCCCCACCACTGCTCGTAACCCCCTCTTGCCACTCATACCCCCTTCTCACCATTTTGTGAGGTGATGGGGGGGGAGAGTTTTCCCTCTATTTATGAGGTACTGAGGGGACAGCTTTTCCTTCACATAAGCCTTCACAATACCTGTTATTGAAGAAGAGGCCTATATTTATTTGTTTGTTTGTTTGTTTGTTTTAAGTTTATACCTCACCCTTTCCCAAAGGCTCAGTGTAGCTTGTAATAATAAAAACACACAAAATACAATAAAAATACAGTAAAATCCCTTAAAATCCCCACCTTCACCCTAGAAACCCATCCACCCAATACCTGTCCCCACCTACCAAATGCTTTGCAAAAAGAAAAGCTTTACACTGCCTCTGGAATATGCTCAGGCTCTGACGGACCTTGGGGAGAAGAGAGTTCCATAATACTGGGGCAGCAACCAAGAATGCCTTACTGCAGGCCCTTGTCGTACAGGCAAGATTGGCAGGTAGTACCTGCATTATCTGCATGTTACTGGAAAAAAAAATCTATTTTTATAATAAAGAAAAGAATAAAGTACATTTACATTTTTAATTTCAGTTAAGATGTGAATTTTAAGGTTCTGTTATTTTGAAGTAATGTTGACAGATGAAGTTGGTGAGTGTATGCTTGTTGTATATGTTAGTGTAGGTATGCACTGAACATTATTAATCAATGGGAGACTATTTTTAGAATAAGGAAGCTTGTTAGTTGTCTGTTGGATGCAGTTGTGTTTGGATTAGAAGAGTTGTTTGCCTTCATGTACAATTTACAGGTGTGTAGATGTTTGATTGAAGTGGAATGCCACCTTAACTAGGATTTTTGTACATGGAATATTTTATAGTCATAACTCTACCATATTTATACCAAAAAACAATTGTAAATCTTTAATGCACTATTTGTAATATACAGTTAGTAGACAGATTGTTTAAATATGCTGTTTTATATTATTTTTTAAATATGTATAATAAGGATTATCTTCTAATAGTGGAATATCAGTTTATTACTTTCCTTAAAGGCAAGACAAAGAAAATAGTTACTAATAGAATATTTATTTATTATTATTATTTTATTTATATAGCACCAGCAATGTACCTGGCACTTTACAAAGAATAAGATAGACACAATCCCTACCCGAGAGCTTACAATCTAAAGACAGGGGGAGGGGAGACAGGGAAGGGGGAACTGAGGGAGAGACATGGGATGCAACAATCATGAGGATGTGAGAACTCAGGTACATGTTCTTGGCTTGGTTATAGTACATTGGGAGTTTGCAGATAACAGGTGGGGGATAATCCTGGGTGGGGATGGTTAAAAGGAGTTAGGAAGGGCAGAGCGGAAGAGGTGGGTTTTGAGAAGGGATTTGAAGGTATGAAGGGAGGGGGAAAAGCGGATGTGGGCAGGGAGGGAGTTCCAGGCGTGCGGGGCAGCGAGGGAGAAGGGACGAAGGCAGTTGGGGGAGCAGAGGAGGCATGGAAGCATGATGAGGTATAATATTATATACTATAATATAATAGCAATATTACAAATTGTAGCAATTGAGGTTGTATGTCTATATTAATAGTTAAACATTACAAAGATCATCAAAACAAAAAGTTTAACAAATGCTGATGTGCTCAGGGCATGACTATATAGTATCCTCATGAATGTTGCATCCCTTGTCTCTCCCTCTGTTTATTTATTTATATTTATTTTCTAGATTTCTACCCCGCCCCTCCTAAAAACAGCTCGGGGCAGCTTCCAACAATAAAATAATACATATAAGATATATATAAAACAATACATATAAGATATATATAAAACAATTTAAAACATATCAAAAATACAGTTCAGAGTATTAAAGCAGGGCCCCAGGAACACACTAAAACAATAAATCGGGTAGGGGAGATAAAACCCTCTAACCCCCCTCCCCCCTTCCCCAAAGGCCTGGGCGAACAGCCAGGTTTTACAACTTCGCCAGAATGTCAACAGACTTGGGGCCAGGCGAGCTTCCTCCGGAAGGGAGTTCCAAAGGCGCAGCCTGGCCACCGAGAATGCCCTCTCCATTGTGGCCCCCTGCATAATGTGGGGGACCTCCAGGAAGGCACCCCCGGAAGACCAAAGGAGCTGCTCTGGGGCGCGGAGGGCGAGGTAGTCCCTGAGGTACGAGGGACCCAGATCGTGAAGGGCCTTGTAGATCAGCACCAAAACCTTGAACCTAGCTTGGCACGCTATTGGCAACCAGTGCAGAGTCCAGAGCACAGGTGTAATGTGCTCCCGACGACCCATCCCCAAAAGGAGCCAGGCCGCCACATTCTGTAGTAGCTGCAGCTTCTGAGCCAGGAACCATGGAAGCCCCACGTAGAGCGCATTGCAGTAGTCCAGCCTCGAGGTGACGAAGGCATGGATGAGGGAGGCCAGGTCCGGGCTGGAGACAAACGGATGCAGCCTCCGCACCTGGTGCAACTGGTGGAAAGCAGCCTTCGGGACTGCCTCCACCTGCCGATCCAGGCGGATATCCGCATCCAATATCACCCCCAGACCTGCTGAGCTATAGGAGGGCGAACCTCCCCAATCAGGGGGGCCACTACCACCCTTGCTCTCCCCACCAACATTACCTCCGGCTTTTCAGGGTTGAACTTCAGTCTGCTCTGCCACATCCATTCCGCCATGGCCTCCAGACACTGGGATAGCAACGAGACAGCAGGGTCTGGGTCAGTTGAAAAAGAGAGGTAAAGCTGAGTATCATAAGCATATTGGTGACATTGCACCCCAAACCCTCTCACGACCTCCCCCAAGGGCTGCATATATACATTAAATAATAATGGAGACAGAATGGAACCCTGCAGAATGCCGCATGATAAAGCATGGGGGCAAGATGTCTCATCCCCCAGCACCACCCGCTGACTTCTCCTCGAGAGGAATGAATGGAACCATTCAAGAACAGTCCCATCTAGACCCCCCCAGGTCACGCAGCCATCTCAACAGCAGCCCATGGTCCACGGTATCAAAAGCGGTCGAGAGATCTAGCAGGATGAGAAATGTTGGACATCCTCCATCCATCTCCCAGCGGAGGTCATCGACCATGGTCACCAACGCCATCTCAGTGACATAGCCGGGGCGGAACCCAGATTGAAAAGGGTCCAGGAAACCGATGCTATCTGGAGCTGGATCGCCACCACCTGCTCAATAACCTTCCCTAAAAAGGAAAGGTTAGAGACAGGTCGGTAACTGGTGAGCTCATCCACATCCAAGGATGGTTTCTTCAGCAAGGGGCACACCCCAGCTTCCTTGAGGCTGGGCGACAGCCTCCCCTTCTGCAAGGACGCACTCACCACCCTCGCCAGCACCGTCCCCAACGTCTCCCTGGAGGCTTTCCCCAACCAGGATGGGCATGGATCAAGTTCGCAACAGGTGGCCCTCACAGACCCCAAGACATCCGCCGCATCAGCTGGCATCACTTCCTGAAACACCCCCCACAAAGCTGGACGGGACAGGGCCTCCATCACCTTGTGCTCTCCTTCTACTGCCCCTAATCCAGCATCCTGTTCCCCTTTCCCTGTCTCCCCTCCCCCTGTCTTTAGATTGTAAGCTCTCGATCAGGGACCATGTCTGTCAGGGACCTCATTCTGACATTCGCTTAATTCGCACAGCCACCGCGGCAGCAACGTTCGATTTAAAGCAACGCGCACTTCTGGGTTGGTGTGAATGCACCTAGTGCGCACAATTCAGCATTATGCGAACTGTGGAGTGTGGTTTGAAAAGCTGCTCAAACCAACGTTTAAAAAATTCAGCATAACGCTGAATTGTGTGCACTAGGTGCATTCACACCAACCCGGAAGTGTGCGTTGCTTTAAATCGAACATTGCTGCTGCCGCGGCTGTACGACTTAAGCGAACGAGCCCTTATTCTTTGTAAAGTGCCAGGTACATCGCTGGCGCTATATAAATGCTTATAATAATAATAATAATAATAACTTTGTTTTTACCAGTTTATGCATCAATGCAGGTACACTTGACTATACAGTAACTTTGTTTTTACCAGTATATGCATAAACGCAGGTACTTGTGGAAATGTATCACTTTCTTTACTGCTTTTGTTAGTGGATTTTTTAATATCTTAGATAAGCTAGTAAAATGAATATATGGTTGATGCTGCAATAACAATCTGCATTAACTATTTAGTGTGGAGTAGGAGTTTAGTTGTATTAGTATAAGCCATCAGGGGAATGAATGTGCCAAACTAGTGAGTTACTATTGGTTTGTTCATTTGTTTTTTAACAAACTCTTCTTTATTCCCAAGTGCTTGGACAAATATATATTGTGTGGATAACTAATTGAAATTAATATTATTTCATGGAATGTGAAAGGGTTAAATGAGCCCACCAAAAGAATGAAAGTACTCAGACATTTAAAAACCATTCATAGATTGTTTTATTACACGAAATGCATTTAAAAGCTGATGATGATTATGGACTAAAAAGTTAAGAGTAGGATCTGTATTAGGTACATCGCTGGTGCTATATAAATGCTTATTTTAATAATAATTAATTAATAATATTCCACACTTCACTTAATTCTTGAAGCAGAGGTGCAGCTATATTAATTCACAAACAGATTGCTTTTAAATTAATTAACAAATGGGTTGATTCTGAGGGGAGGATTGTAGTAACAGAAGATATTCTTAACAATAGAAAATTAATTATAGGCAATATTTATAATCTTAGTAGTGGAGATGCTACGTTTTTGTAATATATTACCAACATACTAGAATCAAAGTCTGACATTCCAATTTTTTTGGGTGGTGACTAGAACTATGTATTGGACAAAATGTTTAATAAATCAGTTAAGGTTAATAGAAACTCTCAGAAGACTGCAAACAAGCCCTCATATTTATTGAAGGACGCAGGGCTGGTGGAAATATGGAGACTTCACAACCTAAAGGATAAAGGCCCCACCTATTTCTCACCAGTTCACCTATCATACCGCAGGGTTGATTATTTTTTTCATATGCCAGTCTTTAATTGCTTCTTGTTTAACAGCAGCAATACATAAACTCCTAATTTCTGACCATGGTCCCATTAAAATACCAATTGATTTAAATCATTTTATTTTATTTTAAATGGAAGTTGGAAGCTTAATACTTCATTGCTTAAATATTCTAATTCTGAGCAGATGGAGAAATTGATCACATGTTTTATAGAAGATAACAGGCATTCGGTGTCATCTGCTGTAACCATTTGGGAAGCTTTAAAAGCTACCTTGAGGGGACAATGTATAAAGTTTGCTAGTGAAAGGAAAAAAAGAGAGATCTAAACTCTGACATCTATTAGACAAGAAAATTTTAGATCAATAGGGCACATAAACTAGACCCACAGAATGATAATATATTTAGATACTTTACAAAGGAAAAATACAACTATAATGATAATCTTTCACATCAGACTGAGTTTCAATTCAACAAAGTTAAACCCACAGCATTATTATGAGAGGGGTGATAAGGCAGAGAAGTTATTTGCTAAAAGATTTAAAGCAGAGGCATCAAATAAGCATATCTCCTCATAAGCATATCTCCTCAGAGGTAAGTACCTCTGATAGGAAAACACTTTTAGAACCACAGGAGATAAATAATGGATTTAAAAATTAGTTTGAGAGACCATGTAAATCAGATTTTAATTTTAATATGACTATGGCCTTTTTTACACGGCCCCCACAGAGTGGGTGTGTGTCGGTCGATGTGCCGGTGCGTGCACGGTGGGTGGGAGGGGCATGCATACAGGTGCACATGCATCCACACCCCTCCCCCCCCCCACTCATCCCTAAGCACAGGGCAACCACCGTTTTTCCTGGTTGCTCCGTGGGTGGAGATGAATGGGGATGCGTGGATATGCATGTTAGGCAGGAGCACCCACTCACTGCCCATGTACCGCATCCTTCACACAAACAAGATGTATGTCATTGCAATAATGAAAACAAAAATGACAATTTTTGTTATCGTTATTGTAATAACGAAAACAACATGCACACTCCTAATGGTTTGTTTTTGTGGGGGCTTGCAGCAGTGCCTGCTGCTGGGAAGGCAAGGTGGACCATGTGTTCTCCGGCTCACACACCACCCCAGGGCTCACAGACCTTCCGTGGGAGCAGGGAGGGGGGCATACTTGCAAAATTTTTATTATTTATTATTTATTTATTATAAATATTTATTACCCACCCCCTCATGCCTACAGCATCTCGGGGCAGTTTACAACATAAAACACACAAATAAAATACCCTAAAAAATCCATTTAAAAATACCCCATTCATCATATTTAAAATATCATTAAAATGTCTCTAAAATACCCCCCAACTATCCACCCTCCCATCCTCCCCTCCGAAGGCCTGGGCGAACAGCCAAAAAGGTTGGGTTGGTTGTGTCTGGGAGTGGTGCTTGGCACAACTGGTTTCTTTCTTTCAGATGGAACAGGTTTCTTTCTTTCAGATGGAACAGGGAAGACTGAGCTTGTGTGCCATAGGTGCATGTGGGGATACTGGGGGCCATATGACATACTGGTGGGGGAGTGAATTGCATTTCTCAAACTGCTCTATTAATTATTAATTATTATTATTATTAATAGTAGTAGTATTAATAATAATAATAATAATATAATATAATATAATTAATAGTAATGCACACATTCTGTACTATTTCTCTACAGTACGTTGGAGCTGGAGGACAACTGTGTCTTATCTTCAGCGCAAAGCTGTGAACTAAGTGCGAAGCAGATTGCATCATTGTAATTTACACAGTCAAAGTATGGAGAAAGTATTCTGGATTATTGAAGATTCCTATGTTTGATGATTGGAGCAGTCTATCAGGGAAGAGAAGCTTCATTTTTCCTCTGACAACAACATTTATAACATCTACTGGTTCGGAAAAGGAGGAATGAGATGGCCTGACATTCTTCCCAAATTGGAAGAGATTAAGAGGGGACAATCTATTCCACCTCTTTCTGGAATTGTGATCCACTGTGGTAGAAATGATTTGGGTCTACTCACAGGTGTTGTTTTGTTGCAAGCAATGAAAGCTGACCTGTTCAGTATCATAAAATCATTTCCAAACTGCAAGATTTTGGTTTCTGATTTGATTGAAAGACTATCTAATAGACACACAAGGAAGGTTTGCAGGCTTAGGAAATCAATGAGAAATGTAAAGAGAGCAATTCATGGTTTTCTACCCGATTGAGACATTAATACAATTTCACCTAGGGATTTTCCAGAGATTCACTTTCACTGTATGACAGAGATGAAGTCCATTTATTGAGAGCAGGACAGAATCAATTTTTTGGGTGGGGATTCCTTCCCTAAAAATAAGTAAAATATATAATGTCAGGAAACCCTGCCATATTGGGTATCAGACAAACGCTATTGACTCTTAGATCATGAATATATCATATTTCACTTTAGACCTCATGTGATCATTAAAAAGATCATCAAAAGGTCACATAACCAAAATGTATGTCATGTTGGGTGTCTAACTGAAGCTCCTGACACACAGATAACATATTAATGTTTTATTTGATTATCAATTTCATTTAACCCATAGAAGTTTAAGAACTAATAATTTAAAGAAAGTAAATTTTAAATATCATAATTGTATAACTACTACATTATATAATACTATAACATAAGAAGCCAGAGGAAGATTTGATGGGGAAGCAAGCACTATGAGGGGCAGTCTATCCAGCCCCAACCTCTGAGGACCCCAAGCTCTAAAAGGCTTTTTCCTCAATCTGCAAGACCCAGAGGGATCTGAGAAGCCAGAAGATGATCTGCTGGGGAAGCAGGTACCAGGAGGACAGACAGTTGTGTTGGTCTCTTCCACTTGCCTTCCGTCTTTCTGCTCTGTTAGAGACTGTGCCTGACCATTGGCATCTTTGTTATGGGTTGAGGAACTTGGAGTTGTATAAAGAAAAAAGTCTCCTCCTCCCCTAGTGTGAGCAGGGTGTATGACAGCTCCTAATGAGAGTGGGAGACTGGCATTAGGGTGAGAGACAAGTGCCAGGGTTGTAGTTTGTTGAACCTTACAAGAATCCTGGAGGTCCATCCTTGTACTTCATTTTCCTGAGAATTTCTGGGCAAGGTACTGTTGTTTGGTTGTTTATAATGTTTTACATAGATAGTGATTTTATTTTTTTTGGCATTGTTCTTTGCTGCTTTGGGAACTTCTTAGGTTGAAAAGCAGCATTATAAATTATTTAAATAATAAATAAATAAAACTGCTGGATTGCTGAAATGGCCTAAATGTATTCTTTCTTCCCATTTCAGGTCAACCACAGACTGGTGATATGGGAATTAGTGGAATACAAGTAAACATAATGCTGATGGTATTCTTTTGGGAGGCATGCAAGGCTCCCACCCATGTTCCAATTATGATTTGTGCATAATTTGTCAAAAAGAAACTGCAGCAAAATTAACTTCAAACCCTAGATTGGGAAGAAGCCTAGAAACCTGCTTGCCACTTTATGCTCTCCAGGGTTCAGAAGGTTAGGATTACCAGAGCCAAGAAAGAGTGGACCCAGGTATTGGGGAAGGCTATGCCCAGAAGGGCACCTCTTGCCTGGGGAAGGTTTACTCTAAGCCAGGGGCCTGCGAGGCCTGGCTAGCATGGACTTTGGGGGGGTTGTTGTTGTTGATGCTCCTTTATCTGTTGAGAGACTGAACTGGGCTTGCAGGGTGTGCAGCGACTGAGCTGACTGGCAGCCCAGAGAGACACTGAATGCTGTATGTGTGTCTATAATAATGACCTTGAGCTGATTCCCACATGACTTGTGAAGACTGCTGAATGCTGATTCATACCAGAAGTGACAGTCCAGGGGGTCTGATCCTGAAGGGACTTACCCCATGGAACTCAGCCCTGCTTCAGTGGGAGAAGGGCAGGAGTCTGAAGTTGAACATAAGAGAATTACCTTTTTTTCTCTGGGTCTTTGAGTAACTAATTTTTTTCCTATCTTGCATTATTTGCTGGATTCATCGCATATCTGCAGTTATGCCAGTGAAGGCTCAGAGGGCCGGGAAGAATAAGTACACATAGTGCCTTCCATTGGGGTAAAATTTCCCCAAGTTTCATCAGAATTGAATAAGAAACAAAAAGGTTATAGCTGGAAATAGGTTTTTCAGTGTTTTCCCATTATGTAAAAAACTAAAATTTTTGTTTTCGTTATTATTATTTGTTGTTTTTGTTATTAGAATAACGTAAAAGAAAATGTAAATTTTTGTTTTCATTATCATAATAACGAAAACAAATTCTACACCCCTACTTCCCTATACCTCGCCTTCCTTTGCCACAAAGAGACTGCTGAATTGTAGCCCCTTATATACTGTATGGGGGGAAGAAGAAGGGGGAGGGAGAAAGGGGTGGCTGTCTTGTTGTGGACCCTGATTGGCTAGACAATTAAGGGAGAGGGAGGAAGGAGTGGATGTGCTATTGTGCATCCTGATAGGCTAGGCAATTAAATGACTGCAGCTGCTGTACATGGCATCGCGTACCGAGGCACCAACTCGCCACCTAGTTGTTCCAAGTTTTCGCAATTCCAAAGTTCTGAAGTTCCGAGTTCCTAATATTTGCTAGGTCTGGAATTCTGAGTTCCGAATTCTGGATCCTTGGGAAAATTTCCAAAGTACCCCGGACCAAGTACCCAGAAATTTGAAAATTGTCCTGAGACCCAGAAGTACTATTTAGTGCAGTCGTACTATTATGCAATTAACTAACATTCAGGGGGTTAAAATTCTTGATCAAACTTATTAAATCAATTTATATGTATGTAGATGATATCCTACTTCTGTTGAAAACCAAGATAATTCATTACCTCATCTGTTAGCTCTGTTTGAGTCATTTGGTCAGTTATCAGGATTTAAGATTAATTGGGATAAATCCTCTTATATGAATGTGTCAAAGAGACCAGATCCATCCAAATTTTTCCATTCTCAGCTAAGGAAGTGTAAGGTAATAGACTATTGAGGCATACAATGATGTGCTAATCATTACAATATGGTGCTAATTAGTGCTAAAACTTTGTCCTCAGTTTTCCTCGAGAAACACTGAAGACCAGTCAGTGCATTCTGCCTTGATTTTCTGAGTTCTGAAGTTCAGAGGAAGGTCCCTGGAACTTCAGAGGCCAGCCAAACCTTGGCTGAGTCCAGGGAAGGGGGGCACAAGACGGGTAATCGGGGGATGGAGGCTGGTGCTAGGCCCCTGTTCCCCTTTCTCTGGCCCCCGCTGGCTGGGAAGGGAATAGACCAGCAGGGGCCAGGGAAGGGGTGTAGGGGTCTAGTGGGTGGCCTAGTGGGGGGTCAGGGGTGGGATGCTTAGGGGGGTGGGGGCTGAGCAGGCAGTTTCAGAGTTGGGTTAACCACCTTAGGGAGGGATCCTATACGATACGTGGCCTCTTCCCTGCTTGTAAGTTTAAAAGTAAAAAAACAAGTGTGTATGCAAAATGGCTACGCATGTGCAGAATGGTCCTGGTGGCCATTTTGTGCATATGCAAACCAGTTTTTGCTGTTTTGACGTTCTTGAGTTTCTTGCGAGAATCTCGAGTTTCTCATGAGACTCTTGCGAGAATCTCGAGATGAGAAAATCTTGTCAAGAAGCCTATTTTTGACAAGATTTTCGAGAAGGATGAAATCTCATTTCAGCCCTGAGGCCACTTCCAATCAGACCCAACATTTCACTCTTTGTAAGTGGAAGTGGAGTCTCAGTTCTTTCACAGATTCCTTGTTACAGTTTGGACAAGGTATTTAGCAAAACTGGGGTTGTGGTTGCAATCCTATCCTCAGGGAAGTCAATGGGTGTCTTTAGATGAACCTGGGGGTGACCACACACAGACCTACTCTGGGGGTGGCTAGCCCTGTGTCTCCCGCATACAGCCCCACCTGTACCAGGTTAATACCAACCTGGCAGCTGCTGCAGCCTGCAGTCCACCCATGCAACACCCCTCCCTCCGTCCACACTATAGAGCTGTGGACAGTTCACCCACCAGTCTAGGCTACAACCAGTAACTCTATGGCATTGCTTGGGGCAACTCCTAGTTGGGAGCAGAGCTGCAGCAGCCATCCATGAGTACACTGAATGCTGCTCTGCCTGTGACTGGTGCCCTGGGTTTGGATGGCCCACTCCACTGGTGGTACCCTGGGATGTTCTGGAGCACAACTAGTGAAGCTGGAGTGGAGCCAGCAGCCTCCGCCTGCAATTAAATGGATGGGCTGCCTGGGTGTGAGGTGGAGCAGAGTTACTATCACTAGTACTTATTATTTCTATAGTGCAACTAGGCATACGCAACGCTTTACAGTCAGAGATTTTCACTGGTCCCAGTCCAGTGGGCTTACAATCTAAGGACCTTTTTACACGAACAGAGGTGGGTGAGGGGATGGGTGTTTGGCCACGGTGGGTATAGGTGGGTGGGTGTTTGTTTACATGGACACACACCCACCTCCCCCATTTCTACCCATGGAACCACCTCCAGTTTTCTGGAGGGCTCCGTGGGTGAGCGATGGGTGGAGGTGGGTGTTGCACGGGAGCGCACACGCACCCCCATCCATCTCACTTGGTGTTCACATGGGCAAACACCGAGTGTACACCCATCCCCCTACCCACCTCTGACCGTATACACGGATGCCTTCCACCCCCAGAGCACACCTGCCTGAACACCAAATGTGTATGTGTGTGTGTGGGGGGGGGGTGCCCATGTAAAAATGGCCTAGAGTGGACAAGGGTGAGGGGAAGACAGGAAAAGACAGACAGACACACACACATTCCCATTTTACAGATGGGGAACTGGGGCTGAGATATTGTGACTTTTAGATGGACAGAGCCATAGTGCTATGTGTCTAAAAGCACCCAATTGCTCAGCTCCCATTGACTTTAATAGCTGAGGACTGCACTTTGAGTCTTTATTTTTCTGCATGTAATACAGACATATTATTTCCATATCAAGGACATAATCTAGGTTTAGCACAATAAAGTTTGCAAAGTACTTTGGGTCTGAAGCCAGACATTTTATTCCCAACATTACAAGAAAAACTAGTCTTTGAAATCTACAGAGGAATTGGAATCAAAACCAAAAGTACATGGACAAGTAAAATAAGCAATGTTGAACATTTGTTTAACAGTGGCTAAACAAATACTTTTTTTTCTTGCTGTCTCCCCCTCTCCTCAATCTATACAATTCTCTTGTCTTCCTTTACTGTATTTCCATGCTAATTATTCAAAGGCTTAGATATAGGGTTGCCACTTCTCATGGTTTTGACCTTGGAACTCTCATTTTTGCTTAGTGAAGTGTCAGGTTCAAAACCATTAGAGTGTTTAACACTACAACCAAGGAGGAGCTTTTAGGATGTAGGCAGACATGGAGTCAGGATTGGGATACAGAGTGTAGGCAGCCTATTTGGGAGCGGAACCAGGGGACCAGAGAGCAAAGCTGAGAGAGAGCCAAGGAGCAAGAAGAGGAGCACAGCTTGGGCGGTGGGGACAAGGCAGCAAGAGACAGCAGGGAGCCTGGGCTGCATGGGGAACATGGCGAAAGGGAGCAAGGCTGAGGGGAACTGGGAAAATGAACCAGGGAGAGATGCTTAGGGGAACCAGGGATAGGGAGCAAGATCAACGCAGGAACAGATGGGAGAGTGTTATTCCACTCAACTTCCCGGAGCTACCAGCAAGCCTTATATGCTAGCTGGAAACCAGCTAGGAAGCTGTGAGGCATGACAGTGGCTGAAGATGGACAGGAGGTGGAACATAGATAGACCAGAGCAGGGAGGCCTCTTAGGGAGAGTGGCTGAGTTTGTGGCAGGTTGAAGTAGTCATGTAAGATGGCCAGCCACCGCTCCAGGAACTCCAGGGGCATGGGTTTGAGGCTAGGATCTGACAGAGTGATGGCATTGGCAACCCTTCTTAGTAGGGGTGGGAATATCAGTATCGGATAAATCCGATACACCCAATAATCAGGTATATCAGATTAATCCGATAATCACCGGTATCAACATACTGGATTTTTAACATTGGCTGCTTTACTGTTTTTTTAACATTGCGGCCATTGAAGTAAATGGCCGCAATGTAAAAGAACCGGTAAAGCGGCCAGTTAAAAATCTGGTATGC
Organism: Sphenodon punctatus; assembly: GCA_003113815.1. Lineage (NCBI taxonomy): Eukaryota > Metazoa > Chordata > Lepidosauria > Sphenodontia > Sphenodontidae > Sphenodon > Sphenodon punctatus. The sequence continues at coordinate 895,519 of QEPC01008922.1, forward strand.
CACCGGTAAATCCAATATCGGGGAGCTCCGATACCGATAAATCCGGTATCTGGTATTGTCCCCGGTGTCCCATCCGTACTTCTTAGATACCATTTTTTTCTCTGACAACTGGGCTGTGTGTGGAACCCATTTTGATTGAGTTTTTATTTATAGTTAACTTAAATGCATTCCTTTAAAAAAGCATTTCTTTACACCACTAAGGAAATAACAGTTCCTTCTGCTTATATTTTTATCATCTGTTGACATTTTGGAAAAGAAGCTTTTTTTGGCTCAAGGAATCTGTTTATTTAATCTTTGCACTCCAAAAGGAAATGACATAATCACTTAGCATTAAGTTCCCACCTTCAGGAAAACTGTTGATAACCATGTGTTGAGGCACTTTTCAGGGAGAGTTCAGACAGAAATAAGCAGCTGTTGCTATCGCTGTAGCAAGATTGTAAACTGACAGCCCTAGGTCACAAGAAGAATGAAAATCCCATAAAGGAGCTGAACTTGTCATCACCTTGTTACCACTGAGATGACAAAAGACTTGTTAAGACAAGTGTAAAAATTCTTGCCATGAAACAAAAGCAGGAAAGTATAACTCCAATTATAACAAACAAACAGAGAGAGAGAGAGAGAGAGAGAGAGAGAGAGAGAGTGCTGCTGCTGCCGCCACTGCCAAATATGACAACATTTGGTGATCCAGAGAGAGTGTGGTTGCCGTGTTCGTCCCAAGTGACAGAGAGACAAAGTAGCTCGAGTCATATCTTTTATTGGACCAACTGTTGTTGTTGGAAATGAGCAAGCTTTCGGGCCACACAGGGCCCTTCCTCAGGCATGTAGCATAGTCAGTAGAAATATATAAAATGAGCAAATATAGGACAGGTATATATGAGGGGCATGGAATAAGTGGAATCAGATAGGACAGGGTAGCAGGTGGGGGGGAGGGTAGAGAAAGAGAGGGAGATGTGACAGGCATTTAAAAATAGCTGTAAAATTATATATTGGTGTATGAGACCAATAAACAGTGGTGTCCAGGAAGTTGATGCTGGTGTGGGAATATTTATTTATTTATTTAATGATATTATACCCCGCACCCTCCTGCTCACATGGCAGCTTGGGGCAGCTCACAATCAAAAATATAAAAATATAAAATATAAAAAATATATCAAACATAAAATATAAATTACATAAAAACTCAGTAAAAAGCGCAGAAATAAGAACCTTCCCCTAAACAGCATCGTAAGCTTGGGGGGTGTGGAGAAGTGCAGAGGCCGGTCGTGTGGGCTGGCCTGGCCCCTCCCCTACCCGGAAGCACCTGAGGCTATTTAGCCCAGCTGCCAGCGGTGTCGTCAGGGGATTCCACCTACCTGCAGTGCCTTGGACCATCCTGCGGCCGCTGATGGGGACCCGCTGCTGCTGCTGCTGTTGCTGCCTGGCTGTCCTGCTGCTCCATTCGCTCCCCCGGGGATCTGTGGTGGGGAGAACAGCATCGTGAGCTTGGGGGGTGGGGAGAAGTGCAGAGGCCGGTCATGTGGGCTGACCTCGCTCCTCCCCTACTCGGAAGCAGCTGGGGCTATTTAGCCCAGCTGCCAGCAGCATCGCCACAGGCCGCGAGCCAAAGGGTGCGGCACTTGGGTCACTTTGGGGCCGCAGGGGACTCAGGGGTTTTTGGTGGGTAGGGGTCCTTTAATCTAGGGCTAGGGAGGAAGGGTGGGGGTGTAGGAGGGGTGGTTAGAGGGGGGTGAGGGGTTTTTAGCACCAGTCCCTGGTGGCAGCAGGGGCGGGTGTGGGG
>QEPC01008922.1:897395-924005 GCA_003113815.1 Sphenodon punctatus
GACCTGGCCTCCCTCATCCATGCCTTCGTCACCTCGAGGCTGGACTACTGCAATGCGCTCTACATGGGGCTGCCCTTGTTCCTGGTTCAGAGGCTGAAGCTAGTGCAGAATGCGGCGACCTGCCTCCTGTCAGGGACGGATTGTCGGGAGCATATAACACCTGTGCTCCGGACTCTGCACTGGCTGCCGATAGCGTGCCGAGCCAGGTTCAAGGTATTGGTGTTAATATACAAGGCCCTTCATGGTCTGGGCCCCTCATACCTCAGGGACCGCCTTGCCCTCCATGCCCCAGAGTGGCTCCTTCGGTCTGCTGGGGGTGCCTTCTTGGAGGTCCCCCGTGTTAAGCGGGGGGGCCACAATGGAGAGGGCATTCTTGGTGGTCGTGCCACACCTCTGGAATTCCCTCCTGGAGGAAGCTCGCCTGGCCCCAAGCCTTTTGACATTTCGGTGAAAGTGTAAGACCTAGCCCTTCACCCAGGCCTTTGGGGAGGGGGTGGGGTGGGGAAGGGGGTGTTTTATCTTCCCCCCACCCTTATTAATTTATTAATTTATTTATTTATTATCCCAGCCTGTTTTATTGTAGTGTTTTTATGGATTGTTTTATTATATTGTTTAAATTTTTAATTGTTTTATAACTAACTTGTTAGCCACCCCAAGCTGTTCGCAGGAGGGGCGGGATATAAATTGAATAAATAAATAAAAAATAAAACCCCTCCCCCATCTACCTCACCAAAGGCCTGGCGGAACAGCCAGGTTTTACACTGTCTTTGGGAAGCAGGGAGGTCTGAGGCTAGGCGGGCCTCTATCGGGAGGGAATTCCACAGCCTAGGTGCGGTCACTGAGAATGCCCTCCCATTGTTGCCACCTCAAACACCCAGGGGATCTTGAGTTGGGCACCCCCAGTTGACTGCAGGGGTCGGACAAAGGCTCGAGGCATCAGGCGGTCCCACAGGTAGGCAGGGCCCAGGCCGTATAGGGCTTTATAGGTCAAAACCAACATCTTGAATCAGACCCAGAAGATAATAAGCAGCAAGTGCAGAGAACGGAGCACTGGTGTAATGTGCTCACGACAACGCGTCCCCTTAAGGAGATGGGATGCCGCATTTTGCATAAGCTGCAGCCTCCGAACTATGACCAAGGGTAGCCCTACGTAGAATTCATTGCAATAGTCCAGTCTAGAGGTAATGAAGGCATGGATGACAGTGGCCAGGTCAGAGTCCGAGACATACGGCTGAAGCCATTGCACCAGATGTAATTGGCGAAAGGCTCTCCTCACCACAGTCTTCACCTGGAGATCTAGGCAGAGCTGGGATCAAGGAACACCCTCAGATTGCAGACTTGAGTAACCAAAGGAGGGAAAATCCCATCAATGATGGGGGCTACCACTCCTTCAGCCCTACCCACCAACATCACCTTTGTCTTGTCAGGATTCAGCTTCAGATGACTCTCCCTCATCCAGACCCCCACAGCCTCCAAACACCGGGTACGCACTGAGACTGCCAGGCCTGGGTCAGCTGAAAAGGAGAGATAGAGTTGAGTATCATCGGCATACTGATTACAACGTACGCCGGACCCTCTCATGACCTCACCGAAAGGCTGCATGTATATGTTAAACAGGAGAGGGGACAAAATAGAACCCTGCAGGACTCCACATGTAAGGTCCTGGGGAGATGACGAACACTCCCCACGCACCACCCACTGAGTTCTCCTGGCCAGGAAAGAGCGGAACCATTCAAGAACAATTCTGCCAACCCCAGCATGATCCTGCAGATGAGTCACCAATATTCCAAGGTTAGTTTGATAGAGGGCTACGGTTGGAGTGGAATTCTAAGAGTGAGTCCAGATCGTCTGTGTACTGTCAGTATGCACAATAGCAACCTAGAGAAAGCAATATACAAGAAACCAAAAGATCACCACACCTACCTCCATCAATCCAGCAACCACCCAAGACACACCAAAAATCAATTATCTACAGCCATGCACTCAAACACCACAGAATCTGCTCTGACAAAGAGACCTGTGATGCTCACTTCACACTGCTTAAAACTAGGGATGGGCGAACGCGGTTCAGAAGTTCAGAGTTCAGACTGAACTTGGTCTGTTCGGTCGACCGAACTAAACTTCCGAACCAAAATCGAATTTCAAACTGAACCAACCCGAGCTGAATTTCCAAACTCCGTTCTGTTCACCCATCCCTAGTGGCAACACACATCAAAAAACCTGGTTTTGAATGACTGAACCTGGTTCGGAAGTTCGGAATTTGACTGAACTCTGTCTGTTCGGTTGACCGAACTGAACTTCCGAACCGAACTTGAATTTCAAACCGAACTGAACCGAACCGAATTTCCGAACTCTGTTCTGTTCGCCCATCCCTACTTAAAACCACTTTCACAAAACAAAGATATTCCATCAGAGAAGTAGACTGAATTATAGAAAGAGCCACCCAAATCCCTCGAGAGAACCTGTTACAAACAATACAGAAAGAAAGAACCCATTAACCACACACTCCTTGTCGTCACCTACCACTCCACACTGGAACCTATATGTGGCATCATCCAGCAGCTGTAACCGATACTTGATGGGGACAAAACCCTAAGAAAAATCTTCCCTGAACCACCGCTTCTGGAGGTCAAACAGCCTTCAGCCTCTCACAGCAGATCATCTGGAGAAAACTACCCACCACCCAGGACACCCTAACGTCAATAGGAAGAAAATCTTGCCAGAACAGTCAGTGCAAAACTGCCAACACATTTCTACCACAAACCACCATCAACACTCCCTCCCCCCGCCCACTGGAAACCATTCCACATACAAGGCAACTACACCTGCAAATCTCAAACAGTGGTGTGTTTTATTCAGTGCACCAAATGCCGCCATGGAAACTATGTTGGCGAAACCCAAAAAACCGTACACCAATGTATGAACTCTCATAGATATACAATTATGAACAAAATCACTGACTCTACAGTGGGCAATCACTTTCCCCAGCACAACCACTTCATATCAAACCTCTCAGTCCTCATCCTCAAAGCAAATCTAAACACCACCCTCAGAAGATAGGTCTGGGAACTAAAATTCATAACTTTATTTGATACCAAAAATAATTGACTTAACAAGGACCTATATTTCTCCAGCCACTACATATCTGGAATACTTTACAGTATGCTGCATTTTTAATTTCTGTTATCCTCTTTACCAACTTCCTAGAAATCATGCTAACTTCTTTGTCTCCTGGTCTGTAACTCACCTTGTCAGTTGAATATTCCCCTTTGTGTTACTGTGAACCCAGTTCCTTTGATATGCATATTCCCTTCACCTTATAAACTGTTTCCCAATATACCCCCTACCCATTTATTTTCCTTCTTTATGTGTTTACCACTATCTATTGTCTATTGGTCACTTACACTAATATATAATTTTACACCTGTTTTTAAATGTCTGGCCCATCTTTCTCTCTCTCTTTAAACACCCCCCCCCCCTGCTACCCTGCCCTATACACTCCTACTTATTCCATGCCCCTCATATATACCTGCCCTACATTTGCTTATTTTATATATTTCTACTGGCTATGCTACATGCCTTAGGAAGGACCCTGTGTGGCTTGAAAGCCTGCTGATTTCCAACAACAACAGTTGGTCCAATAAAAGATATCATTCGAACCAAAGTTTGGTGAGAGAGACCCATAAAGACATTATGCCAAAGTCAAAGATGATGAATGTCAAAGGCACACTGTTTTGTGAGCTCCTTTTTTAATAACATCAACAGTCCATGAATGAAGGCAAACAAAATCATAAAAAAGGAGGGATGGAGAGTGCAAAAAGAAAGATATGAACATTTCTATGAAGAAAAAGAAAGAATCTAACAACATGAAATACTCTCTTCTGCATTATTTTACTGTATACATTTTTTAAATAGTTATTGCACTAAATGACTGGACCAACTGCTTGTGATAAAGTTGGGCAATGCAATCCCCTAGTCATTTTGTGCTGCTGATAACCCCCAAAGTCCCACTGAAGTGAATGGGGATTGCACCAGTGCTAACAGGCACTAATCAGTAAGAGGATCCAATGTGTCAGTGATTCTCAAGCTTTTTAGACACACCTCTGAGCTGTTCATCTAAGGCAATTGAACCTCTCCCCCTGCCCCACTACAAATGTACATGTGCACCTTTCCTTTCCCTTGACACCCTAACTTTGGGTAATTTCAGATGTACCGGGCCATCAGGCCCGCCCCGCTGAACCACGGACTAGGATCCGTTTTGAATCCCGGTCAGGAATCAGGCCGGTCGTCCTTTAGATGGGCCAGCCTGATTCTCACCGGGCTGCATGGTGCAATGTGCGGCTGCACAGTCCCGCCCTCCCTGCCCCCCGCGCTCCCCCGGCCACCCACCCTCCAGGAGATGGGTGGGTGCAGCGGCCAATTCGGCCAGTGCGCCCGATCCCGTCCCATGATCGGGACCATGATCCAGCAGAGCTGAAGGTTACAGACGTACCCTTCAGCCCATCCTGGATTGTGGCCAATCCAACCATGGTTGGGGCCCAATCCCACCACGATTCTGAACCTCCGGGCAGCCGAAGGTCCAGAATCATGGTCATTGTGATTCCCACCAGTGATTCACTGGGGTGAACTGAACATCTGGTGGGAAACACAACAGATGTAATGGGACCAACAGCCACCACAGGGGATTCGCTGTGGTTGACCGTGGTATCATTACATCTGAAATTACCCTTTGTCCCTGACTAATAAAGTAGATTAGACTATAGACAGGGGGCAGGGGTGGGGGTATCTGTGCCTTCACAGAGAGAGAGAGAGAGAGAGAGAGAGAGAGAGAAAATAATTAGTGACGAGGTACAGGAGGAAATCCACCCCCATACACACACACACACACACACACACACACACACACACACCTCTCCAATAATAGATTCAGGGAGGGGGGTGTCTTTCTTTCTGAGGCATCAAAGTTGTGTGCTACTGGAGGTGGGAATGGTGGAGCATTCTGGTGTCTGGGTACTAAAATCATATGTCAGGTGCCTGGATGGTGGGACCTGCATGCATGTATAATAACTAATTGCTGTATTTGGGGTCGGGGAGGAATTTTCCCTCAGGGCAGACTGGCACTCCACTTGGAGGTTTTTTTGCCTTCCCCTACAGTGTGAGGGTGTGTGGCTCACCTTTTGAAACATACAGATCTTTCTTCTTATAAAATTGTTCCCTGCTATTTCAGGCATAAATGTACTATGGTTGGTCCCTGTCTCTACTTGTGACAGATTTTTTAATAGCCTTTGGGCACTTTTAGATGAACGGGCCAATCTAGCGCATTGAAAAATGCACTTTTAGAAAAGTTGCACACAGAGCGTTTAGACGTCCTGGAAGTCACCAGCAGTCATTGGAATTGCAGCTCACACATTTGAAAGAGGTCTTTCAAATGCAGTTTTAAAAATAATGCACGAGCCGTGATTCCAGTGATGGCCAGCAACTTCCACAGTGTGTCTAAAAAAAACCCCACGTGACTTTTCAGTTGCTTAAAGAAGTACACAACAGGTCACTATGGGGCAATCCATTCCTGGACTCCTGATAGTAAGAGGTTACATTCCCCAAACCTAGTTACCAGTGCTCACCAGTCGCTGTTGTAGGTGTGCTGGTGGTAGATGGCCACAGATGTTTTACAAGAGCACTGATGTTTTTTGATACATGCCAGGAGCTTGAAGCTGTACATTTGTCATAAAGATGATTTATCATAAAAATCTGTGTTATGTGAACACTTACCAGCAATAACACGCTAGTATGTTTAATATGTGTGCAAATCTTGGGAAAAATACACACAATCACATAGCAGTGTTACCACAAGCAGGTTCCCTAGAAATTAATATCTATCTATGTACAAGCAAGAAAAGGTTTGCTGTATATCAAGAAAAAAGAGAGAGTATGTAAGGTTCAAAGAAAATCATCACTGCAACTTTGAGAAGCACTCTTCTCTGTTGAGACTGTGTGGGAATTTCATGTGCTTGATGGGATTTTCTCTCTTTTTATATGGGTATTTTCAGATGTTACAAGATCACAGTCAATCACAGTGTATCCCGCCGTGGGGCCAAAGCGCCCTGAATGTTGTTCGGTGGCCCCCATATACTCACCATGGTCAATACCCACATGGGGTCAATTTCAACTACGCTTCCAGGGCTCCCCGCCGGACAATCCCCGAAAGTGTGGTCAAAGAGATTCCCGACGGGAACCAACAAAAAGTAACGTCTGGCCGGTAACCACCGACCGGAAGCAAAGGAAATGATTCCCAGCTGGGGACAAAGCACACAGTGTCGCTGCCAGGCAATGAGCGACAACACAGGCCGGGGAGGGAGATTTAAAGGGCACACAGCAGCAACCGGGATGAATCGCCCTGGCGCCTTCTCGGTGCTTTGTCCACGGCCTGGCCCGGGATTGGCGGAACGTCTGTTGCGCTGCCACAGGCTGTGATCTATCAGCCCGATTCCCTGCCGTGGTCCCGGTCCCGTCCCGTCTGTTTGGGGCTTTTTTTTGACCACAGGGGGTGGTTGTTCGGTTCACCCCCGCCAGGGATCCACTGTGGTGAATCGGGACCGCGTAAAGTCTGAAAATACCCATAGTCAGCTATAAATTTTGTAAATGCTAAAAAATCATACCATCTCTATTTGGATGGGAGAACTTCAGTCATGTGCTGGGTCAACAGCCACATCTTGTTCTCCCTTCACTTGCCTTGACACTGCTGTGACTAACAGCCATTTTTACACGGACACACACACCCCGGTTGGGTGTTTGGGCAGGTGTGCAGGGGGGGGGCATCTGTGTATACGACTGGTGGTGGGTCTGGATGGGTGTTTGGCATATGGTTCACCATATGCCAAACCTCCTGACCACCTCGCCAAGAGGTTGCATGTACACATTGAACAGGAGAGGGGACAGAACAAAACCATGTGGGACTCCACATGAGAGGTCTCGGTATGTTGAAAAATAATCCCCAAGAACCACTCTCTGAGTTCTTCTGGCCAGGAAGGAATGGAACCATTCAAGAACCATTCCGTCCACCCCTGCATGGTCCCAGAAGCACATCACCAACATCTCATGGTCAACGGTATCAAATGCCACCAACAGATCTAATAGAATCAGCAGGGTCGAACGCCACAAGCACAGTTTGGTGCCATAACCCAAACACAATCCAGACTGCAAGGGATCAAGAAAACTGATATGATCCAGATGCTCCTGCAACTGTCGTGCCACTACCCGTTCAATAACCTTCCCTAAAAGGGGAAGGTTAGAGACAGGCCGATAGCTGGTGAGGGAGTAAATGTCAAGTGACGGTTTTTTGAGCAAGGGCTGCATCACCGCCTCTTTAAGACAGCCCGGTACTCTGTCCTCCTGATGGGATTAATTGACCACTCCAGCCAGCAACGGCCCTATTGTCTCTTGACAGGCCTTGACCTGTTATGTATCAATTAGGCAATATTGGCCATGATCAGAGACACAAGCAGGATGAGGTTTGGACAACTCAGTTCAGCTTATTCAGCCACAGGCCTCAGGCTGACACTATCCAACTAGGCCTATGAGAATAAAGTTGTAAAAATCACTTTCTAAGCAGAAAATGTATTTCCAAGGCCACAATAACAAACCCCAGGCAGCCACTATCTCTGAGAACACAGAAAGAGGCATAAGAGAAAACAAAGAGATTTTGTAAGAAAGGGAGGTGCCCTCCCCTACGAGTAAACAGTAACTCCCGAAAACTCCCTGAAAACTCCAAACTAGCTTGGTGGCTGTGCTCCAAGTGATAGCATAATGAATATGTAGGGGTGGGACTTCAGGCAAAAAACCAGATACCGGTTTTACCGGTTTCCCCAAAACCGGTTTACCGGATTAGAACCGGTATACCAGTACCAGTATTTTTCCATTGATTTCAATGGGGAACTGTCCCCATTGAAATCAATGGGGAAAAAAACAATACCTCCCCCTTCCCCCTCCCAGGCTGTGCAGGTGGAAGGGGGGACACCCCCCACCCACCCTGCCCAGCCTGGATTAAAAAAAAATTTTTTTTACCCGAAGTCCCTGCTAGTGCGGTCTCCGGGCCCCCGCCGTGCCAGCGGCTGCGACCTGGAGCCTGCACCAGCAGGTACTAGGGCGATCCCTGGGGTGGGAGGTGTTTTAACACACACCCCACCCCAGGGATCATCCTACTCTCCCACCCCCACCCAGGGATCGCCTACCTTTTGTGCTCCGGGCTGCGACGGCAGCGGCTGCAGCACGGCGGTCAGGAGGCTTCAGCGCTATCTGGCTTCAGCACTTTACTAGGCCTTCCAGGGAAACCTGGAAGTTCCCTGGAAGGCCTAGTAAAGCGCTGAAGCCTCCGGACCGCCATGTGTGTGAATGTCAGGTTTTTTATTTTGGGGATTGCTGCTGGGACCTGTGTTTTCTGGCTTTGGGTGGGATTTATTTCTCCATGTAGTTGCAGACTGTTTTGTGGGGTTGTGTGTGTTGTCTAGGCTGTGGCATGGCACACAACAGAGTCCTAACTCATTATAAAGTGTAACTTCTACTATTCTGCCAGCTGCTTAGCACCATGAAATGAGAGTCAGACAGGGATCTCTGTGCCTGTCTCCACTTCCCTTTGCCTGGTCTGTTCAAGTTACCATTGCCACAATGCACCCAGCAGTCTCAGTACTTACCTGATGTTTGGTGGGTGTGGGGAACTGGATAAGAATGAGCCGACTGAGGCTGAATCCCAACAAGACAGAGATGATGCTAGTAGGAAAGTTGGTGGGGTCTGCATCCCCTGTTATTGATCAGGTTCCCCTCCCACTGGTCCCCCAGTTTCATAGTCTTGGAGTGCTTCTTTATTCCTGGGTCTGCCTGGATGACCAGATGAGAGCTGTGGTGAGGAGTGCGTTTCGCCAGGTACACCTGATGTGGCATCTTCGGCTGTATATCTAAGACTCCGACCTGGTCACTATCATCTATGCTTTCATCATCTCAAGACTGGACTATTGTAATGCACTTTATATGGGACAGTTTGGAGACTGCAGCTGGTGCAGAATGCTGCAGCCCATCTCCTTACAGGGACGGGCAGCCAGGAGCACATTACATCAGTTCTCCGTTCTCTGCACTGGCTGCCTATTTGGGGCCAATTCAAGGTGATAGTACTTACTTATAAAGCCCTATATGGCCTAGGCCCTATCTACCTGCAGGACCGTCTCACCCCCTGTGCTCTGGAACGCCCCCTGTGGTCAGCTGGAAGAGCCCTTCTTGCAGTCCCCTGGGTATCTTGGGGGTTGACTATGTAGAGGGCGTTCTTGGTGGCTGTATCAAGGCTGTGGAACTCCCTCCTGGCTGAGGCCTGGGTGACCCCAGACCTCTTCTCCTTTAGATGACACTGCAAGACCTGGCTGTTCTGCCAGGCTTTTGGTGGGGGAGATGGGTGAAGGGTGGGGGTGGGGATTGAGGGTTTTGGGGGGGGGTTGTTGTATTTTTGTATGTCTTTCTTTTGACGTCCTCCTGTGGCTTAGAGATTTTAAGTTGTATTTATATTTATATTATTGTGCTCCATATTTTTATTTTTTTAAAAAAAATTGTTAGCTGCCCTGAGCTGCTTCAGCAGGAGGGGAGGGATATCAAGTTCCCAAACTAAAATAAAATAATAATAATAATAATAATAATAATAAATAATAAATAATTAATGCCATGCCAAGGAAAAGGGTACCTTGCAGGGGGGAAGGGGTGTGGAGGTCTGGTTTCTTAATTTTGTTACTTCTGCTGGGGCCTGTGCTTGCTGGCTTTTGGTGGGATTTATTTCTCCATGAAGTTGCAAACTTTTTTGCAGGGTTGTGTGTGTTGTCTAGGCTGTGGCACAGCACACAACAGAGCCTAATTCATTGTAAAGTGTAACTTCTACTGTTCTGCCAGGTGCTTGACACCATGAGGCCAGAATCAGACTGGGACCTCTCTAGCTGCTGTGCCAGGCACTGCTGGTGCTGACATGGTGCAGAATAGCTCCAAAGTGTTCCAAAGTTTCCGGGGTGTCTGGAATCCTGATGCCGAAGTCTTAAACTTCAGGGCCTAAGTACTGCCGAGTGCCTGGGCTAATTACTCAGAACTTCAGAATTAGGCCCAAGTACCCAGAAGCACTAGTTGGTATAGCAGTAGTATTATTCTATAGCCAGGGACCCATGTTCACTGTGTTTTCCCCATTGATGCCAATGGGTGAAATGCAATGAAGACGGCTCCAACATTATTGTTGATTACCTGGAGGAACTCAATACCCAATACCCTGTGCAGAGGGGCTGTGCAGCCCCTCTGCACAGCAGGGTAGATGTCCATGTCATTGTATAGGTTTTAGTCTGGAGAAAGAAAAAAACTGTCCTTTGAAGCCCAGTTAGGGAGGGATCTTTTTCTGTGTGCACATACAGTAAGCATTAAAGCATCTGTGCATGTCTAATTTCAGCCAAAACCATCTGCCACCCAGTTTCAGCAAAAGGGTAGAAAATCTAATCGTGACTCAGAAGTCAGAAAGGAATGTGGGAGCAAAGACCCTAGCAATAAGCCAGTAGAGCAGTGTTCTGTGGATTATATATGCAAAGGGAGAGGGACAGAAAGATGAGATGCTGGTGAGTCAAAAAGATTCCTTCTTTTCATTCCACTTCCATAGAGATAGGAACCACAGGTGCGTAGCTAGGTTGGAATGGTCTGGGGTCCAAGAAATGGACTTCCTCTCCCCTGTCCCACCCCTTCCCTCCTTCCTCCCCCCAATACCTCTCCCTAGCTCCGTTTGCTGCGCCTGAGCCCTGGAGACTGCGGCTGCGCTGCCTGTCTTGTGCTGCCACCATCACCTGTGCTTGCTCTATCCTGTGCCACCCACCATGTGGGTTCCAATTGTGCCTCATGATGCAGGCGCTTCGGCTCAGCTCAGTCTTCTCCCAGTCACACTGCAGCAGGACAGGATTTGTGCTCTCCCCCCCACCACCAGGTTGGGTCCTGAGACAAATATCCCACCTGTTCCTATGATAGCTACTCCCCTGAGGAACCAGTAATAACACAAATACTTTATTTTATTGATATATTTATTTATTTGTATAATTTATACCCCACCCCTCCTGCAAAGCAGCTTGGGGCAGCTTCCAATTTTAAACAATATATAAAACAAATAAAAATACAAATATAAATAAAAATACAAATATAAATTCTATTAAATCCCATAAAAAAGGGGAAGTCATACGAAATCTTATCTAATCTATCTATCTATCTATCTATCTAAGATTTCATATGACTAGATAGATAGATAGATAGAAACTTTCCCACCCTACCTGAGTCCCTCGCCAAAAGCCTAATGGAACAACCAGGTCTTACAGAATAATCGTCTAAAAGAGGGAATGTCTGAGGCCAATCAGCCTCCTGCCAGGAGGAAGTTCCACAGTCTTGGTGTGACCACCAAGAATGCAATGTCCATCACAACACATTACAACGTTTGTCAAACGAATGTGTGTCCTGCTTTCCCTTCTCCTCATTATCTTCTCCCTCCTCAGCTCCAAAAGCAATGTCATTATTAGGAAATTTGCAGCATAAAGAATTTTGTAATTCTAGATCAGTTGCCTGAAATTAACACCTGCTCTGAGTTATATGGGCATTCTAACCCATTCCATCCTCATTATGGAATTATTTAGAATTGCAATTTATTATTTCACAGCAACCTACAAATTATTCTCAGACTAGTTATTGATCATATTACTCTGTGCAAATTTATTTTTCGTTTCTGCCTTCTAAACAAACAGCCTCTTAAAACCACAGGCATCGATAATTCTTGTATTTTTTTATTCTAAAGAAGAAACACTGAGACAATAAGCAACCAAAATAAAAATCTCATGAGTGCTGGGATTAACAGCCTTTCTTAAAATAAAACAAGCAAAATGTGGTGTAACATTAAAATGAGCATGAAGTCTCATGCTCCCCATTTCATATGAGACCCCTAACTTCTAAACCTGTGACTTAGTGACCACTGAGTGGCTTAGCTGACATATCCAGCTTTAGTCCAGCATCTGCTGAGTACATGGGGGCCTACGAGTACTTTTGAAAATGCCAAATGAGCCCTCCTCTCCCCCTCTCTCCCCCCCACCCCCACTCCACAACTATGCCTTGGATTAGCCTTCTTGGAGTTTTCAATCCCCCAAATACTGAGACATGAGTACAATGGCAAACTGGCTGTGTATACCTCCTAAGTGCCCAAACAAGGATAACAATTGGCAGCTTGTGCTCATTTGAACTTTTGAAAAGTCCAACAATACAATTTAATTTAGAGGTAGTATGGTCAACTGAATGGGGCATTGGGATGTAATTCAAGCTTTGTGACCACTTCGGACTCAGAGAGGCAGTCAGATGAGTAAACCCCCTCCCCCTTTTGTAAAATGTGCATATGTAAATTAATGGATTTAAATATAGCCATTAATATTAATTGATGTAACATTATGCATGCCAAGGCTCTAATCCATGTTTAGTAACCTGCATATGCACATACACATAGATATAGCCTACATAAATCTTAGCCTAGGATTTCAATGGGTGCAATGCAAGGGGCCCCCTATCTAGTAGGGATTCCAGAGGTGCAGCACAGGGGAACCCCTATCTGGCACTGAGGTGCCAGGGGGTCCAGCAGAGGTGGTCCCCTATCCAGAAGGGGGGTGCATGGGCACCTCACCTTGAACAGGAAGGTGATGAGGACTCAGAGCACCAGGAAAAAGTTGATGTCCACATGGTCATGGATGAGGAACTACTGGCTGAAGAGAAGATAGGTCTTGGCTCACCTGTGGAATGCCATGGCAGGCAGGGACTTGAGCTTAAAGCAGCCCAGCCCCATCACTGCCTCTATCCAGTGCTGCAATTTTTTCCCAGCCCAGAACAACTAGATCTGTGTCTGTCCCGGTTGGTGAAAGCTTCCAGGGAGACGTTGGGGTCGGTTCTGGCGGGGGTGGTTAATGCATCCCTTCAGCAGGGGATGTTGTTGCCCAGTCTCAAGGAGGCTGTGGTGCGCCCCCTGCTGAAGAAGCCTTCACTGGATGTGGACACACTCGCCAGTTACCGTCCTGTCTCTAATCTTCCCTTTTTAGGGAAGGTTATTGAACGGGCCGTGGCTCTGCAGCTCCAGCTGCATCTGGACTGTATCGGTTTCCTTGACCCTTTTCAATCTGGGTTCACCCCGGCTATGGTACTGAGAAGGCGATGGTGGCTTTGGTGGACGATCTCCGCTGGGAGATGGATGCAGGATGTTCTACGTTCTTGATCCTGCTTGATCTCTTGGCTGCTTTTGATACCGTGGACCATGGGCTGCTGTTGAGATGGCTTCCAGACCTAGAGGGTCTTGACGGGACTATCCTTGGGTGGTTCGGCTCATTCCTCTCAGGGAGAAGCCAGCGGGTGGTGCTGGGAGCTTAACCATCGAGCCCCCGGGCCTTGACCTGCGGCGTTCCGCAGGGTTTTATTCTGTGTCCGCTTTTGTTTAATGTGTATATGCAGCCCCTGGGGGAGATCGTGAGAGGGTTCGGGGTGCAATGTCACCAATATGCTGATGATACTCAGTTGTACCTCTTGTTTTCAACCAACCCAGGTCTCGCTGTCTCGTTGGTTTCCCAATGTTTGGAGGCTGTGGCAGATTGGATGTGGCAGAGCAGACTGAAGCTCAATCCTGATAAGATGGAGATGATGGTGGTGGGTAGGGCGAGGGAGGTGTCTACCCCTCTGGTGGGGGGGGGGTTCTGCCCTCCCATAGCCCAGCAGGTTCGGAATCTGGGGGTGGTTTTGGATCCGGGCCTCTGTCTGGATCGGCAGGTGGAGGCAGTGGCTAAAGCCACCTTTTGCCAGCTGTATCTGGTGCGGAGACTGCGCCCATACAACTCCGTGCCCGACCTGGACACTCTTATTCACACCTTCATCACCTCAAGACTCGACTACTGCAACGCGCTCTATGTGGGGCTTCGCTTGACTCTGGTTTGGAGGCTGCAGCTAGTTCAGAATGTGACGGCCCATCTCCTTACAGGGATGAGGTGACGAGAGCATATTACACCTGTGCTCCATGCTCTGCACTGGCTGTCTATAGCGTACCGAGCCAGGTTCAAGGTGCTGGTGTTGGTCTATAAAGCCCTATACGGTCTGGGCCCCTCATACCTTGGGGACCGCCTCACCTTTCAAGCTCCAAGGTGATCCTTGCGGTCTGCCAGGGGTGCCTTCCTGGAGGTCCCCCATGTTAAACGGGGAGCCATGATGGAGAGGGCGTTCTCGGTGGCTGGGCCATGGCTTTGGAACTCCCTCCCAGAGGAAGCTCACTTGGCCCCAGGTCTGATGACTTTTCGCCAAACCTGTAAGACCTGGCTGTTCACCCAGGCCTTCGGAGGGGTGGGTGGGAGGGTAGGGTAGGGAGGGGGGGTTGGATGGGGGTGGGGTGGGTAGTTTTAATTGTTTATAATTGATGATTTTTATGTATTTTAATATTGTTTTATTTGTTGTGAGCCGCCCTGGGATGCTGTAGGCATGAGGGGGCGGCCAATAAATATAAATAAATAAACTTCAATGTGAGCATGATCCCATGCAGGTGACTGCAAGGCTCCCATCTTAACCCGTCCCTCATGGTCTGCAAGCGTATCCCTGTGCCCACCCTCCCACGCTGCCTACCTCCATGCCATGGAGATTGTAGAGGCAGTGAGCTGCAAGCTCCCTCCCCAAAGCTGGAGAGGTCCCAGCTCTGCTCCTTGTTCCTGCCCCTCTTGGAGCCTCTCCAGCTTTGAGGAGCTCGCTCGCAGATCACTGACTCCACAGCCTCCATTGTGGATAGGTAGGTGGGATGGGATGGGATGTCTCTGGGCTTATTATACAGACTTTTATATTGCCAGTAAATACCCTGAAAGACAAACCGGCCTCATCATACAAAAACTGGCCATGCTGGTTAAATACGTACTGGGTGGCAACCCTGCATGTATCTAAGATTTAATAAAGAGGCAGCAATATTAAAACCTACATTGTATGTCATGGCTGTTTGTAACAGAGCAGAGTCCCTGCAATCCTGACACAACTTAACATAAGGCACCATCCCCCTACTACAAAGTGGTGTAGAATGTGGGCACTGGGCAGCTCCAACAATGTCCACCATGACATCTGTCTAAAGAGAGCTGGAACCCGGTGTGGGGCTGGTGCCAGTGTCAGAGTGGAGGATTGCACCCAACAGCAATAATAAACTACATTTGTTTCAGGGAAAGATAGAGAGACTGTAAGTGACTGGATGATTGTGCCCCATAAAAAAGAGATTCTAAGGCAAGGATGTTGACCCAGTGGAGCAATGTGGCAGCTAGAGGAGAGTGCTGCAATCAAAGATAGTTGAGCAGTCTGTGAGGCAGAGTGGAGCCTGAGCTGTGTCACGGCAGCTGGCAAGAGATGTTGCACTGTACCCAAGGAGCAAGGAGGCAGATAATGCCACTGAAGTGGCAGGCCAAGCAGACAGTGGTGGAAAACAGGTACTGGGGTTTTTCCTGGATGGGGAGCCCTGAGACAATCTTATTATTTTATTATTATTATTAAACATTTATAAAGCGCCAGCCGCATGACCTGGTGCTGTACAGAACATAGAATCAGACGCGGTCCCTGCCTGTGGCTTACAATCTAAAAGACAAGGAGGGGGAGACAAGGAGAGGGGACAGTGGGAGAGACATGGGAGAAGACAAACAAACATTCAGGCGGATGCGAAGTCTCAGGTGCGTGTACTTGGCTTGGTTACAAGGAGGTTGGTAGCAGCAGTCAGCAGAGGAGGGCTGACAGTAAGAGCAAGGGGAAAGACTAGAGGGCATTGGGAAAGGCAGCATGGAAAAGGTGGGTCTTGAGGAGGGATTTGAAGGAGCGGAGGGAGGAGGCAAGGCGGATGTTGGCAGGGAGGGAGTTCCAGGCATGTGGGGCAGCGAGGGAGAAGGGACAAAGGCGGTTGGGTGAGCAGGAGAAACGAGGGAGAGTGAGTGAATTTCTTACCATTGTAGAAATTGGGGACGCTTGAGGAGGTGGTGCCCCACTTTGACAGATAACAAGACATCGAATCTGGGAACCCAGAAAGGAAGTTGTTATGGTTTGTGGGGTCAGAATTGTAAAGAGGTTGTTGTGAGTAACCCCTGTCTTGGGGAAAAGACTTGAACCATGAGAAAAGGTAAAGGATAAACTCAGAGCAAGGGAGTGCCTGGAAGCAAGGGAAATTCTTTCAAAATAAGAATAAGAAAGAGAATAAGAAAGGAGCTTGAAGATCTCAGGCAAGAGAACCTCTCAAGGGAGGTTTCCACATTAAAGGCCACTGTCACAGACAAAAGAAGTCCAGAGAGCTGGAGGAACAAGAGAAGACAGAACAGGAAATTAAGAAGGAGCAAGAGTTTGGAGAAAACATGATAGCCCAGGGAATAAATGCAGATGGGACTAAACAAAAGTGGGACAGGGTTGTATAGGCCATAGAAAGGGAAGAGGAAGATAAAAACTCCTATAGGTACAACAGAGCAAGATGGGGATAATGGAAGTGAGGTAGAAACAAAGGAAGTAATTGTCCAAGTGGCCAGTGAGACCACCAAAATAAGCACACAGAACCAAGTAGGGTCCTGGGGGGAAGGGGACAAGTGTCTGTAAGATTTGGGTGGGCCAGCCTCCCCAAACCCCAAAAAGCTAAAAAGAGTGTACAACTGGTCAACTATGAAGGGTCAGAGTCCCTAGAGTACTGTGAGATGATATTGGAAAAGTATCTGTGTATGTACAGAAATGTATGTATGTATAAGAATTCCCTAAGGACTGATAAAGTGGGGTTATACTCCTCTATAAAGGGTTAGATATCCTTACAAAAGAGCTGATGTGGGTCTAGAGACCCCTAGCCAAGATGTGCCTGAGGCAGGGGAGGCCTGCCAGGTTAAATCAAATTGTTGTTTATTGTTTGGGCAATGCCCTTTAACAAGTACAAAACACATAATAACAATAATAACAAAATAAATCACAAGGCCAAAAGTAATAAATGTAAATATATAAAATATAAGTCTAAAGTCTGCCCCCCCAACAAGCACTACGGAAATAACAACATAATATCAAACCCTTCCAATTCCCCAACTACATACTGGAAAACAAATTTCCAGAGCCTTGAGATACCCCCATCCAAATTGCTACTTGGCTAGGCCACCATACTAAGGAATGGATGTCGAATTCTATAGACGGCTAGACCAAATTTGGCTAATAGCCTGGACTGGTCGGTGTTGGCTAATTGGAGGAAGCTCTGCAAATTATTAGGTCTCAGATTTAGTAACATAGAAGTTCTCCCCAGATATTTATCCCTAGGTCCTCCCAAGGCTGGACAGTGGAGGAAAACATGGGCCAAGGTATCCACCTGCCCAAGATGGCATAAGGGGCAAAGACGTAATGCCCAAGGGATCCCTTTAAGCCGCCCCTCCAGTTCCATGGACGGGAAGGTATTAGTTCTCGTTCTAAAGAGAATCTTACGTTCCTCAACTTCCATCCAGTCAAATAGGTAATAATGGGAAGTTGTCAACTGGGGATTCGGAATTAAATAAAGGGGAGCAACTTTTTGTGCTGCTATAAGGGGCCCCTCACCTTGAAGGGTTTGATCGTGAATGCGATTAAATAACAGCCTCTTAGATGCTTGGTATCCCAGGTTAGTGAGACTCTCGGGAGAAAACCCGAAGAGGGCAACTTCCCGTTCAACCATTCGAAACCATCCAGCCCCTAGCCCGCTATTAAGGGCCGACCTTAGGAGCGAATCCTTGCGGGGGGGGAAAGAACAATCTTAGCCCAGTAGGCAACCACAGCCTTCAGGGCTATTGCTTTAATCGGCAAACAACACACCTCTGCCCTTTGAATTGCTTGAGGTGTTCCCTTGTGGGCCCCCGTAATCATACGGAGGAACCTGTTCTGGACTGGTTCAAAGGTGGTAAGATAGGAAAGGCCCCAAATGGGGAAGGCATACAATAGTTGCCCAAGGACTTTAGCCCTAAATACTCGCAGTACTGGTAAAACCTGTCTTCCCCCGCGGCCACAGAAGAATCTCCATATAGCTACGATGGTTTTTTTTAGCTAATTGCAAGACAGCTGAGCGATGGGTTGCCCAGCTGCCATTTGAAGTGAAAATCACCCCCAAATATTTATAAGATTGAACTTGCTCAATACTAGTGGGGCCTAAGGTCCAGCGCCGAAGTCTTTGGCGCCCTCCTCTCCCCAAAACCAGGACCTTGGTCTTTGAAACGCTGATGGCCAGCAATTCACGCTGGCAAAACCCCCCAAAGGCTTACATGGCACGCCGCAAGCCGATAGGGGTCTGGGAGATCAAGACCGCGTCATCGGCATACAACAGGAGAGGAGTCCTACGATCACTTATTTTAGGAGCATGTGTATCAACTCGCCTCAAAACCGAGACTGAGTCATTCAGGTAAAGGTTAAAAAGTGCCGGAGCCAGAAGACAACCTTGCCGGACTCCTGCTTGGACCCTTACAGGTTGGGTCAAGGCCCCATTCTGATTGTATCGGACACGTAAGGTGTTATGGTCATGCAGCTTAATGAGTAAAAACAGAAGTCTCGGATCTACAGAGAGAGACCTAAGTTTTATCCACAGGCGTTCTCTGCAGACCGAGTCAAAGGCCTTAGCCAAATCTACAAAGCAGAGATAGAGATTCTTACGGTGGGTAGTATATTTAGATATTAGGGCGGCAAGGACCAGAATATGGTCCAAGGTTGCCATCCCTTCCCGAAACCCTGCTTGTTCTGGTTCAATAATGGAGTTGTCATCTAATCATTTTTGCAACTTATGTAATAACAGCCTGGTATAGAGTTTGGCTATGACACTCAACAAGCTTATGGGGCGGAAATTCGCATGCAATTTCGGATCCCCCTTTTTATAAATAGGAATAACAATACTCGTCAACCAGGCAGAGCGAAAGGTCCCAGTATTATTTATGTGTGTAAAGAGCAGGGCCAGGATTTTGGCCCACCAGTCCGGATTGCTCTTTAACACCTCTGGGGTCACATAGTCCACCCCCGGGACCTTTCCTGATTTAAGGCCTGCTATAAGCTCCATTACTACTTCTGGAGTAACTGGAGGCCATTCCTGAAAACCAGCTATAGGTGAAATTTCTACCATACTTGGGACCACCTTAGGCTTGGCAAATAAGGTCTGATAGAAAGTTTCCCATATGTGGGGGTGGATACTAGTTCTCCTAGTCCCTGCAACTCTGAATTGAGATGTTCGAATAATATTCCAAAACTTCCTGGTATCCCTATCTTTAACTGCTAGCGCCAGGAGTTTCCATTGCTCCTTATGGTAAGTTTTTAGTTTACTCAATTTCATCTCGCGATAAGCTTTATGTTGATTACTCATTTGGGCCCTTATGGCGGGATCAGGATTAGTCTTTAAATTTCTTGCCAGCCACCACCGCCAGGTTAAAACAATGAAGTGTGAGGTTGAAATCTCCTAGAGACAATACTTGGGCAGGGGAGGCCCACCAGACTTAAATAAAGGAAGTCTGGGCAGAGGAGGCTTGCCAGATTTTGGAAAAATTATAAAGACTGTGCAGGGTTACA
The DNA here is from genome assembly GCA_003113815.1 of Sphenodon punctatus. Taxonomy (NCBI): domain Eukaryota; kingdom Metazoa; phylum Chordata; class Lepidosauria; order Sphenodontia; family Sphenodontidae; genus Sphenodon; species Sphenodon punctatus. The sequence goes on from QEPC01008922.1 coordinate 916,989, forward strand.
ATCCCCTACAGATATGCCTGAGGCAGGGGAGGCCCACCAGGCTAAAACTGTAAGGAAGAACAACCTTTGGGAAAGAAACATATAGGAACTATTTGGCTGTGACTTCTGTGACCTGGAAAGGTCAATCAGGGATCCAGAGGCAGGTGATGGGAAAGGCCAGGAGGGTCCACACCCCACACCCCATTCCTAACATGGAGAGTAGAATGTATGGGCTAAGCAGCCCAAGAAAAAACAGGCAGGGGAGACCCACTGGGGATGAAGAAATTGGTACAATTGGCTAGGCGGCTATCAAGCCACTATGACCATAATTAAATACTTGGAATGGTCCAAATGCTTGAAATGAACGGTGAAGTAGCAGGCTGGAATTGGATGAGCTGGTTACCAATAAAGATAATACAGATTTTTATATTGTAGACATAGATATGTAAAGAAGGAATACTTTGAGAACTGTGAATAAACTGTGGAAAAGATAATTCCCTGGACCTCAAGAATGGCAAAGCTATTCTGTAAATGAATGTAAGGACTTATATGACCTGGTGCAATTTGATTTGAATTGTTTGGTTATGTGTTGGGTGATTAAGGCAAATAACTGCAATGTAACTGAAGAAGTGAAATGCAAATAAACTTTGTTTTGAAGAAAAAAAAAGATACTTTGGGCCCTGACCCTGACACAACTTACCGCAAGGTGCCATCACCCATCAATTGGCGGTGCGCACGGTCTCCCACAGCCTCTTTAAAGACGCATTCTGGAAACCCCGATATCGAGGTTTCCAGAATTCGTCTTCAAAGAGGTTGCGGGAGGTAGCACACACCACCGATTCCTACAACTGGCAGCCACTTCTGGTTCGTGTAAATGCACCCCGCACGGCTTTTCCTCCCGCCGTGTTGAAGAACGCGCTTCCCAGGCTGCTCGTCTAAAAGTGGCCTGAGATAAAGAACAGTGCACACTGTTCTTTATCTCAGGCTGCTTTTAGACGAGCAGTCTGGGAAGCGTGTTCTTCAACATGGCGGGAGGAAAAGTCGTGCAGGGTGCATTTACACAAACCAGAAGTGGTCATCAGCTGTAGGAATCGGTGGTGTGTGCTGCCTCCCACAACCTCTTTGAAGATGAATTCTGGAAACCTCGATATCGGGGTTTCCAGAATGCGTCTTTAAAGAGGCTGTGGGAGACCATGCGCACTGCCAATTCCTAGAGCGGGCGGCCACTTCTGGTCCATATAAACGCACCCCACGTGGCTTTTCCTCCCACCGTGTTGACGAATGCATTTCCCAGGCAGCTTGTCTAAAAGTGACCTCAGTAGTGCACACACTATCTACCACCTCTTACATAAAATCTGAACAAGGCCTAAGTGGCATTTTACCGCATGCGCACTTGGTGTTCTATGGTTCTAGAGACACATCAGCAGACTGTTATGTAATTCATCACTTGGAAGAAAATAGATTATATGACTGACATCTGTAACTTTCATGATTAGGTAACACACAGTTCTAGGTTCTGTACTTCAGAGAATCATACTATTAAAATAATATAACTTCAAATTGAAATCTCTTTTTTTTAAATTGAGTAAGCTAATTGTAGCTGATCAGAAAGCCATGCTGCCTACATTTACATGAATTTTACTTGGCTATGTGACTCAAATCATTTATTTGTATATATTTTCAAAGACATAGGATCACTTTGAAATAAATGCAGTTGTGACAGTGAGAAGTTACTTGAAGTACTAGTAACCAATTCTAAAATACTTCTTTTAAAAAAAAAACACAATATGGACAACTTCATTTTTTTGCTTATTGTCCTTGCACTGGACCCTGTCAATCAGCTTCACAGGCACATGCACTTCACATGGGCACTTCATATTGAGTGGCACATGCTCAGTAATTAGTATTCGATTATTCTTGACACAGAGGTATTGAGAACTTATTTATTTGAGATATTTAGATTACAAATGCTCAATGTTCCATCAGTTAAGTATGAAACTATTTGATGTTAACAAATAAAAAGAAAAACAGAGAAAGTCTCCTTAGGGCTACTCTCTGTAGATTCCCTTAAATTTTAATGAGATCCCTTATACTTGCTGGATAAAGAAGTCTAATTTTCATCAGGAGACCTTTGAAAATAAAGTGGAGATACTCAGATACATGCTTCATACAGATCCTATAAATATGGCTATATTGAGCCCACATAGATGATTCCAACACATGGAAATACAATAGAGAAGATGCACTGTTCTTTCAAATTTTTGTCAAGACCTGTTCTTTCTTTGTCTTTACCCTGATAGTTTCTGGTGAGAAAACCATCTCTCTTTGGGTCAGACATGACGGGCAAGGCTCCCCACCACGCTGAACCCCGGCCTGGGATCCATCTCGGATTCTGGTCCGTGATCAGGCCGTCCGTCCTTTAGACGTGCTGGCCTGATCGCTAACAGGGATTGGGGAGGGGAGGGGCTGCACGGTGCGACATGCGACCGCACAGCCCCGCGCCCCTCCGACCGACCACCCTCAGGGAGATGGGTGGGTGCAGTGGCCAATCAGGCCGCTGCGCCTGATCCTGTATCGCAGTTGGGGCCACAATCCTGGATGGGCCAAAGGTAACACACATAACTTTTGGCCCATTCCATATCGTGGCTGCTCTAACCATGGTTCTCGACCTCCGACCTCCACGGTCAAGAACCGTGGTCAAACTTGATTCTGACTGAAGGTTCACCATGGTGAACATCTGGCCGGGACTAAATAGACGTTCACAGAAATGTCACCACCACAGGGAATGCAGTGGGGTTCACTGTGGTGAAAGGCGTTTTCATAACGTCTGAAATTACCCTTTATTAGATTCATTCAGAAAAGACTGAGTTAACCTTGCTGTGTGACTTACGTGAACTCATACATAATTCTTCTAAAGTCCAATGTCCACGGGGCCCTGCAAGCTGTATAATCAGTCCCGGATGGTCCCCTGATCACTGTTGCATGTTCCAGCCTCACTTTAAACCCTGATCTGATTAATAGAGCAGATCTAAACGTCAGACCAGAGTTAAAAGCAGGATTGGAAATCGGAGTGCATCACTCACACGCGACAGCGATCAGGGGAATTGTCGGGGGCTGATTATACAGCTTCAAGGGCCCCGCAGTCATCAGAATTTAGCAGAGTTACATCTGAGTAACCCATAGTGTCACTCTAAATCCAAACCCCATTGAGAATGCAAGTACATTGCAATTAACCTGCCATTATGTAGCTTTCATACCTCATACACTTCACTACAATTCCAAACATTCTTCAACCATCTCGGATGGTCTGCTGTCTTTAACATGTTAAATAAGAGTTTCTTAAATATCCCCTCTTTTGCTAAATGAATGGCTTTTGTGCAGTTGAAGAGATCATAATTGTTCGTTCCTGACCAGGAGAACTCACCAGGTGGTCTTGGGGGAGTGTACGTCTTCCCCCCGGAACCTCACGTGTGGAGTCCCGCAGGGTGCCATTCTGTCCCCCCTCTTGTTTAACATCTATATGCAGCCGTTAGAGGAGATCGTGAGGGGGTTTCAGGGCATGCAGTGTCATCAGTATGCTGATGACAACTGCTCTACCTCTCCTTTTTCCATCAACCCAGGCCATGCAGTCTCCTTATTTTCCCAGTGCCTGTCAGCTGTGGGGGCTTGGATGAGATCAAGCCATCTGCAATTGAATCCTGGCAAGACGGAAGTGATGTTGGTGGGTGAGGGCTTGGGGGACCTGTGGGTGGTTGAATCTCCTCTTGTTGGAGGGGGTTCGCCCTCCCATGGTCTCTCAAGTGTGGAGTCTGGGTGTGCTCCTCGATTCATGGCTCAGCCTGGAATCTCAGGTTATGGCCGTGGCAGGGAGTGCGTTTCAGCAGTTGCATCTTGTCCGGCGGCTTCGGCTGTATCTCTCAGACTCCGACCTCGCCAGTGTCATCCATGCCTTCATCACCTCGAGGTTGGATTACTGTAACGCGCTCTACGTGGGGCTGCCCAAGAAGCTGGTCCAGAGGCTGCAGCTGGTGCAGAATGCTGCAGCCCGTCTCCTTATGGGGGTGGGTCGCAGGGATCACATGACACCAGTGCTCCGGGCTATGCACTGGCTGCCTATAAAGTACCAGGCCAGGTTCAAGGTGCTGGTTTTTACCTTTAAAGCCCTTCACGGCCTGGGCCCTGCTTATCTGCGGGGCTGCCTCTCTCCCCATGTGCCCATTCGACCCTTGAGATCGTCTGTGAGAACCTTTTTGGAGGTTCCCTGGGCGAGGCGGGTGGCCACCGATGTTAGATCTTTTTTGTTGGCTGCCCCTGTGCTGTGGAATTCGCTCCCAGAGGAGGCTCAGTTGGATCCCACTCTCCTGCTGTTTCGGTGTGTATGTAAGACCTGGCTGTTCCATCAGACTTTTGGCGAGGGGTAGGTGTGGGGTCGGGAGGGGTGGGGGGGTTTCCCCACATACTGTATTTTTAAATTGTTTTAACTTTGTTTTATATTGTTTTTATTGAATGTTGTTTGCCGCCCTGGGATACCCTGAGGGCAAGAGGGGCGGGATATAAATTTTTAATAAATAAAATAATAAATAAATAATACATAATACAACTTTTTTAATTGTTTTATTCTTTTATATAAAAATTTTATATAAATAAAAAAAATACAAAAATAAGTACTTTGGAAAACATTGCTACCCAACAAAAAGATCACAGCTTTAAATTTTTGGAGTCAAGCCTTTTCCCTACATTCAATACATTTTAAAAACTTCTCTAGAGTCTTTAGTCATACATTCTGTTTCTAGAAAGACCTTCCAGTATTCCTGTTCCAAGACCCTCTGGGATAAATTAGTCATTCATTGACATTTCAAGGATTTTGCATAATATTTTTTTTCTCCTTAATCACGCGGTTGATTATGCCAAAAGGCTGAAAGGTGAAACCTAGAAAGTATCTTTGAATACTTTCATTCTAAACGTCACATTGTGTTTGTAGTTTGCCTCTGGTGAATTCTCCTCTTCTTGAGAGAGTGATGACTGTGATCAAATTAAGTGATCAGCAGCAGCACCCTTTCTAACAAACATTACTAGTATAATATCTTAGACTAAGGAGTGTTCTCAAATATTTTCATTGGGGCTGATCCTAAATCCGTGTACGCATGTACAAGTTGAACGTGGTATGCACACACACCATAGTCCACATACTGGGGATGCACACAGATTCTGCACAAGTTGTGTGCATGCTGTGTGCATGTCATGAATGCAGTGATCGGGGTTTAGGTTCGGCCCCATTATTGTTGTTCTTATTTGAATGGCATTAGAATCTAGAATTTCTCGTGGAAATTGCCGCATTCTACAAATGTTTAATAATAGACAGTCCTTTCCATAATGTGGTTACAGTATAAGAGGAAGAGAGATCCAGCAGCAAGATCCAGCAGTTGGAGTAGTGCCCTCAGACTCGGAGAGGTCGGGGGTAAGTAAAAGGGCCCCTTTTATGCCCAATGTGCAGGGGGAGGGTTAGTATTTTCCCCCCAGACATCTCACAAGTTCTTGAACCGTTAGCGAGATCTTCTTGGGATCTCTCTGCTAGTTCTAGATACAAGAATCTCCCAATAATCATTTTGATTCTTGTTTCAGCCTTAGGCAGAAGACCCTGGAGAAGGGAGTCCCAGTGGTAAGGTAGGATGTGGGGGCCCTCCTGTTGTCCTCTGTGAAGCACTGTCAGTTCCAACAAACAGAATATGGTGGTGCCTCCACCTGGGAATCCCTAAGCCTTAAACTACATTTTGAGGTCCCCAGGAAAAAACAAATAGTGTACCTTTATACACTGTGCTTTCTGGTAGTGCCTATGCATCACTTTTTTATAGACATCATCACCCAAAATGAAAATAATAAACAGTTTTTCCTGAGAACAAGAAAAACTCCAGGTATTAAATCCCATAATTATACAAAATCATGACTTATCTAACACACTTGTGGATAGTCTAAAACAGAAATCACCAGAGTCTTTGTTATTTCTTCCTGCTTTCTTGCATTAGCACTTATTCAAAATTCCCAGAAAGAACATAAAAAGATCTGTGGATCAGACCTCAAATAGGATGAAGGAGGGTCACTGGGAGCCACTCACGGTTATAGAAATCCAGTGGAGTGAAGGACAACAAATCCGAAGACCAGGCCTCACAGTCCTCGCAACTTCTCAATGAGCTCCGATGCTGGCAACTTCTCTCTGGTATCTTCCCCTGCTTGGCCTCAATTCCTCTGAGCATTGCCTCTTCAGAGAATTGCATCATGGGAGTTATAGTCTGAAAATCTTCACAGGCCCCTAAGATTTAGAGGGGCCTACTTTCACACTGGATATATTACACTCCAAGCCAATTCCACTGCCACAGTAGAACTGTCATTTAATTTTGTATTAAACTTCTGGAAAGGAAAACCATCACCACTGAAATATTGCCAGCCTGTGCTGATATCCCATGCTGCCATCGACCTGCATACATACAATGTACATGGAGTAATCTGTTACTGCGGGGATCCATTCTGCCATCCACTTACCTGCCTTGCTGCTTCAGGGGCTTGGGAAGCTCTGCCGCCGGTGGGGTGTGTGTGTGCTCCGTCGCTCTGCTGCCTGGTTGCCCCGCTGCTGCTGATACCATCACCGCCGCTGCCCACTGGGACCTGTGGGGGGAAGAACAAACAGTGAGCTTTGGGGGGCTAGGGGGGGAATCGCAGAGGCCAGCCACGTGGGCTGACCTGTCCCCTCCCCCCCCACCCAGAAGTAGCAGGGGGTTAAAAACCCGGGGACCAGCGGCTGAGCCGCAGGCCGCCGCCGCAGGCTCGCAGCCGAAGGGCCGCGGCCAAAGGGCGCAGAACTTCTGGGGCACTTCGGGGGCTGCAGGGGGTGGCAGGGGGCTGTTATTATTTTTTGTGGGCTTTTTGTACAGGGCTAGGGTGGTAGGGTGGGGGTTGTAGGTAAGGGGTGGGTAAAAAGAGGGGTGGACCCAGGGACTCCCCCTGGTGAGAGCGGGGGGAGTACTGGGAGGTTTGGTGGGGAGG
>QEPC01008922.1:968550-987988 GCA_003113815.1 Sphenodon punctatus
CACCATTGATTTGTATAGAGGCATTATGACATCCTCAGTTTTATTCTCTATCCCTTGGCGAATAACTTCTAATATTCTGTTTGCTTTTTTGACTACTGCTGCACACTGGACTGAGGATTTCAGTGTCTTGTCCACAATCACTCCCAGATCCTTTTTCTGAGTGGTAACTCCTAGCTTAGTATCCAGCATTGTGTACTCATAGTTTGGGTTATTTTTCCCTATGTGTATCACTTTGCACTTCTCCACATTAAATCTCATCTGCCAGTTAGATGCCCAGGTACCCAGTCTCGTAAGATCCTGTTGCAGTTCTTCACAGTCTGCTTGTGTTTTAACTATCTTGAATAACTTGGTGTCATCTGCAAATTTGATCACCTCACTCTTAACACCCTTTCCCAGATAATTAATGAATATATTAAACAGCACTGGTCCAAATACAGATCCCTCAGGCATACCACTTTTTACATCTCTCCATTGTGAAAACTGACCTTTCAGTCCTACTCTTTGCTTCCTATCCTTTAACCGGTTACCAATCCATAGTAAGACACTACCACCTATCCCATGACATTTTAATTTTCTCAAGAGTCTTTTATGTGGGACCTTATCAAATGCTTTCTGGAAATCCAGGTAAATTATATCTACTGGGTCTCCCTTGTCCACATATATATTTACACCCTCAAAGAATTCCAATATATTAGTAAGCCATGACTTACCTTTGCTAAATCCATGTTGACACTTCCCCATTAAGCCATGTTTATCAAGGAAAGTCCCTTTCAATCTTAGAGACTAGGGATGTGCGAACGCAGTTCGGACGTTCGGAGACCAGCCCAAACTCAGTCAGTTCGGATGGCTGAACCAAATGTCTGCACTGAACGCCAGAACCCCTGAACAGTTTGAACATGTTCTGATGAGTTTGGGTGGGAAAAACCTGGCTGGCGTGCTCAGGGGGGAGGGACAGCTGAGGAGCAGACTTCCTTGCCCCAGGGGTGGAGAGAGGCTTGGACTAGCAGCTAGCCTACCCAATCGCCATCCCTCTTTTCCTCAGACCACTGACTTGGCAGTCTGAAATTGGCCATGGGCTAGGCTGCACAGAGCCAATGGGGCTTGTGGTAAGGCGGGTTTTTATTCTTGGTTTTTATTCTTTCTTTTTATTGATCTTTTATTATGTTTTATACTTTTGTATTGTCTATTTTTGATGTTGTTAGCTGCCCCGGATTGCATCTGGCAAGAGGGGCAGGGTACACATTTTAAAAATAAAATAAAATAAAATAAATGTGATCCCGAGAAGTCCAGGGCTGGTGGATCCCACCTCGGATGCTAGAGGCAGGGCCCAATTCCCAGACAATGGCAGTAGGGAGAGCAGCAGCAGCAGCAGCAGCAGCAACAGCTATAGGGGGCACAGGGAGAGTGGCAGCAGCATGGGCAGTGGCTCAGCCTCAGGGTCCCAGTACTCCCCTTTGCGACACCTATCTCAGATTGGGGACAGCGAGACAGACACTAGTCCTGTGGAGATATCTGGTGCTGAGGTGATGTCTGTCCCTCCGAGAGCTGCGTTGCCACGATGTTCTTCCCCTCCCATCAGCACTGTCAGTGGTATGTCACCCGGTGTGGGCCAGAAGGCAGGAGGGGGCAAAAAAATCCTCCGTTTGGGTGCATTTTCAGTTGGTGTGGGCGAATGATCCCAAGGAGGTGCAGTGCAGTGCAGTTTGTGCCATAAGGTGGTGAAGCGTGGGCAGGTGCTCACCAACCTTGGCACAACTGCCATGGCGAGGCATCTCAAGGGATGCCACAGTGCTGTTCTGCTAAGTGGGCAGGCAGGGGTAGTGGATGCCAGCGGGTTCCTGGCTGCAGCAGCCAGTCGTCCACCTCCATCAGCGGGCAAGTGTCCTGCTCGAACAGTTGCCTCTAGCAGCAGGAGCGGTATCACTGCTAAGGGGCATCAGCATCAGTAGTAGCAGCACCAGCAGCACCAGCGTCAGTGCACCATGGAGGAGCTGGGGTGGGGGCAGCTGCCAAGTCCATTGGCAGTTGCAGGATGTGGAGGGCGGCGTGGCTTTCAACTGAAGGCAATTGCATGTTGGGGGAAATTATCGCGCTGGATGGGCAGCCCTTCTCAGTGGTCAGGGACATGGGGTTTAGGTGCCTTATAAGTTTCCTGGCCCCCCAGGTTTAAGCTGCCCTCATGCACCACCCTGAGTCGGCAGGTGGTGCCAGCCTTGTACCAGGCTTTAAAGGAGCGGATGAGGGAGCAGCTGGCAGAGGCTGGGGGTGCCACTGTCCACTTCACCACTGACCTGTGTAGAAATGCGCAGCACGCATACTTGGCAGTGACGGTGCACTGGTGGCAGGAACCAGAGGCAGAATTTGAGAGTGGCAAGAAGAGTCCCGAAGCACGGTATAGGTGGGCCCTGCTTCAGGCAGCAGTCATGGACTGCCCCCACATGTCTTGGAACATCGAGGCAGCCCTGACCACCATGGCGAGGGAGTGGGTCACACCAGGTTTGCCCTTCACCAATGGGTGCATGGTAACGGACAACGTGACCAACATATTGAGGGCAGTCCATGAAGGGGGGCTTCACCAGCATCCCTTGTGCCACACACACCCTTCACCTGGTGGTCAGGGAAGCTCTGGCCTTGGGGGAGAAGGGGATTGGGGCANCAGGGAAGCTCTGGCCTTGGGGGAGAAGGGGATTGGGGCAGGCACCCGTAGCTCCCTGATCGAGTGTGGGAGGAAGCTGGTCAGTTTCTTTAACTGGAGCATTAAGGGCAGCTGGTGCAGGATGTGTTCACCAGGTGGAATTCAATATTCCTGATGTTCGAGCAGCTTCTAGAGTGGAAAGCTGCCTTGCAGCAAGTTCAACTGGTGACAGACAGCGGGGCACCTACAGCGTACAATGGGAAAGGATGGGAGATCCTGGCTTACACAGTCTTCGTGCTGAGACCATTCCTGACCATGACAGAGACTATCAGCTCCTCCACGGCCACCATCAGCCAGGTGACCCCTCTGGTCCAGAGTCTCCTGAGGAGGCTGGAGGAGATTCTCATGGGGCAGGATTGTGGACCTCAGGGCAGGAAGCTGGTGGATGAGGCAGTTGACCTGGTGAGGCAGCTGAAGGCAGGGCTGAAGGCACGGTTCGATGAGCTCCTGCAGTGGGAGGAATACATTTTGGCAACCATGCTGGACCCCAGGGTCAAGGACAGCATGGCATGCCAGACAGCATTCTATGGGCACTGGAAGGGTAACCTGATGGAGAGGGTCCGGCAGGCAGAGTGGCCTGTTGAGAGTGCGCGACAGCAGCAGGAGAACTCCCCTGGGGATGGTGGGAGTGGGAGCAACCACCCCTTTCAGTTGGCAGGGTCTATCCCTGCCCCCAGCCTAAGCATTAACAGCACCAGCAGCAGGCTGAGCAGCAGCAGCTCATATGTGCAAGCCACTCTGGGGAGCATGGGCTCGTGCACAGCAGGGCAGGCAGCATGGCAGTGGTGGAGGTGGTGCTCAAGCAGAGCTACCAGAGGGAGTATGACAGCGCCTCAGCAGCAGTGGCGACCTACCTGGAGGAGGAGCCGTGCATCGATCCCAGCAGCGATTCCTTGGCCTACTGGGCTGGCAAGACCAACGTGTTGTCGGCACTGTCCAAAATGGCCAAGGGTCTCTTGTCCTGCCCACCAATGAGTGTCCCCAGCGAGCGGGTGTTCTCCATGGTGCGGGACATTTGCTCGCAGCACCACCTCAGACTGGGGGCCATGTTGGTGGAGCAGTTGTTGTTCCTTAAGGTGAACCTTCCACTGCTGGGATTTCCCAAGCTGCCCCTGGACATGGATTGATGGTGCGCAGTGGCACACGCCATCCCATGCCAGGGGAAGTCTTGGGCGGGACTCCTCCTCAATCTGGGCTGCTGCTGAGGTGCTGTCCCTCCCACCCAATGCCCGGCACCCTCCCCCCCCCCTCTCTCTCTCTCTCTCGCACTATACGGCCTCAGACGGCATATCTGACTGACCTCATGATGCCGGGTGACATTGGGAAGCTGTAAGCCTACCAGCTGGCCTCTGGCTAGATGATCTCAGTCCGTCTATCTGACTGGCTCAAACTATACACATGCTTCTTGCTGATTAAATTACAACATTGGATGGCAAACCAGGAGTTAGTTGAACCTGAGAAGATTGGCTTCCGTAAGGGAGCCGCAACCTCTGACCATATATTTGTGCTGGCGGCTTTGATTACTAGGTCTATTATTAGACGGGGGTCACTTTTTTATGTTTTATTGCTTTGGAGAAGGCATTTGACTCCATATATAGGGAGCGCCTTTGGACCATGCTTCAGGCTCTCGATATGGAACCTAGGTTGTTGTTCCTTATAATTAAGTTACACTCGGGGAACTCTTTATGAGTTCGGATCAACCCTTAAGGTGCACTCTCTGATTCTGATCAGGTGAAATCGGGTGTACGGCAGGGATGCTTATTGGCCCCTGCCCTCTTTAACCTCTACCTGAATGACTTGGTCCAATATATGAAGGCACGTAATACACATCCCCAAAAATTCAGTGATCGCCAAATGCCATTGTTATTATACGTGGATGACACCGTATTAATTTCTCAAACTCTGGTGGGGATGAGACGCGCAATGTCAGCATTCGGAGAGTATTGCCAGGCTGAGCTTTTGGCAATAAATTTTGCCAAAACCAAGGTGTTAGTCGTGGGCCCTAGAAGAGCCCAAAAAAGCCACCGTTGGGTCATAGGGGACAATCAGATAGAGCAGGTTCAGGTATTTAAATACCTTGGTCTGATATTTTCTGCCAGAGGAGGCTGGAAGGCCCATTTTGAAGCTGCTCGAGGACAGGCCAAGAAATCCATAGCAGCCATTACTAAATTCTTTTTGGGGCAGGGGGGGGAAGTTGGTCCCCCCGGCTTTGCAACTTTTTAGAGCAAAAGTGATTGGCCAGCTCTTGTATGCGTTCCCGATCTGGGGTCCGATGTTCTTTACCAACTTGGAGAGCCTGCAGAATATGTTCCTGTGGATAATTCTGGGTGCACCTCAGGGCACTCCACAAGTAATTCTTAGAGCAGAGACACTTGGAGTACCCCTTAAAGTATATGCTATGCAGACATTCCTAAACTATTGGGTCAGGAAGGTGCTATTCTCTTGCCCCAATGATTTGTTAGTGACTGCCGCCATCTCTGCAGAACTTGGGGCTAGTTGGACGGAAAGAACTAAGAGTGAGATCTCAAAGCTAGGGTTTTCTTTTGCGAACCTGGAAGCCCTGGGTTGGGTGACATGCAAAAATTTAATCAAAAGACGGATATGGGATCAGTTTGCCCAAGCTGAAAATGCCTTGGGAAAGGCACAGAAGGTGACACCTCATTACATCCCCTATTCTCCACTGATGCCTGGTCCCTATTATCTTTTTGAATGGCAGGATGCTAATGCCGCTTTGCTTTTTTTCGGATGAGGGCAAATGTTTTTCCCTCTGAAGTTTTGGAGGGGCGTTATGTGGGGACTCTGTGGAGGTAGATACCCCCAAGCACATAATCCTGCATTGCCCAGCCTTTGATGGACCTAGATATAAGTATTTGGGGGGACACCATATGGACAATGCCCCCGCGGGAGTGTTTTATGGAAGTTACTTACTCTAATTGATTTGGACCTATCAAGGGCGGTGGCTAAATTTTGTTGGGCAGTTATCCGGATTAGGTGTTTAAATTCTGATTTCTAACAAAAAAACCCCAGATAGCTCAGAGAGCAGCAGCGGGAGGCACAGAGATTTAAGACAGCAGGAAGGACGGCTGAATTAACTGAATTAAGTGTGGATAGGCATGGTCTTAATTTATATTTTAGTTTTTATTGTAAATAAGAGTTATGAACTGTATTATTATTATTTGCTATTTAATTGCTTTATTTGTGTGTAATTGTTATGGCTCCAGCTAAACAATAAATATTTACCTTACCTTACCTGACTGACTCTCTCTCACACTGCACAGTCTTTGCCAGCCTATCTGAGTGCCCTGACAAGGTCCCAGCCTGCCTTCCCTACTGCCTCTCATGCCACGCTGCCTGTCTGCTTGCCAAGCTCTAACCCTGCCTCAGCCTGCCATCCGCTGCTCATGACACACTGCCTGTCTGCTGCTGCTGCCGCTGCTGCCTCTGCTGTGCCATGGGTTCTGCTTCTGGGCAATCCAATGTCTGCTGCTGGTCCACCGATGCCTGGCAGCCTGCAGTGCCTGGCCAAGTAGCGGTGCCAGGCTAGCCACCAAGCCCGAAGCCTTCCTGGTCTCTGCTGCTGCTGCTGCCGCTGGGTCTCAGATAGCCAGCCATGGCACCACAGGCACCCCCAGGGGCCAAACACCGAGCCTGCCTGCCTGCCCAGACAACCCGGGGTGCCAAGCCCCAAACCTTCTCTGTCTCTGCTGTGGCTGCTGTTGTGTCTCCGACAGCCTGCCATGCCCCCACAGGCACCCCTGGAGTGCCCCAAGTCTCTGCCGCAGCCAAACTTTCTGAACGTTCAGGGGTTCTGAACTCTGCAGGACCGAACCCAAACTAAATTTTTGGACCGAACGTCCAAACATCCAAACTACATTCTGTTTGCACATCCCTATTAGAGATGGAAGGTACATCAGGGTCATCCAGTCAAACCTCTTGCTTTTATGTAGTATGGTACAACAACGTCCCTGAGAGATGTGTCCAGCATCTCCTTGAAAACCTCAAATGTTAAAGAGCCTACAACCTTGCTTGACAACTTGTTCCATTGCTGCACAATTCTTACTGTTAAAACGTTTTTCTAGCTATTTAATCAAAATCTATATTCCTGTAACTTGTCTCCATTATTTTCTAGACCTACCCAATACAGAAGAGTTCCTTCAATACCATCTTCTTGGTGATAGCGCATGAGATATTTGAAGACTGCTGTCATATCTCCCCTTAACCTCCTCTTCACTAGTCAAAACTTATTTAGTCCTTTCAACCTTTCCTCACAAGACTTGGTTCATAAGACTAGCTTTCCAGACCATTTGTCCTTTTTGTTGCCCTCCTCTGAAACCGCTGCAGTTTGTCAATGTCCTTCTTAAAATGAGGCGCCCAGAACTGGACCAACTACTCCAGGTGAATTCTGGCCAATGCCAACTTCTGCTGACTTGGAAACAATGTTTCTGCTAATGCAGTGCAGCAGCCTAAGGCCCTGATCTAAGGTCCACACACATACATCAGGTGCACATGCAGACCAAACCTACCCCCCGCCCCATGTGTGCGCATAGAGTGGGTTCAGTTCAAACCCCTGTGTGTGTGGCTTGTGCGCAGGCCATAGTCCCATCTGCCTGGGTGCACATGCAATCCATGTGTGGCTTGCACGTGAGATGCACGTGTGCTCTTTGCATGGCACATGGGGTTTGGGATTAAACCCAGTATGTGCATTCAGGGTACTCCCTGCAAAGTCCTCCACCTCTCAACTGCACTGCCACCCAGCAGATGGAGAGGCAGGGGTTCAGTGAAGGATGTGGTCAGGAGGCAGGGGACTTTGCCAAGGGTGCCCTGAGCATGCACATTGTGTTCAAGTAGGGGGTAGGTTTGGTCCACTCATGAGTGGACCTTGTATTAGGGCCTAACTTTGCATCAGCCTTTGTTTGCAGCCCTATCACATTGCTGACTCATGTTCACAATCTCCAGATTCTTTTCATGTGTGCTGCTGCAAAGTGGGGTATTCCTCATCTTATACTTGTGCATTTGGATTTTCTTCTCTGTGTGCAGAACGTTACATTTATCTTGGTTGAATTTAATTTTGTTAATTCCAACTGAGATTTCTAGCCTATCAAGATTGTTTTGAATTCTAATTCTACCCTCCAAGGTGTTAACTATCACTCCCAGTTTTGTGTCATCTTATTCCTTCTATCCAAGTAATTATTAAAGATAGTGGCCCCAATCCAATGCCCTGCAGATCCCACACAGAGCCACGTGCACAGCCACACAGAACCCACGCAGATTGCTGGCATATTGTGCCATATGTAAACCGCGTGCATACACACACACGTGACTTCGCACAAGGAACCACAGGGCATTGGAATGGGGCCACCGATTAGCACTGGATCCAGAACAAACTCATATTTAAAACCAAGTGTTTTAATAAGCTTTGGTGAAGATTCCTCTGGATTGAAAACACCAAGCATGGGGGTCTTGCCCAGGGATGATGCTAAAATAATCAGTTCAAGGCTGTGAAGAAGTGTCAGAGACTATTGTCAGGAGAGACATTTTTTTTTACTATACATAGGGTATTTTCAGATGTTATGAAATCACTGTTCACCACACTGAATCACAGTGGATCCCGTGTGGTGGCAGTGATTCCGTGAACATCTGTGTGACCCCTGCCAGATGTTCACCACAGTGAATCTCTGGTGGGGGGTCACAGCTAACCATGGTTCTTGACCTGAGACCGGCCTCAGGTCCAGAACCATGATTAGATTGGCCACAATCAGGAAAGGGACAAAAAGTAATGTCAGTTACCTTGCCCCTTTCCAGAATCATGCCCAGAACCACAATACGGGATCGGATGCAGCAGCCTCATTGGCCGCTACACCCTCCCGTCTTCCCGTGGATGGGCAGCCGAGGGAATGCGGGGGGGGACTGAGCGGCCGCACGTCACACAGCCCTGCCCCCTCTCCAAACCCCAGTAGTGATCAGGCCGGCACATCTAAAGGATGGATGGTCTGATCACAGACCGGGATCTGAGATGGATCCCGGTCCAGGGTTCAGCGTGGTGGGTCAAACGGCCCGTCACATCTGAAATTACCCATAGTATGAAGCCTTTCTATTTTTCCAGTGGGTAGTATAGAGGAGTAAGAGGTAGCAGGTTTTGTTTGTTTTTATTTTTTGGTGGGCAGAGAGCACCCACCGCTATCCCACTCCTCTGTGTCATCCTTCTGATGCATATACGGTATTGTAATTATAGATAAGCACAACTTTGTTTTGAAAATCCATATGTATAAAATAAGATGTATAATAGCCAGATACTATGTAATGATCCAGCATAATGCCTAATTGGGTGAATTTGTACCTTGATTTGCCTAACTGGGTTGGGTCCTGCCTCAGTTTCCCTAACGGGAATCTTGTAGCACATTATTGTATTTATTTTGTGTTCCCTTCTAACTAATAAACCAATAACTATTAAAATACAGATGTATAGTATAAAATACCAAGAAAAAGTCCTGTACAATTATTATCTAGCTGGGTTATCTGCCCACCCAACCTCTGTTAAGCATTCAACCCAAAGAAATCTCAAATACAAACAAACAAAAACAAACAAAAAACCTTGTAAGACTTCCAGTTTTTGTAAGAATTCTTTAATTAAGACAGGATTGTTTCCAGGTGGTAGGAAATTAAGCCTTACAGGAAAAAATAACTCTTTAAAAGTCTAGCAGCAAATTGGCAGGAAACATGATACTGGCAGATATAATGTCCCTGGATGAACTAACTTTTATGTTTTTATATTGTGCTATCATCCATGATTCCATTCAAATGTAATACAATAGCAAACCTCTAAAGTCTCCACTGGGAAATGTAAAGTAATTTTAAAATAAGAAAACAGAATCTAATATCAGCTCTTGGTGTTTACTGCTTAGGGTCTTGGAAAATTATATGCACATTAAATTGTTGGTCTAGTGATATTAAACTAATATTTCATTTTTATTTTACAGTCCATTTTTGGAAAAGCTTTATGAACTCTCTACAGCATTTCAAAGGCTAGTAACTTAGAAAGGCAGCTCATGGTGTCTCATTACAACAAACAAAATGTTAAGTTTGGTTAAGTTATTTCTAAAAAGGAATTGCTCCATATTAT
This sequence comes from Sphenodon punctatus, assembly GCA_003113815.1. Classification (NCBI taxonomy): domain Eukaryota; kingdom Metazoa; phylum Chordata; class Lepidosauria; order Sphenodontia; family Sphenodontidae; genus Sphenodon; species Sphenodon punctatus. The sequence continues at coordinate 978,366 of QEPC01008922.1, forward strand.
TGGGAAAACTGAACCGTGGTGCAGAGATTTTCTTTGTGTCTTCCACGTGATTTCTTTGCTTGGTGCAACTGCTTAGCTATAAATTCCACATTCATTTAGCCTCTGGTAGACTAACCTATAATTACTGTTATTTTGTCCTCCCTCTCGCCTCCCTACCTGATAGCATTAGAGTAAATTCTTTGGTTCAGGGATTATGATTGACTGTGTGTTTGTAAAGAGCATAGCACCCTTTGGCTGAAGCTTCTACATGCTACACAAATAAATAAACAAGTTATTGATTTATTAATTATTATTATTATTATTATTATTATTTTATTATTTAGTAGTAGTAGTATTCTTAGCACTAATATTAACATTGTTGAACCTGTTTCAATAATAGATGCTTATACAAGTTAAATAATGTATGTACCTTTATAAATTCATCTGGCCGACACCATTATCTCAGAAGTTCTAATCAGGTTGGTAAGATAGCTCAGATACAGTTGGTAACACAAAGTAAGCTTTCAGAGAACCCACTCTATAAATTAAAATATACTCCAGTTCTTGTGTTTGAAAATGAACGATGATGATGATGATGATGATTGATGAAAACAAATGAGACAGTAGCATGCAATAGCCCACAGTAGTCTGCGAGTCATCTGCCCATCAGTTAAGTGACTGCTGCCAGTAGGGATGTGCGAACAGGTTGCGGTTCGGGTTTGGCCGTTCGGTTCGGCTCGCACGTGCCAGCCAGGGTCTTTCCAGTTTCCATCCCTAGCGCCCCAAAGAGGGCAGGATTTGCACGTGCCAGCCAGGGTCTTTCCAGTTGCTATCACTAGTACCCCAAGGAGGGCAGGATTTGCACATGCCAGTCAGGGTCTCTCCGTTTGCCATCCCTAGTACCCCAAGGAGGGCAGGATTTGCACATGCCAGTCAGGGTCTCTCCATTTGCCATCCCTAGCATCCCCTAGGACCCGAAGGAGGGCAGGATTTGCACGTGCCAGCAAGGGTCTCTCCATTTGCCATCCCGAACCTCATCTGAGCTATCTTACCAACCTGACATCCTTCATGGTGTGGCACCAGCGCCGGCATCCAATTCCTCTCTGCATCAGGAAACACATAAACAGCACTTAAGTAATATCATGCATTTATGATGATGCCTCTAGTCCTCCCTCCTTGGGGTGATAGGGATGGCAACGGGACACAGTGACCCTGGCTGGGATGTGCAAATCCTGTTGCCATCCCTAGCACCCCAAGGAGGGAGGACTAGAGGCATCATCATAAATACATGCTATTACTTAGGTGCTGTTTATGTGCTGTGCTGTTTCAGAGAGGAATCGGATGCAGGTGCTGGTGCTACACCGTGCAGGACACCCAGGCAGAGGTCGTCAGTGCCACCCCCAGACAGTCGGCGGACAAGGTCGGATGTCTGGAGTTTTTATGACAAGGGTGACAGAATCGCCATCTGCAAGGTAAGTCACGGGGGCTGGAACAATAGGGAATGGATTGCCGTATGACCTGTTAGGAATGGAAGTCCCCTGCAGAGAGAGATTGGCCACCCAGTCCACCCACTTGTGGAGAGAGAAAGGAGACAGGGGTTGACAGACCAGTGGTCTGACACAGTATGGTACTTCTTATGTTCCTATCTTTTTATGCTCTTTAGACCTGCCACAAACAGTTCAGGCTGCAGCATGAGGGGACCACATCAGGGCTCATTGCCCATGTGGAAAAGCAGCATGGCAGGAGAGTGAGGTGGCAGCCTGACTCCGGCATTGCCCGGGTGGAACATCAGCCGCCGCACCAGATGAAATGGCGTCAAAGGCCTTCCCCTTCCCCCTCCTCCAGCTCAGCTGAGGAGGCCATTGTCAACCGCAGTAAGGGCTTTTAGGGCCCAAGTGGAGAGGCCCACCAGGGACTGCATGGACAGCCTGAAAAATATGCAGGACCAAATGGTGGAACACTTTAAGGATCTGGAGATATGGGAACGCCAGGTCAAGGCATACTCCCAGTACCTCCAGACGGTGATCGAAAGCTTGGAGCTCCACTGGCAGTCAGTCACAAAGTGGCAGTAGGCCATGACAGGGGCCATTCAATTTGCAAAGGACAAAGGCTACCAAATCCCACAGGACGTGGCTGCCCCCAGGTGGCAGAATCTCATACAGATTGTTGATCCCTACTAGCAGCACCTGGCACCACATGTAGCATAGTTAAGGTATTAACCCAAATATGTGCCATGCCAGACAGCAGCAGATTCTCAACTTGCAGACAGCCCCCCAGGAGGGGCAGGGCTTGTGTCTGTGTGGGTGTGCCAGAGAGAAAGAGAGACAGGCTCCTTGGCAGCGGGCAGCAGGCGGTGGGAGCTGGTGGTCAGAGGGGCTTTTATTTCCAGCAGATTCAGCAGGCATCCGCGGGTGTGGAGGAGTAGGCTGTTGGGGGGTGGCAGGCTGGCGTGTGAGCACCAGGCTTCTGGATGCAGTGGAATGGAATTCAGCCCCCCAGTGGCTGGAATGATGGTCCCAGAATCTCGTTGATGGTTCCTGGCATGGACAGGCATGACTGATTCAGGTACAATGGAATGACAGCCTATGTGAGTTTAATGATAATTATGTCCCTATAATTAGTGCATGGTTGGGCACACTTCATTCAGTCAAGTGAAAGGTGGTAGCAGCAGGTACAGAATGCACACAGGCAGGCAGGCAGGCACATATAATACATTGTGTTATACTGATGTATTCCATCTGATTCTGATAGGTTTGCTGCTGGATGTGGGCAATGATCAGATGCATGAGCACAGATGGGAGTTCTTCCTGGTTCTGGCAGGTGGCAGCTTGAGCTTGAGTACACCTACCTCTCCTCCTCCACCCCCCATCTCTCTTGTTCTAGCGGGGAGCCTCTGTCTCTCTCTCTCTCTCTGGCCATATAGTGCCTGTGACAGCATGGGTGGGATCGTGTCTGTCTCTCCTTCTAGCAGTGGGGAGACTCTCTCTGTTATCTCTCTCTCTCTCTCTCTCTCTCTACCTCCATGAACAGCAGGTTGTGTAAAGAAAAGGTGGAATGACAGGGCACAAGAACCCTGAGGGTGGGTCTTGGGCTGGGGCTAGAGTGGCAACTTCTAGATATTGGACACAGCCCTCCCTGCCAGTAACGTAGGCCCCAGAACCCTGATGGTGGGTCCTGGGGCTGGAGTGGCTGTTTCTTGATGCCATGGCACAGACAGCATATAGGCCAGTCCTGGGGGCCATTGGCACTACCATCACCAGACATTGGTTGCCAGGGTTTAGAACCCTTGGCACAGAAAGCATATAGGCCTGGGGGCCATTGGCACCAGCATCACCAGACATTGCTGGCCAGCATACAGAACCCTTGGCACAGACAGCATATAGGCCTGGCCTGGGGGCCATTGTCACTAGCATCACAGGACATTGGTTGCCAGGGTACATAATCCTTGGCACAGACAACATATAGGCCTGGGGCCTTTGGCACTAGCATCACCAGACATTGGTTGCCAGGGTACAGAACCCTTTGGCACAGAGAGCATATAGGCCTGGGGGTCATTGGCATCAACAGACATAAGTTGCCAGGGTACAGAACCCTTGGCACAGACAGCATATAGGCCTGGGGGCCATTAGCACTAGCAGAAGAACACATTGGTTGCCGGGGCAGTCAGTCAGGTGGTGTGGCATCAACAGCAGTCAGGCAGACTGAGGCAGGGTTTGAACTTTGCAACCTGGGTGGGTGGGCAGGCAGGCAGCGTGGCATGAGAGGCAGTAGGGCAAGGCTTGGGCAGGGTTTAGGCTAGGCAACCTGGGTTTGCAGACAGGCACCTTGACATGGGAGGCGGGAAGGTGAACTGAGGCATGCTTTGAGCTTGGCGGAAAGCTGGGTAGGCAGACAGGCAGCGTGGCATGAGAGGCAGTAGGGCAGGCAGGCTGGAACATTGGCAGCAGGGCACTCATATAGACTAGCAAAGACTGTGCAGGGTGAGAGAGCGAGAGCCAGTCAGCGTCATATAGGTGGGCTGAGATTGTGTAGCCATAGGCTGGCTGGAAGGCTTACAGTTTGTTTCCCAATGCCACCCTGCGTCATGAGGACAGTCAGATAAGGTGTCCAAGAGAGAGGCAGGGCAGGTGCCAGGCATTAGGAAGGAGGGACAGCACCTCGGAAGCACAGGAGCAGTAGCCCTAGCCCAGACTGAGAAGGAGGAGCAGGAGTCCTGTCCCAAGACTGCCCCTGGCATGGGATGGCATGTGCAACTGCACCATCACTCCTTATCCAGGAGCAGCTCAGGGAATCCCAGATGCGCAAGGTTGACCTTCAAGAAAAGCAACTGCTCCACCAACTTGGCCCCCAGTCTCAGGCGGTGTGGGGAGAAAATGTCCCCCTCCACAGAGAACACCCACTCGCTGGGGACACTGGTTGATGGGCAGGACAGGATACCCTTGGCCACTTTCGACAGGGCCGTCCACATGTTGGGCTTACCAGCCCAGTAGGTCAAGGGATCACTGCTGGGTTCAATGCATGGCTCCTCCTCCAGGTAGGTCTCCACTGCTGCTGAGGTGCCATCATACTCCCTCTGGTAGCTTTGGGTGGGCACCACATGCCCCACTGCCCTCAGCCATGCTGCTTTCCCTTTTGTGTTGGGTCCCTTGCACCCCAGAGTGGCCTGCACACAGGAGGAGCTGCTGGCAATAGGTGTCCCGCTGCTGCTGCTCATCCTGCTGATGGTGCTGCTGCTACCACTAAGGCTGGGGGCAGGGATAGATCCAGATGGCTGGAAGGGGTCACTGCTCCCACTCCCACGATCCACAGGGGCATCCTACTGCATAATTCGCTCTGCCTGCCGGACATTCTACACCAGCGCACCCTTCCAGAGGCCATAGACTGCTGTCTCACATGTCATGCTGCCCTTGATCCTGGGGTCCAGCATGGTTGCCAGGACATATTCCTCCCAGCACAGGAGCTCATCAAAGCGCGCACTCATCCCCGCCTTCAGCTTCCACACCAGGTCAAGCGCCTCATCTGAGATATTCCTGCCCGCAGGGCCACAATCCTGCCCCCTGAGAGTTTCGACCAGGCTCCTCTGGAGACTAAGAACCAGCGGGATCACCTGGCTGAGAGTGGCAGTGGAGCTGCTCACCGTCTCCATGATGGCCATGAACGGTCTCAGGACGAAGACCATGTGAGCAAGAATCTCCCATTCCTCCCTGTTTTACCCTGGAGCTCGCTCGATGTCTGTTTCCAGTTCCACCTAATGTAGGGCGGATTTCTACTCAAGAAGCCACTCAAGCATCAGGAAGGTGGAATTTATTTTAATTTATTTATTTATTTAAAATTTATATCCCGCCCCTCCTGCCCACAGGGCAGCCCGGGGCAGCGAACAACATTAATTAAAACATTAAAACAATATAACATTTTAAAACAATTTACAATTACAATTAAAAATACCCCAATATGTGGGGAAAGCCCCCATCCCTGCCCCTGTAAGAAACTGAAAGAGGTTCAACTGCCTTTCTGCACCGAGGGAAGCAGATCCCTGCCCAGGAGGGGTTCTGCACCCTGGGCGAAGCTGGTCCCTGTACAAGAGGGATTCAGCCGCCTTTCTGCACCTTGGTGTTGCAGGTCCCTTTCAGTTCCCGGGATCAAGTGGAAATACTACTGTTTGAGAGGGTGGGGAATTACTCCTCTTCTATTTCTAGTAATGAGTCTTTCAATCAAATAGGCATTTATTCAATAATATCAGAACAATTAGCATACCAATTATCAAAGAGACACTTGCATCCAACATTTGCCCTCACCTGCTCTTGACTACTTCAGATACATACAAAAGCACATATTCTTATGTGATCAGAGGTAAACGGTCTGGTTCCAGAAGGAAGACAGTCAGGGGGCCCAAACGGTGCTGAGAGTGAGAAAGCCTAGCTGCCAGGCAGTTGCAGGACTTCCTAGGGAGAAGTCCCAGAGTGGGCGGATCACCGAGCTCGTCGGTGCTCTGATAACAGCTAGCGACTGAGGACCATGAAGGCAGAGAACTGATCCAGAGTCTCGCCTTATATGCAAGTTTCCCTTATTACTTATCCATGTTAAGGGGCTGTCAGTGCTAAGCCTGTGGAGTACTCCCATTGGTTGCCCCGATTTGGGGTACCTTCTGCTTAGTCATAGGTGTGGGGACCTGCCCTGGGACAGGGTCTGCCCTTGGCCCTGGGTTAGCCCACATCCTTCTAAGAGGCATCTGGTTATCAGATAAGGCCAATTCTGCTTGTTAAAGTTTGACTCTGATATCAGGCCCTGACCTTTCTTTGTCTTCCGATGTTCCTGTGACTTATAGATCATCCAGTTGTTTTGGGAACACAGGGTTTCTTGCTCTTCTCAGCATCACTGCTTCCTTCTCTGACCAATTTGTTTACCTTCCCTACCAACACTTCATGTTCTTTTAGATTAATGAATTAGCACATGTGCTTAGTAGTGTCTTGCCTAATTTCTAACATTCTACATAGTCCTAAATAGCAGCTATAATGGCCTACACAGAAGTTACATTATAAATGTTACATACTTATACATCCAGTGTATATTTTTTGTTACATTTCAAGAAAAGTGAGTTACAGTAACATTCAATGTCTGTTCTGGCACATTTGTGTCAGAAGAAGCACTTCTGATTCAGTCACATTGTAGCAGGGAAATTAGCATCTTATTTGGGCCCAATCCATATCACAACACCCCCACCCCTCACCAAAAGCCTGATGGAACAGCCAGGTCTTACATATATGCCAAAACAGCAGGAGAGTGGGAGCCAGCCAAGCCTCCTCTGGGAGCGAATTCCACGGCACAGGAGCGACCACCGAAAAAGATCTAACATCGGTGGCCACCTGCCTCGCCCGGGGAACCTCCAAAAAGGCTCCCATGGATGATCTCAAGGGTTGCACGGGCACATGGGGAGTGAGGCGGTCCCGCAGATAAGCAGGGCCCAGGCCATGAAGAGCTTTAAAGGTTAAAACCAGCACCTGGTGGAAACAAGTGGAGACATCTTGGACCAGCTGGTGCACTGGGGACCCTTGCTCAGCCTGCTTCTCCCGGAGAAGCTCTCTGCCCTTCATGCTGTGGTTGAAGAACCCTGCCAGCTTCCTCCCCCAGTCAACCAGGGAGCTAAGGGTGCCTGACCCAATCCCCTTATCCCTCAAGCCCAGAGCATCCTTGACCACAAGATGGAGGGTGTGTGCGGTGCAAGGGATGCTTGTGAAGCCCCCGTCATGGACTGTCTGCAGTATATTGGCCGCATTATCTGTGACCACACACCCCTTGGTGAAGGCCACACCTGGCGTGACCCACCTCCTCACTATGGCGGCCAGGGCTGCCTCAAGGTTCCTTGAGATGTGGGAGCTGTCCATTACTTGTACCTGAAGCAGGGCCCACCTATACCCTGCTTCAGGTCCCCTCCTGCCACTGCCAAGCACTGCCTCTGGGTCCTACCACCAGTGTGCAGTCACTGCCAGGTAGGCATGCTGGGCGTTCCTGGAGGACCACAGGTCAGTGGTGAAGTGGAAAGTGGCCCCCTCAGCCCCTGTCAGCTTCTCCCTCACCCGCTCCTGCAAAGCCCTGTAGAGCTGTGGCACCACAGTCTGACTCAGGGTGGAGTGGGACGGCAGCTTAAACTGGGGGGCCAGGAATCCAATCAGCCACTGGAAGCCCTTGTCCTCTACAATTGAGAAGGACTGTCTATCCAACGCAATCATCTCGGCCAACAGTCACTTGGCTTTCTCCTGAAAGAAGTCACGCTGCTCTCCAGCACCCAATGGCCTTGGCAGCTGCCCCCACCCCAGCTCTTCCATAGTGGACTGACGCTGTCAGTGCGCTGCTGGGGAGGCTCCTACTGCTGTTCTGCCCCCATACTGCTCCTGCTGCTAGAGGCAGCAGCAGTTGGTGCGGGACACTTACCCACTGAAGGAGCCGGGCGACTGGCCGCTGCTGCGGTCAGGAACCTTCTGGCATCCACTCTCCCTGCCTTCCTGCTTAGCTTCAGAGCACTGTGGCATGCCTTGAGGTGCCTCACCATTGCAGTTGTCCCAAGGTTGGCAAGCACCTGCCCACACTTCACCAGATTATTGCACAAAGTGCACTGCACCTCTCTGGGATCATCTACCCGCACCAGCTTAAAATGTTCCCAGACTGAAGATTTTTTTTCCCCTTCTGCCTTCTGGCCTGCCCCAGGTGACGCACTGCTGCCAGCGCTGCTAGAAGAGGCAGAACTTGGTGGCACTGGTGACACAGCTCTGGGAGGAGACTCAGCCATCACCTCAGCTACAGACATCTCCTCTGCGGCACTGGTGTCTGCCTCTGACTCACTGTCCGCAATCACAGTGATGTCCTGTGAAGGGGAGTACTGGGACCCTGAGGCTAGACTGCCCGTGCCCGCCATGCTGCTGGCACTGTCCCTGTGCCCCTATAGCTGCTAGTGCTGCTGTTGCTGCTGCTACTCCTCTCCCTACTGACATTCCCCGGGAATCGTGCCCTGCCTCTAGCAGCCGGGGTGGGATCCACCAGCGCCGGACTGCTGGGGATCGCCTCAACAGTGAGGAACATCAAAAGCAGCCCCAGTACCTGCTGTGGCACCAGCAGCAACAGAGACATATGCAACCTCAAATCCTGCAGGCCTTCCAGTGCCCTGCGTGACTGTGGAGGAGGGCACTGCCAGGAGGTGATGCTGAGCTGCTGAAGCCTGTTGTCCTAAAGCAGGCCTGCTGAGTTTGGGGTGTGGTGATGTTCTCATGCTACTGCTGCTGCCTGCTGCCGCTCCCCTGGTACGGCCACTTCCACCTCTGGCACATGCCCCATTGCCTCCCCTACTGGCTGCAGACCAGCCTCTCATTCCCTTATCTATTTCTCCCTCCAAAATAATGTATATATATATATATATAATTTTCTTAGTTAAATTTTTAATCTAATATATCTATCTACATTAAATCTAACTGCTATAACTATTCTAAATGCTATCAACTAAATGGATTTTCTAATAAGTACAAAGGCCTACTCCTACAAACACTAAATCTCTATATACTATATCTCAGCTAACTCCTACAACTGTCTACTATCTCTAATCTAATATATACTATCTTTACAGCAGTCGCTGTAAAGATACTTAAATGTACAACCACTGTTCCATTATAATCAGGGTTCTGGTGAAGGCCCGTATTTGATGAACCACTGGATGTAGTAATATGAATTTGTGTCAGTGGGTGTAAGTTGTGAGGAACATTATACGTCCAAAGTTTGAAGCAGATTGATCAAGTAAATCCAAAGTTATGAGCATTTTGAGGTTACCTTGTTAGGGTGAACATTGAAATGTTCTCAGAATCTTCCGTCTTTTGTATCTCCTACCCGTGGAGAGGTTGATCCCTCAAAATTTACAGACATGGAGCTGGAGATAAATGACATGATCCTGTGCAGTATGGTAGTGGTTGGTGCTTGGAAAACTGAGTTATTGATGATTGAAAATCAGTTTTGTTTCTCCGCACATGTTCAGTACATATGGAGTTTTCAGCTTTGTGCTTCACTTATGTCACCAGCTGATCAGTTAAGCACCTGGTGACATCACAAAGGCTTTCTGCTTCAGACAGCTGAAGCTCTGAGCATTCAGCAATAAGTGTGCTTTG
>QEPC01008922.1:1002918-1021844 GCA_003113815.1 Sphenodon punctatus
TGATTTAGTTTTAGTGTTTGTAGGAGTAGGTCTGTGTACTTATTAGATAATCCATTTAGTTCATAGCATTTAGAATAGTTAATAGCAGTTAGATTTAGTGTAGATAGATATATATAATATTAGATAAAATAAATAAATGTAAAAAACCCATATAAAAACAAACAAAACCATATAAAACCCAATAAAAAACCAAAAAACCATATAAAAAACAAAAAAACACCCATAACAACATTTCCCGAACGGCTGAACCAAACAGCCGAACAGCCTAACCGAATGGCCTGTTCAGACGACCGAACCGAACAGCCAAACCCGAACTCGGCAAACTAGCCGAACTGCCGAACGAACGGACAAACCGAACTCAGCCGAACCAAACTGACAAACCGAACAGATGAACCGAACGCAGCCGAACTGAACAGATGAACCCGAACTGCAATCTGTTCGTCCATCTCTAAAAAATTGGCACAAAAATCTTTAAATAAAGTAACCAAAAGTAGTTTGCCCAGGACTGGAAGTTGACTTTCTGGGACCGGAAGACAACTTTCTCAGACAGAAAAACAATTAAAAGGCATCGGAAGCCGATAAATTGAAAGAAATTTTGTTTAAAAAAAAAAAAATGGGACCAGAAGCTGACTTTCTGGGACTGGAAAACCAATAAATGGGTGTTGGAGTAGGTATATCAATGTAAAAGTCAATAAACTGGTACTGGAAGTCAACATTTGAGGACATTGGGTACCCAAACCGGGTTGCAATCGAGTACTGATGAGTAACCTATGGTTGCTGGGTGAATTCGGGTATCAGAAATTTGACAGGTTACCTGTTTTTGAGGGTATCCTCTTTCAGCTCATTGCGCACTAATAATATGCCGTTTGCAACATCCTGTCACTATCATTGGGCTTATCAGACCTCTCAGGGAAAGCCAAATGCACAGAGGAGGAGGAGTGAAGGCAACTCTAGATCTGCTCGATTACTGTTAAAACAAACACATTTGAAAGTCACACATCTATCCGTGCTAGTTTGGCAGCATCTGTGGGAAGATCACATGAATACAGCCTACACTTCCCTTCCCTTCCCTTCCCTTATTATGTGGCACTTGGCTCACCTGCAAGAGCATATGCCCAGTTACACAGAGTCATCAAAAGACTCCTCTGAGGATGGGTCTAGAAAATAAAAACAGAAGAAATCGTGCAGAAAAACAAAAGACAACCAAGAATCAAAAATAGGCTATAACAGAGGAAAAAGAGACAATGCCCCTTTTTACATGAGATGCACTCACTTATACTCACATGAGTGGGTGCCACTCATATGACTGCCGTGGTGGATGGGTGGATGTGTGTGCACGCTCCCGTGAAATAAACATGCCGACTCACCTCTACCCATCACCAATTGGTCAAAATGTGTAACATGTTCAACGTGTATATGAAGCCGCTGGGTGAGATTTTGAGATGATTTGAAGTTCGGTGTCATCAATATGCTGATGACACCCAGCTGTATCTCTCGTTTTCATCTGACCTAGGCCCAACAGTCTTGATGTTTACCCAGTGCCTGGCTGTGGTGGGGGATTGGATGATGACAAGCTGTCTGAAACTGAATCCCGACAAGACGGAGGTGATGCTGGTGGGTAAGGGCGAGGGAGTGGAGGCCATCATCATTGATGGGGTGCATCTCTCCTTGGTTCCTCAGGTTCAAAGCCTTGGAGTCCTCCTCGATTCACAGCTCTGCCTAGATGATCAGGTGGCAGCTGTGGTAAGAAGTGCGTTTTGTAAATTATATGTGGTACGATGTCTTCGACCGTACATCACGGGCTCTGATCTTGCCACCAACATCCATGCATTTATCACCTCGAGACTGGACTACTGCAACATGCTCTACATGGGGCTACCCCTGGTGATGACCCAGAGGCTGCAGCTGGTGCAGAATGCGGCGGCCCGCCTCATCACGGGGATGGGTCACTGGGAGCACTTAACAACGGTGCTCTGATCTCTGCACTGGCTACATATAGTCTTCCGGGACTGAGTCAAGGTGTTGGTTATCACCTTTAAAGCCCTATATGGCTTGGACCCCACTTATCAGTGTAACCACCTCAGCCCTCATGTGCTGGATTGGCCCCTATGGTCAGCTGGGGACACATGCTTGGAGGTCCCCCAGGTTTCCTGTGTGGCCACGTTCAAGCGGGTGTTCCCGGTGGCCATGCTGCAGCTATGGAACTCCCCCCTCCCCCCCGGTGGAGATTCACCTCTCTCCGGATCTCCCTTCCTTCCACAGACAATACAAGACCTGGCTGTTTTGCCAGGCGTTTGGTGGGGGGAATGGGTAGTGGTTTTTTTTGGTTTTTTTGTTTTAAGGATATGGGGTTTTTAACTGGACCCTTTTATTGTGGATTTTATATTATGTATTTTTTATTCTTTTTATGTTTTTATATATGATGTACAGTTTGGCAGGAGGAGGCGGTATAGAAACAGTATAAATAAATAAAATAAATAAATAAAATGGTGATTGCTTTGTGAGTGGGGATGTGTGGGGATTCATGGGGGATTGATGTGCACCCGTGTACACAGCTCCCCCCCAGCCCATGCTGCCACACACACACCCATCCTCCCTGCATTTGCGACCTGTTTAAAAAGGGCCAATGCCAGGGCCTGGCACAAGAGGACACAGCAGGGACAGAGGTAACTGCTTTTCTACTGAAATGTCTCCACCCCCCAAAAATTGGAAAGTCGGGTTCTATATGAGCATCTTCTCCCATTCTCCCAGCATTATTTCTGTTTGACCCAAACGCGTTGATTTGGCTGCTTTTTAAAAAGGCATTTCTCTCTCTCGGAGGCTGGCTATCTGAATGACTCTGCTGTATGGTATGATAAGAATGTGAAGCAGAGCTACCATTGGCACTGAAACAAGTAGCATTTCTCAGTCTCCCCTAGTGGTAATACATGTAAGTTGGATCATGGCCAGACAACCTCAGCAACAGAAGACCACAAGGCAGCAGCTTGTGTTTGAGAAGCATCAGAAGTTAACCCAGCAGGGGTGTCAGCAGGAATCTGTTTTGCGTGCTACTCTTCGGCACGTGATACACGTGGTGGATTTTGTGAAAAATTATTACATGATGTCATCACTGCTTTCCAATCTTGATATCTGTAATCACTGCTGAAGAATGTATTACTATCTGCTCCTACCTGCTTGCATTCTGCACAGACTCTGCACACATTCTCATTACCAAAAGAGATTACTATTAGCATGCAACAAATTGAGAACTGGAAAGACAATTCCTAAAAATTCTTTTAAGCAACCTAATCTGCATATAAGCTTGTATGCCAAAGCCCTTTTCTATTTTTATTATATTACATGTAAATAATTCAATTATGATTATTAAATTAATAATTAGTTATGATTTAGGAATGCCACATTTTTATAGTAGAAGCACAAAGGTGAAAGCTAAGTCTGTAATTTGAATGTCTAATTTTTCACTCTTCACGTTTTCTTAATATATGTGCATATAGCTAGATCTATATCTCTAGTTAGTTTGCGCATGGGGAACCTCAGGCCCCGGACCCAAATGGGGCCTATGGCTAGTTTTTATTTGACCCCTTTCCTGTTCCTGGATTTGGCCTCTTGATATTTGTTTCATCTCTGGTGTAGTCAAGCTACTTCATTAGTAGATTAATACATGCTAATTAACACGTGACCATGTTGAACCTCCTTCTACCCACCCACCCCTTTGCTCACCACCACTGTCACCATTCCAGGATCTCTACCAGGGACATAGCTAGGTTGGAATGGGTCATGGTGCAGAAGATGAACCCCTCCCTCCTTCCACCTCCATCTCCAGGGCAGGGGATTAGGCTGCACCAAGGAATATAACCCCACAGCTTGTGAGCCCAAGTGGAGCGACAACACCTGCCCCTATTATAGCTACCATTGCCCCTGATCCCCATCCCCATGCTGGTTTCCCTACCTGGATTTCAAGCTGGGTAAGACAAAAGGTCATATTGTCATGGCGGCAGCAGCAAGGAATGTGTATGGCGGTGAGGAAGCTAGGACCTGGTCACTTCTCCTGGTGATCCAAAGTAATTATTTTCCTCTGCAGCATTCTGTCTTATAGCAACTTGTCACATGCCAAAATGCTGTAGAGAAAGTGTTTGTGGAGATATGTCCCTATGCCATTCCTCCTTCTACCCCATGTGTTCTTTTCTGATGTCAGAATTGCACCTCTGCTGACTAGTACTAGAGATCCAGGACATTGCAGGATCCAGGGCCGTTTATATATGGAATTGAAATCAGTTATGTGATTCCTCAATTTATTTCCATATACACACCAGTCATGGAAGAGAGGTGGCTCCAAAGAGTATGCAGGACAGGCAGTCCAGGTTTTGAAGAATCAAGCATCTACCTCAATGTCCTGTTCCTAGGCAACAACTCCGACTCAGAAATTTAATCAGAAATCTAGGCAGAAAGCAAATCCTCTTGCTGATCTCCCAGCTTCCTCTCTTCGTCTTGCATAAGCCCAAAGTATGACAAAGAACATGAAAATTACATGCTGCAGCATCACCAGTTGGCATCTGCAACAACTGGAAATATATACATTGGGTGCAATCCTCACTCATTCAGGTGAACAAAGGGTTGCATGCATGTAAGCTGAATGCCAAAGTGCTGTGTAGTGCTGAGACAAGAGAAAGTATTCCCTTCCCATCAGGAAATACCTACCTTTCCAGAGTGTTTGCGACCATTCATTGGTATTTACAGACTGGTCAGTGATTCTGCACTTCCACCATTGCAAGATTGGCACCAGCAATTTTCCATCCCTTTCTGGGATTTTTCGGGACTGTCTAGGACTTTTCAGGACTGCCCTTTTGCATCAATTTCTAACACTTTTGCATCAATTTCTTACAATAAAAAAGACAATCACATATAAAATATATCTAAAAACAGTTAAAACATATCAAAATACAATATTCAAGTATTAAACAGGGCCCAGGAACTCAATGAAACAATAAATAGGGTAAGGGAAATAAAACCCTCTAACCCCTCCTCCCCCCCTCCCCAAAGGCCTGGGCGAACAGCCAGGTTTTACAACTTCGCCGGAATGTCAAAAAGCTTGGGGCCAGGCGAGCTTCCTCCGGGAGGAAGTTCCAAAGGCGCGACCCGGCCACTGAGAATGCCCTCTCCATTGTGGCCCCTCGCTTAACGTGGGGAACCTCCAAGAAGGCACCCCCGGTCGACCGAAGGAGCTGCTCTGGGGTGCGGAGGACGAGGCGGTCGCTGAGGTACGAGGGGTCCAGACCGTGAAGGGCCTTGTAGATCAACACCAAAACCTTGAACCTGGCTCGGCACGCTATCGGCAACCAGTGCAGAGTCCGGAGCACAGGTGTTATGTGCTCCCAACGAACCGTCCCCAAAAGGAGCCGGGTCGCCGCATTCTGCACTAGCTGCAGCCTCCAAACCAGGAACAAGGGAAGCCCCATATAGAGCGTTATAACTCCCCTTTCAGGCAGCAGATCAACTGCATTTGCTTACTACACAGGTGATTAAGGGAAGGCAAATATTTGTCCTAGTATATCATGTATTGGAGTACTATACTGTATCAGAAAGGGATATGACTGTCTGTGGGCTGTGATGACTCCAAAATGAGAATTGATTCCCATCTGCTTTTCCCTCAGTTATAGCCCTTATAGGGAATCAAGCTACCTAGAGCTTATAAAAGCTACAAAGCTGTACTGCCAGAAGAATCCATCTCTCAGCCTTCTTCTTCTCCTAATACCCTCCTCCCAACACCTGGGTACCACCTCCCCATACACACACTGCTCCCCACCCCTGCCTGCCCCGGTCTCATCTGTCCATACACATCACCCATTTCTCAGCCTTGTCTCCCATAAAAATTCCTTCAGCTAACCCCTCCCCATACAGACACTTCCCCCATTTCCCAGTTGCTCCCAGTCTCATTCCCTTGTACACATTCTGCATCCATCAAACTTGCAACCCTATATACAGCCACCCCCATACTCAGCTGTCCTGTTCTCCCCAAATGAAATGGAAGCATATAGGGAAAGCAGAGGTCATGTGGCATGGGTCACCCCTCTTGCCCCAAGATCCTCCCCCACCCCCCACTGCTCCAAGCTGCCCCTTGGCCCCCTGCTGTCCCCAGATTCAGTGTTGTCCCCAACCTGCAGAGAAAGAGGATTTACACTGAAAGACCAAGGCATTGGTAAAGTTTGTGTGAATGGAGTCTAAGTTTTAAGTGAACACAATATGTGAGAATGTACAATGTCTTTACTGCTTACATGAGGTATGAGTTAAGCAGGAGCCTTAACTTACCATTTCCATGCTATTTGGAGCATAAGTGAATTTGTAAGAGCCTTAAATCATCTCTTAAACCAAGCTTTTTTGATCCTAGAATTTCCCTGCTTTTTGAAATAGGAATACACTAGTGTATAGAGATTCAGTTTTTTTACACAAGAGAAGTGGGGGAGGGGTCCATGGTTAGTGCGTGGAGCAGGTTCGGGGCGTCTACACACAGGAAGTGTGTGGGAAGCGCTTTACATGGGCGGCTCCCTGCATGACTGCCCCATCCACATACCAGCCATCCAGTCCACGCACAGAAAACTCTGATTTTTCAGGAATGCTCTGTGCAGGGACTGGATGACCAATGTGTGGATCACGGGAGCATGCCTCCCCACACACCAATTTCAAACGAGCAGCTTTCCATGTGGACAGCGGGGTCCATGCGTGGAGCCATCTCAATTAAAAACAGAAGTTACCATCATATAAGGGGTAAAAGCTTGATATGATATTTCTATTTGATGAAATTTCTATTTGCCTTTTCTCATAGTGTTTTCTTGAAAGCATCAATTCTTACATTTAAAGTCTTTATTTCCTTTTAAAATTTCCCATTATATTATTATTATTCATAATAATCATAATCATAATCATAATAATTAATAATAATTCCATTACTTTATAAAGGAGGAGGAGGAGTTGACAGGAGACACATTGAAGAAGCAGTCAGAGAAGTAGCAGGACAGAACCAGTCGAGGACTGAGTCACGGAAGCCAAGGGAGTGAAGTGAATTCAGCAAGAGTGAGTAGTCAAGAGTATTGAAGCCAACCAAGAGGTCAAGGAGAACAAGAATGGAGTAGAGGCAACTAGATTTAGCCACAAGAAGATCATTGGGAAAGGTATCATTGGGGTCAAAGGGCTATGGGGGTGGTTTCTGGAGGGGGGGTTGGGTTGGGTTGGGTTGGGTGGTAAATGGTTAAGGGGTGAGATTGGGGTGAGGGGTTCCTCCCCCACCTCACTAGCAGGGAGCCAGTCAGCCAGGCTGATGGCAGCCTTCCGGGGGTAGTAGCAGCAGAAATAGGGGTTGTTATGGGAAGTTGGATCAATGAGAGGGGGGGGAGATGTCATCAAGAGCGAAGGGGCCGGTACTTGGTGCCAGTCCCCCATTCGCACCCTCCTCCCCCCCCCCGATTCAGGTAACCAGGGGAATGAGGTCTCAGGTGACCCTGGCCTGTCTCTGGTATTGTTTAATGTGAGGTCAGTGGTCAATTAACCTTTTACTATTCATGACTCTATCTTAAAGTGGGTTGCTGATCTCATACATGTGACGGAGACCTGGCTGGACAAGTTGTTAGGGCCAATTTGGGCTGAACTCATTCTGCCTGGGTACTCTGTCCAGCACTAGCCTAGACTTCAGGGTTGGGAGAGGGGGACATAGTAATTATTTTAAAGAATGGGTTGGTCGCATGGAGGTTTTCAGTCCAGACTGAGTCTGGAAAAGAGGGTCTCCATATTGGCAGCATCCCAGACTGCTTAAGAGCAGACTGGTATCGGACCTGGTTTTGAGGTCTTCTAGGCTTATTGTCTTGGGGGACCTCAATATTTATTTTATTATTTCACTAGATTTATTTGCCATCCCCTCCTGCCACAGCAGATTGGGGTGGCTTGCAACATTTAAAAACATATTATATACATATCCAATATAAATAACAATAAATAAAAATATAAAAACAACAATGGAACCCCAAGGTAGACCTAAAAAAAACCCAGCCCCTCCATCCCAACCTCCCACCCCTCACCCATTTCCTGCATCAAAAGCCCGGAGGAACAACCAGGTCTTACACTGTCTTCGGAAAGAGGAGAGACCTGCATTCGGAGGAAGTTCCACAGCTGAGGTGCAGCCACTGAGAACACCCCCTTCATCGTCGCCACCCAGAATACCCACAAAACTTCAAGGAAGGCACTCCAGGATCCAGAGGGTGAGGCAATCCTGCAGATATGTGGGGATCAAGCCATTTAGGGCTTTATAGGTTAAGACCAACACCTTGAATCAGACCTGGAAGACAATAGTCAGCCAGTGCAGGGAACGGAGCACTGGTGTAATGTTCTCATGATGGCCTGTCCCCAGAAGGAGATGAGCCACTGCATTCTGCACCAGCTGCAGTTTCCAGACCATCACCAAGGGTAGCCCCACATAGGGCGCATTTCAGTAGCCCAGACTTGAGTTGATTAAAGCATGGATAATGGTGTCTAGGTTTGAGTCTGAGACATACAGCCTAAGCTGTTGCACCAGACGTAATTGACGAAATGCTCCCTTTGCCACAGCCACCACTTGGACATCTAGGCAGAGCTAGAGATCCAGGAGCACCCCCAGACTACGAACCTGAGGGACCAAAGGAGGGCAGACCCCATCAATGATGGATGCCACCACTCCCTCAGAGCCTCCCACCAGCATCACCTCCATCTTGTCAGGATTCAGCTGCAGGTGTCTTGCCCTCATCCAGTCCTCCACAGCTGCCAAACACTGGGTAGGCACCGAGACTGACAGGTCTAGGTCAGCTGAAAAGGAGAGATACAGTTGGCTGTCATTAGAATATTGATGACACCGCACATAGCCCAAAGGCTGCATGTACATGCTGAACAGGAGAGGGGACAGAATAGAACCTTGCGGGACTCCACACAAGATGTCTCAGGGAGATGAAAAATGATCCCTGAGCACCACTCGCTGAGTTCTTCCACCCAGGAAAGAGCAGAACCTTCAAGAACAATCCCACCCACCCTGACATGGGCCTGCAAGCAAATCACCAACATCTCATGGTCAACGGTATCAAAAGTAGGTGACAGATCTAATAGAATCAGCAGGATCAAACAACCCTGATCCAATTCACAGCTGAGGTCATTGACCAAAGCCACAGGTGCAGTCTCAGTGCCATAGCCCAGATGAAAGCCAGACTGCTAGGGAGCCAGAAAATGGATATGGCCCAGATGCCCCTGAAGCTGCTGAGCCACCACCTGCTCAATAACCTTCTCTAAAAAGGGACGGTGAGAGACTGGCTGATAGCTGACCAGGGAGTCAACATCCAATGATGGATTCTTGAGCAGAGGTTGCACCACTGCCTCCTTGAGGCAGCCCGGCCCTCTGTGCTCCCTAAGGGAGGCATTGACTATCCCAGCCAGCAATGGCCCAATGTCTCCCAGCTGGCTTTAACCAGCCAGGACAGGCATGGGTCTAATTCATAACAGGAGGCTCTGACAGCCCCAAGGACATCCTCTGCATTAGTGGATGACACTGACTGAAACCGATCCCATAAAGCAAGACAAGGTGAGGCTTCCATCACCTCTGGTTCCTAGGGGTGTGCACCCATGTCATTTTCATTTTTTGTTTTCATTTTCATTATTTAAAAATGTTATTTTCATTATCGTTATTAACGACAATGTCGTTTTCATTATCGTTGTCATTACCGGTATCAGTACCGGCATTGTTATTGTTATGATTGGTATCGGTACCATTTCAAATTAAGATTTTATTATCAGTATTGATTCCTGTGTGCAACTAATATCTATCTAACTCTAAGGGAGACAGGGAAGGGAAAAGAAAAAAAATTCCATCTGCCTCCTTATCTCTTAGGCAATTTGGTTCCTGCTGTATGTCAAGGTGTCTGATGCCTTGATAGTCCTTGAATTGCATATCCATAAAGACTTGCTGTCCTGTTCCAAAGACTCCCTTCTTTGAAACACAGGAGGGAGTTGTTAATCCAGGGGCCCATGGCGGATGTGCCCTGCAGCTGACCCTTCCTTGGTATCTCTTGTTCTCTGCATACTTTCATTAAGATGCTGCCTTGTCCCAAAACTCCCAGCATCCAACTGTGGCTCACTTGGCCCTATATTCTAATCGTAACACCAACGCAGGCACAGTTCTAGAGTTCAACCCTGTTTAAGGCTCCGAGATGTCTGCTCCTCCTCCCATCTCCACATTTTTCCTTCAAAACTGCCACAGCACTATTAATAACAACAACGATAACGACATTATAATTTTTGTTATCGGTGTCATTATTCTCGATTGTCGTTTTCGTTATTGCCATAACAAAAACGAAAATGACAAATTTTGTTATCGTTATTGTAATAACAAAAATGACATGCACACCCCTATCTCCTTGTCTTCTGATGTAATTTTAAGACACACTCAGCTGCTCCATCCCCTAATGGCAACAAGGGCCGGGGGGGGTTGGCAGAAGATGGGTGAGTGGACAGCCACTCCCTAGTGGTGGTGGTGGTGGTGGTGGTGCTCCGCTCCTATTTATTTATTTATTAGATTTCTACCACGCATCCTCCTGCACAATGGCGGCTCAGAGCGGCAACAAAATATAAAAAATACAATAAAATACATGAAACAAAGTGTTATAATATTAAAATTGCTAAAAAGGCTAAATGCTAAAGGTAATAAATAAATATACCCTCCCAACCCCCCACCCCACCCCCCACCTACCCTCCCTTCCCTGGCGGAACAACCAGGTCTTACATGATTTTTGGAAAGAGGGGCGGTCCAGGGATAAAGGGGTCTCTCCATCAGGAGGGAGTTCCACAGCCTAGGTGCAGCCACCGAGAATGCCCTCGCTGCCGTTGCCACCCGGAATACCTGAGGGACCTCAAGTTGGGCACCCCCAGCTGACCGCAGGGGCTGCAAAATGACCCAGGGCCTGAGGTGGTCTCGCAGATAAGCAGGTCCAAAGCCATTTAGGGCTTTAAAGGTCATTACCAACACTTTGAATTGGGCCCAGTAGACTATAGGCAGCCAGTGCAGAGAAGAGGTGTAACGTGCTCACGACAACCCACCAATAACGGGAGCCACACACACACATCTTGCTTCATCCAGAGCAGGTCCTCCATGAACCACGGTGACCCCCACCATCGGCATTCCGGAAGTGGACACCATGGGGCCGTTCAGTCAATGGCCTCAGTCAAATAGCTGTTCCAAAAAGCAATGAGGCCATGAGGTGAACGGTCATCAAGATCAGGAGGTAATTCCCCTAGAGCATTCCGGAACCTTTCTGGTTCCATAAGTCTCTAGGGGCAGATCCAATGAACCGGTCCTACACCTTTCCATGGGATGACATGAGCCAGGAGCCTAGTCTGGAGGAGGCAATGGCCTGTCCATGACAGGGGTAAAGTTGTCACATCCCCCACCACTGGATCCCTCATCTCAAGGCCTGTGCAGAATATCAGGTCAAGGGTATGGCCCCCCCCTTGTATGTTGGGCCCCTAAGCATCTGAGACAGTCCCATGGTTGTCATGGTGTCCATGAATTCATACTCTGCTCCCCCAAGACTGACGTCGGCATGGATATTGAAGTCCCACAGAACCAAAGTCCTCGGGGACCACAAGATCACCTCCGACACTAGTTCTGCTAAAGTGTATCGGGAAGTTGCAGTACAGGTAGGTGCGTGTTTTGTTAGTAGCAGCCCTAATCTGTCTCCAGCCAAATCGAACACAAGGTGGACCCCCTCCATGCCCATGATAGTCTGCACAGGATACCACCTCACAGAAAAGGTATCCTTAAAAACAACAGCTACACTGCCTCTCCACCTCTCTGCCCTGGGCTGGTGCTGTACAGAATACGTGGCCGGAACAAGGTCAGCCAATATTGGCCCAGACTCATTGTTCAGCCAGGTTTCTGTAATACATATGAGGTTGGCTGGCCGATCCAAAATGAACTCTCGGATCGTCATTGATTTATTACCAACGGACCTCGCATTCAACAGCAGCAGACCGAGACCAGGGATACCCCTGATCTCGATCCCTGTCGTATATGCCTGGGGGCCTATCCAAAGAACAGGAATCAAATATCTGTCCCTCCTAATTGCTGTTCTTTGCCTCCCAGTATGACCATACTTGCCCCGGCCCATCACGACTCCAATGGCTGCGCCCCCCCGGCCCTTTCCTATGGGGGGGGGCGCAGCCTATGAGGGCTACAGAGTGGGTTGGGAAGGGGGAGAAGAGAAAGGGGTGGGAGCTTAAGAGCTTTGAGGGACTGGTGTGAGAAGAAGAGTGTAGGCAGGAAGGGTGGAAGCAGCACTGACTTTTAAAGTCACTCGCTCTCTAGACAAGTGGAGCTAAAGCAGCTGAGTTCCAAGGCCCCCTCACTTTTTCCTGGCCTGGCCTGGCCTGGCCTGGCCAAGCAAGCTACTAGGTTAGTAATGGGGAGGACACAGCTAATCGTCCCCCATCTCCATCCTGATTTAATTCAGCCCTCAGCTGAACCTTGGGACTTCCTGTAAAGTTGGTCCCCTCCCAGGCATTGGCCCACTCTGCCATCTGATTGAAAGCCCTATTCCAATGGTTCCCAATTTTTTTCTGGCTGTGTGCCCCTTTTTAACTTTAGTGAAGAGTCAAGTACCCCCTGTTAATTTGCATAATTTATACAACCATGTATCTTGCACCAGCTGGGTCATGCTGTGTACCCCCAAGGAATGCTTCATGGATCCCAAGGGGTCCACGGACCCCAGTTTTGGAACCACTGCCCTATTTAAAACACCTTCCAGGCTATTGGCAGCATCCCCCACCCTACCCTTCTCCCCCCACCTAACCAATGCCTGCCTCCACTCTTCTCACTCCACCACCACCACCATTTGCTTTTTAGGTTTCTGGGGTCTGGGACTGGGCACAATCTTCTCTGCAACCTACTGGCCAGTCCGCATGCTACTGTGTTCTGAGCACTGTGTCAGCTGAGCCCACTCTGCATGTATTGCATTCTGAACACAAACCCACTTGCTCCATAGGATATCATGAAAATTGCAAAACATCCTAAGTTAAGAAGTAAACCAGTTTTCAAAATGTAAATGGAACTGTGAACTAGAATGCACAGTTTAATTTTCCAAAATTCATACACCTCCAAAAAAATAAGTTAGACCAATGTAGCATCACATTGGTCAATATCATAGCATCACAAAAGGCACAAAGAACACATCAGTCTTCAATTTACAAACGTCTGTTACTTTCTTGTTTTTCATCCAATTTGCATGAAATTTGGCCAAATGTTACCTCTCACTCAAGCAATGCCTGTTACACAATTTCACAGGGGTAGGATTAGAAATTTTGTGGATTTAACAGTGTGACCCAGCCACTTTAACTATAAAGCTGCTGCCACGTCTCTATAAAAATATAATTGATGAAATTGATGATAAAAACCATTATCTATGGTACAGTACCTTTTTTGAACATATAACAGGAAAGGGGATTTTCTCTCTGGTGGAAAACTTTAAATATTGTTCTAACACATACAAAAACAATTTGGTTGTTGTCTAACGAATCACCTGCTCTTCTTTATGCTGTAGGGGGGTCTTTGCAATGTTGGCAAATAGAATAAAAGACAAAAGTAAATAGAATACCTTTTCCTTAATTGGTGTTATTGTGGTTTGTCCGTCCCTCCCCCAACTCCCCCCAGCCATCCTGCCCTAGCCATGAACTTACTGGGTGGCCTTGGGTAAGTCACAACCTCTCATCCTCACTTATTCATCTGTAAAATGGGAATATATGTCTGTCTGTCTATCCCTGTGTCTCCCTGACCCATCTTATTTATTTATTTTTATTTATTTTCATAAATTTATACCCCGCCCCTCCTGCCATGCAGCTCGGGGCGGCTTCCAACATTAAAAATACAATAAAATCAATAAAATTCTCATAAATAATATAAAATATTAAAACAGGACTAAGAAACAATGTAAACCAAAGTAGGTGGGGGAGCTAAAACGCCCTTCCCTACCCACCCTCCCTCCCAAAGGCCTGGGCGAACAGCCAGGTCTTACAATTTCGCCGGAATGTTAACAGGCTAGGGGCCAGGCGAGTTTCCTCCAGAAGGGAGTTCCAAAGCTGCAGCCCAACTACCGAGAATGCCCTCTCCATTGTGGCCCCCCGCTTAACACGGGGGACCTCCAGGAAGGCACCCCCGGCAGACCACAGGAGCTGCTCTGGGGCACGGAGGGCGAGGCGGTCCCTGAGGTANAGAAGATGAGCCGCCGCATTCTGCATTAGCTGCAGCCTCCGAACCAAGAACAAGGAAAGCCCCACATAGAGCACGTTACAGTAGTCGAGCCTCGAGGTGACGAAGGCATGGATGAGGGAGGCCAGGTCCGGGCCGGAGACATACGGAAGCAGCCTACACACTAGATATAGCTGGCGGAAAGCAGCCTTAGCGACTGCCTCCACCTGCTGCTCCAGACGGAGGTCTGCATCCAATATCACCCCCAGACTCCGGACCTGCTGAGCTATAGGAGGGCGAACCCCCCCAACCAACCTTAGATTGTAAGCTCACTAGACAGGGACCTGTCTTTGAAAATATGTGACTGTAAAGTGCCACGTGGTATGTATACCTAGTAGTGCTATAGAAATGACAACTAGTAGTAGTGATAGTATTAGTAGTAGTAGTAGTAATAGTCGTAGTAAAAAATATGTACTTTTGTATCCTGTTTTGATTTATCTGATTTTATGTATATTTTATTTGTATATTTTACTGCCACATTTTTTGGTATTAACTACTGATAATCTTTGTTGTGCAACAAAATTTTGGTGAAAAACGTAAATAAATATCATCATTACATTTGATATAGAAGGTAAGTTGTATGCATATATGAATTAAAATTGCCTCATGAATTTGCATTGAAAAAATGATGAAAAAAAATTTCAAAAGTTGCAAAGGTTTTCATGAATTACCATTGACATTTCAAAATCTCAAAAATGTTAATCATACTGTATTTCATCTTGATATCAACAATGCTACAAATTTCAAAACAATTTAAAAACATTTCTGATTTTGAAATTTTGAAAGCAGTTTCTAATTCCCCTTCCCCCCCAAAAATGACACTGCTCTTTTCAGCAGGATTTAATATATATTCACACACATGCATGCTTTCAGACAAATGCAAAATATATTGTAAAGGGAAAACAGAGTCTATGGGTATTTTCAGATGTGACGGGCCTCTGGGCCCACCACACTGAATTCTGGACAGGGATCATTCCCTGATCCCTGTCAGTGATGAGGCCGGCCATCCTTCAGAAGTGCTGGTCGCATCACTATTGGGAATCAGAGAGGGGTGGAGCCAGGGCAGGGCTGAGCGGCGCGCCATCCAGCCGCATGGCCCCACCCCCCACGCTCCCACTGCCGTCCACCCTCAGGGCGATGGGCGAACGCAGCAGCCAATGAGGCCTCTGCGCCCGACCACTAATGGTAGCCAGGACCACGATCAGGAATGGGCCAGGTAACAGATGCTACTTTTGGCCCATTCCTGATTGTGGTCAAACTAACCATGAATTTGGCTCTGTAGCCGGCCACAAGACTGAAACCATGGTTAGCTTTGATACCGGCAGGGTGTTCACTGTGGTGAGCATCTGGCCGGTATCAAAGAGACGTTCCGGTGATCGCAGACACCCCACAGTGTTCACTGTGGTTCAGTGGGGTTCACAGTGATCCCATGACATCTGAAAATACCCTATGTCATTAGACTGAAGGATTTCAGAAAATGAAATAAATACTGCTGCAGCTCCATACAGTTAGCCGCATTCCAGATAGATGATATGCACTTACCAAGAAGTACATAATAAGTAGGGAGGTATAGCCACTGTCACTCACTTCAGTACATAATTCAATTCAATTAATTAATTTATTTATTAAGCAGTTTTGTACCCCACCTAGGGTGGCCAGATATGGACATTTTAGAGAACACTTATGAGAACTACAGTTTGCAGGGCTGCGTAAAAACCAATACATCCCGGCAACCTGTATTTCTCATAAGTGTCACCTAAAATTTCCATATCTGGCCACCCTATTCCCACCCCTCCTACTCCAGGCAGCTCAGGGCAGCTTTTATTTTCTTGCTAACTAGATTTTTTAGTACTACAAACTAACAGACCAATTTTTCTACAATATGCAGTTCATTCAAGGCCTGTGCTATGTCTTAGCATAATCGTTCAGCTAAGAAACTTTTATTTGAAATACAAAATGAGTTTTTATATTTTGATTGTGGTACAAACAATATTGGAGCTAAATCCCCCCCCCCTCCCCCTCACACTTTCATTCACCTCTGTACTTCTGGGTGTTAGGAAAGATTAGGAGGGCAGTGTCAGAACATTATGGGAGAGTCTCCCATAATACACCTTAACAGTTGGAGGAAGTGATGGGAAGTCTATGGGAAAGGATGCTATCTATATCCAGCCCAGCATCTTAGACTTTAAAAAGTTCCTATGTAAGGCTCGGCTTATTATCTCATCTTTCAATATCTCTCTAAGCTGAGCCAAACTTCTCATTCTTTTGAATTTCACTGAACATTTCCCCCTGCCATTGATTAATCTTCCATTGCTGTGTGGAACCTAAAAGTTGACACCTCTAAGTCCTATTTGTTTTCATGAAGCATGTTTCCTTGAAAGGTTTCCTCATATGGTGTTTTCTTTCTCAAATCCTTTCAGTACTGAACTGAAAATTTAATGTTCATCTATCTGTTTTTTAATCTGTCAGGCAACTTCAACTGAACATCCTCTATCCCAACCTCAAAGATTTTCAAGCTCTGCTGCTTTGATCTTTTTGTGGTTGTTATAAGATCAGGACCAGGCAAACTTCAAACACTCTACTGTAGTTCAGTGTTTTGAAACAGAGCAAAATCAGACTTTGTTTTTTTAAATACATGGATTGCTTAAAGGCTTTAGTGCAGCTTTTCCCTTTTTTCAGCCACTTGGGAGAAACCAGTCAATAGTTGAATAGGTAACAGACAAAGTGTAAAACTGAGAGTCATCTCATCCACTCTGAGTTTTCTGGCACCCAGGACATAAGGCTTTTTTTCATTTTAAAGTGGTTTCTTGCACCAAGCCACCATCATCACACCGCTCCCTACCCCCTTCTTCTTAAGTTCCCATATGTATCTAGCATTAAAAGAGAAACTTGTACACCTGCACCTGACTTTACAACATCTGAATCTTTTCTGCTAACTCCACCTACTTTAAACATTTCTGTTGGGAACTGTAGTGGGTTACCACAATTCACTCCAAGGTGCACTACAAACTGGGCCAGAGGCAAACTCTTGTCGTCAATAATGGATTAATAAGCCAATTGGTGTGGGCTGATTGCTGTCATGAAGGCAGAGCTACCCACCTGAGAGGAAACTACAAAACAGTATAAAAGTCTGGACCTGTACATTCAGCGGGTGGTGGACTGTATGATTAGCTAAATAGCTGGTACATGGCCCCTTTAAGAGCAACACAGAATTACCCCAGAGACTGTTTCCCGGTCGGCGAGCCTAGCTGGGCTTTAGAAGCTTAAGGCTGAGGGCGTTTATAAACGAGACAAAAATGGCGGCTGATCCCTTTTACAGCCGCCATTATTTTTGTCCATTTAAATGTCTGACGCACTCGGCAGCAGCGTCTTTCCCGCGTCCGGCCGGCCGGGTGATCCTTCCCCCTTAGACACGGATCACCGGTGTGCCGGCTTTAACCCGCACTTCCGGGTCAAGCAGGCAGGGGGCGCACGAGCAGAGACGCTCCGCAAGGATGAGCATGCGCAGTTACTCTCCAGGATGCGTCTGATGCTATTTTAAACATCAGACAAGTCGCGGAGAGTAACGCAGGGTTTAGATGCGGGTTTGAGCCCTCTCCCCCTTGGGAGAGGGCTCGTTTATAAACACCCTAAGTGTGGGCAGCTCCCTAGAAAGATATTTGTGATTGCAGTAAAGCAGCACTGACTTAGCTTAACCTTTGTGTGGAATGGATCTCCCCTCCCCCCCCATCCCCACCCCCATCACAACTCAAAAATATAAGACACTTCAACACCAGGGCTCACAAAGACTTGCATGAGCTCAGATTTCCCTTCTGAAAATTCCAGACACCTGCCCTTCACATATCTGATTACACTCCCAGCTGCCTCTCTAGGAGAAGAGCATGCTTGGCTTTGAACATTCTAGCCTAATGCCACATAATCAGCTATTGTGTACAATGTCTACAAAGCTTTTTAAATTTCACTGTTCCTCAAGATCAGGCTACTTTTGATGATAGGGAATGAGAATAAAAAGTGCTTGGTCTGTGTGGGTGTAAAAGTTTCTGAATGTGGTTAAACTTTTAATGACTGTCTCATTGGTTCAATAATAGATGTGGACTGAACAAGAAAAAACAAACGTCTCCACACAGTGTATAATCCATAGCATGTGCAGCTTATTTGCTTGAATTCTGCAGGGATGAGTGATTTAAATATCCTCAGTATCCATGCAATATATAAAAAAAAATTCCTCAGAACTGAGCCTACGTACAACTGGGTAAAATCTTCTACCAATAAAGTCAATAGAGTTTTTCCTTTCACTTTAATGGGCGGAGGAACCAAGCCATTGGGGTACTTTCAAACATCACCCTTTGAAAGGGTAAAGCCTGTAAAAGCATCACATGTTAAATCTCTACAGATTTGTTACATGTGAACACATCTACTGTGTGGAAAATCCATGCTGATCTATGGAAGAGGCTTCCTAGATAGTGCTATGGAGTTTCCAGAGATGTACCACATCTCAGAAGAGTTCATTATATGTAACAATTTACTGTGTGATGAATTACCAGATGGTGCTTTCTGTGTAGTTTTACCACTTAAAAATCATGTCGTTTTATATTTTATTTATTTATTTTATTTATTTACACTT
>QEPC01008922.1:1033594-1055125 GCA_003113815.1 Sphenodon punctatus
AAATAAAAAACATATTTACAGACAGAAACAAAACACAACAATACTCAAGAAAACCCACCCAAATAGAAAAAACACTGTTAAGCCACTCCACAAATAAAGGGTTAATAGCAAGAATATACAGAGCACTGATCGAGGCCGAATCCAACAACCCAAACTCATACATAAAAAAATGGGAACAAGAACTGGGAAAAACTTTTGATGACAAACAAATAGAAACAATAATAAAACAAATGCACAATTGTGCGAGTTCATTAGAAATCAAAGAAACACAAATTAAAGTAATTCTCAGATACTACCTAACCCCAACACAATTTTAAAAAATAGATGGTACAGGCCTCGATCGGTGCTGGAGAAACTGTGGAGAACAAGGTACATACCTGCACTGTTGGTGGTACTGTCCCAAAGTCCAACATTTATGGAACAGAATTTGGTTAAAAATGAAGAAAGCTACAGGTCTCATCATACCATTTCGTCCAGAAACAGCACTACTGGGAATATACCCTGACATCCCACTCATGAACCACCACCGAGAAACCTGCACACTAATGACATTAGCAGGACTCAACATTATAGCCAGAAACTGGAAAACAGCAAAAAACTTAACAGAAAATGAATGGACAAAAAGACTATGGTACATGTATACAATGGAAAAGATAACATCAACCCAAGAAAATAAAGCAAAGAACTGTACTACCAGATGGTTTGCATGCATTGAAAGTATACAAGGATATA
This sequence comes from Sphenodon punctatus, assembly GCA_003113815.1. Taxonomy (NCBI): domain Eukaryota; kingdom Metazoa; phylum Chordata; class Lepidosauria; order Sphenodontia; family Sphenodontidae; genus Sphenodon; species Sphenodon punctatus. The sequence continues at coordinate 1,034,327 of QEPC01008922.1, forward strand.
CAATAGAAGAAGAAACGAAGTCATACTTGGTGGATTACAATATATAAAAGAACATTATAGACACCTTGACAACAGTTGTTATTAGATGTTAATATATGTTAAATTATGTAATAGATTTGAACATGTTTATTATTTAATAAAAAAGGGGAAAAAAAATTAAAAAAAAAAAAAACAGGGAGTGGAAAGTCAATATGGGAAGCAAGGTCTGGAGCAAATAAGGAGCAACTATTCCATTTTTGCGAAATTATTCATAAAAATGGAACAGTTGTTCTGAACCAACCTTACCTAATCTCCCAGGTCCAAATCCAAAACCTACACTCAAAGGGTGTTTTCAGATGGACGGGCTACCCCAGTGCTGTCCATGTCAGCACACTTCACCGCCAGGTGGGCATGTTGGCCTAATGGTGCCCTGCCAGATGTTGAAGCGGAGCAGGCTGTCTGTTCCTGGGGAGTCCTGCCAGCGGTGCTCTAGAACCAATCAATCAAATGTTTATTGTATCAGCAATTTTGCTATAACAAATATTAAAAACATATCAAATTCCACAAGGCATTAAAAGAGAACCAACTTAATTAAATAGAATATAATGCAGATCACTATACATATCAGACTTATCAAATTATTTCTCTGTCCGGAGTTGCCCTAATCCTTTTCTCCACCAACATAAGAAAGAAAGCTATCACTTTAATTACTGATACCTCAGTTGCTGTGATCTGCATCCATTCCTTTATTTCGGTTGGTAAAACCTTGGCTTTTTTCAGATGTGACGGGGCTCAATTCGCCCCGTCATGGAAACACCCTACTGATTCCCCGCCGGGGCCAACATGTAACAGCCAACAGATGTGTTGGCCAATCCGGGCGGGGAATATGGGGGCCGTGGTCAGCAGCCAGACGTGACGTTGACACGGTCAACCATGAGGAATTCCCCATGGTTGTGGTTGAGCGTGTCAACGTCACATCTGTTCAGTGTTACGCCGGGTGGTCACCCCCGTGACTCATGGAATGGAATCACATTCAACACGCAAACGGAGATGGTCCGGGCAGGACCTCCATTTGCATGTTGAATGTGATTCTCCCCTGTAATTCATGGGGGTGAAAATCTGGCGGGGAGCTTCCGTTCCCCCCCAACAGATATTATGGGATCACGCTCAACATGTGGGGATTTACCGTGGTTGAGCGTGATCTCGTAACATCTGAAAATACCCCTTATCTTCAAAAATTGGGTCGATCCATATATAACGGGCAGTCAAATATCACATGCCTTAAAGAGTATATCTTCTGTGGGCAATATTTGCAAGTTCTACTACTGTAGATTCTTTCTTATTTATTTATTTCTATTTCTATAATTTGTATCCTGCCCCTCCTGTACTCAGCTGTTCTCTCCTACCCCTTACTATTGCTGTTTCAAACCTCAACAGCGTCGTCATTCTCCTCAATCTAGGATCTTGAATCAATGTTAAATATTGCTCTAGTGCAACAGATATTTTGACCAGTGGGTATATTGGGGTGATTTTATTTCCTTTAAGTGCCTCCATGTCTATCTTTTGCACCAAATCCCTAGCTCTAGCACTAATATTCCTTTTCTTGATTTTATAATCTGGGATACCCTCTTGTCCCATAGGAAGGTCCATTTCTATAGCAAGCTTCCTAAAATGTTTTGGTGCTCCAGAACATCACAGAGTGCTGCCAGCAGAGCAGGACGGAAACCTGGGCCACCATTGACTTTCTCAGATATGCCATTTCGCCATCAGGGGTGTTCCTGGATCCTCAGAACGGAGAATCCACTCTCCTGTGGGCACCACCAGCCAACACCAAGACCCTCCAATGTTTTTTGTGGTGAGCTAATTTTTAACAGCACTTCATTGCTTTTCCTTCTTGACTGCACCACTCAAGCATTACTACACAACAAGGTATTCTTTAAATAGGCTCCTGTGACCAGTTAGGTCTTCCAGGCCCTTAACTTTCATCAGTAATTGGAGGGCAATTTCTAACCCTGGGTGTGCATTTTATGAAATAATTCAAAAGTTAGTGACTCTAGGACTTTGTCCTTTTAGGATATTTTCATTAGCACCCCTGTGCACTTTTGTGCAAAAGTTCATTCATTTATCTTTAACCATTTGCTCTCTGGAGACAAAATGCCCCAAGGGGTAACTTTGATCCCCAGATATAATGGGTTTTCCCATTGGAAGGCAGAGTGAGGTATTTTCCTACCATGTGTGTGCATTTATTTAAATAATTCAAATGTTAGTGGCCCTAGAACTTTGTCCTTTTAGGACATTATTGCTGGCACATCCATGCACTTTAATGCAAAATTCCATTCATTTCCAATTAACCATTTGCTTTCTGTGAGCAAAACCTCCCTGGGGTTACTTTGACCCCAGATAGAATGGGTTTTCACATTGAAATGCACTTTGCATAACCTGCTTGACTGGTTTCATTTTAGCAGATAAAACTTGTCCATGGGGAAAAAGAAACCAAAAGCAAGGGGGGAGGAGAGCCAACACTGTGGAGTTTGCCTCACAAGAAGGCACTATGGAGCCTGTTTCAACAGTAATCATTTATTTCCCCCCATATTTCCTGCTCCATCTAGGCTCCATTCTGGTATGTGTAGGGGGGCAAACATCCACCTGGAAAAAAGTTAATATTTTTCAAATCAAAATGAATCCAATTGTGTGACTGTTAATTTTGAATATTGGGGTGCAAACATACCCCACAAGACACAGCTTTATCTCTGTTGCATATGTGGGTTTTTGCATGGGAAGGGCTGTGGATGTGTATTGGGACCTATACTGACTTCTCCTGTTACATGGAATTAAATTTCACTGGAGTACATTTTTACCTCACAAAATGTTTTGGGGTAAAAAGTTACCCCATATTTCTAAAAATGTAATTATTTTAGCAAATTGGATGAGAATTAAGAACACCTTTCTGTCCCAGTACTACTGTACCCAGATACACGACAGCCTTTTGTCCTGGAACAGATGATTCTGAGTTTGCCATTGAAGTTGTTCTTTCACAAACACGTAATGATGCGAACAGTCCTTGATACTACACCTTTTGTTTCTTCAGAGCCTTACATACTTGGAATGGAACTATCCAGTATTAGATAAAGAGTTGGTTGCTACTAAGGATGCCCTAGCTGATTGGAGAGGCTTCTTAGGGGGCACCCTGCACCCAGTACATATCATCATGGACCACAAAAACCTCAAATCCTTCTGCATAGCACGACTTACCAACGAACGCCTGACTCGATGGATCCTGTTCCTGTCATTTTCGAACTTTACCCTGGAGTTCCGCCCAGAGCAGCACAATTGCTCTGCAGCTGCCCTCTCCCACAAAAATGAGCTCCAAAGGGCCAAAAAGCCCCCCAGTCTCCTATTCACTGAACATCACTTTTGGGGGGCTGTAACTCCCTCAGTGTTAGAGGCCTACCTTGGATCGGACATCCAGGTGCCTCAGTGCAATGGATGTCTATGCCTGAAGGAGCACCCTTCCAGAAGGCTCTTCAGCTGTGCCATGACTTGCAGCTTACAGGCCGTTATGGCCAGGACAAAACTGCATCTGACCATCTGATACTGCTGGTGGACATCCCTGGAGAATGATGTCCAGAAATGCATACATTGATTTCATCTTTGTGCCTGATCCAAAGTACCCTGGTGAAAACCAGAGGGCCTCCTACAATTTCTGCCTCTCTTGCCCTATCAATAGATTTCATCATCACCAACCTTCCACCTACCACCTTCGTACGCACACACTATGATCTTTACAGTAGTAGATATCTACACGCTCATGATGCTTATCAGCAGATCTTGACTATAAATGCCTTGGCCCCTATGCATTGATGTACCATGTCAGCCCTGTTACTTATAGGCTATTCCTGCCTTCACAACTGCACATCTACCCAGTGGTCCAAATGTCCCAATTGAAAGTTTACCTCTCAGACCTGTTTTGAGATCTCACTGCACCACCATTGTCTTTGATGGTGATGACGACGACAAAGTAGAAGATAAAGAAAATGAAGAAGACGACGACAATGATGTCCATGAACTCTCATCAGGATCAAAGGTATCTCCAGTACCCTGTGGACTGGGAGGGATATGGGCCAGAGGAATGTTCCTGGGAACCCGTCTCAAAAGTACACACACCTACCCTTGTCTGTGAGTTTCATCGCCAGTTCCCAGAGAGACTGGCACCCTGTTCCAGGGGTTGCCCTTTGGGGGGCCTTGTCACCCATGGCACACATTGCCATGGGTGGCCTCCTGCTCACAGTTTCCGACAAGATGCAGTGACACCATCCAGCAACCAGAATAGTGTCAGGTTACAGTTAGCACCAAAAGCAGACGCACCGTCCACCAGACAGAATGGTAGCGCACCACACTTAGTGTCAACACCGCACCGTGTGTCATGACCTCAGTCAATATGGAGCCATCCCTGGATCAAGGGAGGAAGTACAGGAAGTTCCTCTGAGAACTTCTTGTTCCCCAATATAAGGGGAAGGCAGCCAGTCTATCATAGGGCTCTTTTAGACGAGCCGCGCTCTGTTTCGCATCCTTGGCGCGCATATTTTGAAACCTCCGCCTGGTCTAATTAGACGAGACGGAAGTGGCTTAATATGCGCATATTACAGCGGAGGTGCATTTTTTAAGTGCGCAAATTAAATACCTCGATTATGAGGTATTTAATTCGTGCACTTAAAAAATGCGCCTCCGCCGTAATATGCGCATATTAAGCCACCTCCATATCGTCTAATTAGACCAGGCGGAGGTTTCAAAATATGCGCATCACCGCCGCGAAACGGAGCGCCACTCATCTAAAAGCGGCCTTTGACTTGCCAACTGTGTGGAACTCGTACTCTGGATTGCCTCTCCTCTTGCATCTTGCTCCAGCTCCTGAGTTCCCTTCCCGTTCAGCCTCTCCTCCTGAAACTCACTCCAGTTGCTGAGTTCCTGCATGGCCTTTGCCCCACATCTTAATCCAGCTCCTGAGTGAGTTCCTGCTTTAGCCTCTGCTCCCATATCTTGCTCCAGCTCCTGAATTCCCTCTCAGCCTTTGCTCCACATCTTGTTTCAGCTCCTGAGTTCCCACTCATCCTCTGTCCTCCATCTTTCTCCAGCTCTTGGATTCCTACATTGCACATCTGGTTCTTCCACCCACTCCAGCTCTTAACCCACAAGTTTCTACCACCATTGACCCCAATGTACTGCCTGTTCCTTCGGACTGCCTCCTGGAATTTGACTTGGATTTGCAAACTGACCACAGACTCAGACTTCTTTCTCTGCTCTGGTGAGTGCCTACCCAGAACTGAGGCTGAACCCAGCCAGACTCCTGAAACCTATCTATAAAATGGGACTTATAATGATCTCTCTCACAGTGTTGTTGCAGAGCATTTTGAAGACTGAAAATGCTATGCAGATGATTAATGATATTTCCTCAGCAGATTTTATAGAAAAAAGGCCCAATCCTAAACTCTTGTTTGCACAATCACACAAGTTGCACACTGGAGCTGTCCCGCACACAAATCCATGTGTACGCACACATGCACAGTTACATAGTTTGCACAAGAGCCATAGGCGCTGTGGCAGGGGTGCACATAGTTTGCGTGCATGTCCACGTGCCGGTGCTGCGTGTCCTCCACATGATGGTGGGATCAGCCCCACCATTTGTGTGCAAGTTTCACGTGTGTAGCATTCATTACATGGGGGTTGCATACAGGTTGTGTGTGGATTGCATGCACATTGGGCATGCACCCTTTTCTGTGGTATGAAAAGTTTAGGATCGAACTAAAAGCTAATGCCTTATAAAAAGAGAGCACTGTAGAAATGTAGAAAAGGGTTATTTTATATGGAGATGTTTTCAGTCCCAGTGACCCCTTACTACAGGTACAGATTTCTCTGAGACACAAGATAAGCAGACTCCAGCTGATTGTTGTGAGTCTAGAGATGTGTTTGCTGGTGGGGCTGTAGCCAGACCTATTTATTGTTATTATTAACATAGCACCAACAATGTGCCTGCCACTGAACAATCATTAATTAAAGGCAGGTCACTGCCCTGGGACACTTGCCTTCTACAGGTTTACTTGTTTTCTGTTTCATAAGATGAACAGCCAGGCACTGATTGACCCAGTGACACTGATACATTGGCAAAGCCGCAAGACTTTGGGTGATTTCAGACGTGACGGGGCGGCTTTGGCCCCATCATGGAATCACCCTTTTGATTCCCTGCCGGAATCGAACCGTCACAGTCAGCAGATGTGCCGACCAATCCTGGCAGGGAATCTGGGGGGGCGGGGCTGCACAGCGCAACATGCAGCTGCACAGCCCCACCCCCCCCATGCTCCCGAGGCCACCTGCCCTCCGGGAGACGGGCGGGCACTGCGGCCAATCCGGCCGCGGCACCCGCCCACCCCCCTGGGTATTGACCACAGCCCGGAATCAGCAGTGAGCATGGTCTCTGATTTTGGGCCATGGTCAGAGGCCAGATGAGATGTTACCATGATCAGCCACAGGGAATCCTGCCATGGTTGAGCGTGGTAATGTCACATCTGTTGGGAGCAAAAAGTGATTCCCACCAGGTGTTCACCCCCGGTGGGAATCACTTTGACCACGCTTTCGGAGATGGTCCCCAGACCATCCTCAAAAGCGTGGTTATTTTGATTCTCGCTGGAGGTTCACTGTGGTGAACATCTGGTGGGCATCACACAGACATTACAGGACCATTCCCCACCACAGGGGATTGTCTGTGGTTGACCTTGATCTCGTAACGTCTGAAAATACCCTTTGTTTTCTGACCGAGAAAATGGCAGTATCTCTCATGCTTGGAAAAAAGAGATAAGACATTGATATCCAAATCACTTTAATAAAGTTTGGGTGGTGAATTTTCATAAGAGCTAGTTGGAAACTTCACCACACCGGGAAACTGACACAAGTCATTCTCGAACTACAGAGGTGGGGGAGAAAAGCCATCAGGCATCATGGCATCTTTCCCTTCTACAGTATTTTTCCACTAGAGGATCCATTGAAAGCCTGCTTTTGAAAATCTGAACCTAAAGGTCTAGATGTGACTAATAGGTTCCAGATGTTAAGCTGGTGCCCTCAGTAGTTGATGGTTTCTGATTTCTGTTGAACAAACAATTGACAAAGGTCAGGAACAGAAAAGTCTTTAATGCTTTGAGAAAGAATATTGAGAAAATAAATATTCAGCAGGCAAGAAAACAAGTCTGTATTGATACTCAGTAGTTGTCTGCTGGGAATGAAAGTAGGACTCTACAATCAACCAAATAATGAGGGAGAAAATTAGATGGTAGCAGAGAGAGACATCTAAGTATATGTGAATCATTCCCTACAAAATCAATGATTTAGTTTAATTTAAAGTGCCCTGCAGCCATACCTTTACAAAATATTTCTTTTGTTATTTGACTTCTTTATTTGTTTGTTTGAAGTGAATTATTCACCCCTTACATAACCCTGCTGAGTCAACATTCAAATGTACTGTAATGTCTTGTATTGAATTATGAAGCTCTACCTTGTACTATCCTCCTATCAGAACAAAAGACTTTTCATTGGAAATGTCCAGATCTGCTAAGGTGTGATGTGGAAGGAGAAAACCATAGACAAGGATAAAGCTGTACTTATTTCATTTCTATTAGTTATTATATTCTTGTGGGAAACTGAATTTATAGAGAATACAAAATAGTCACTTCAAGAAAATCCATCGACAAGTACTTGCCCAGAGTGGTCACTACATAAAGGATTTAGCAATTACAATTATTTCCATTTGGCTGACCAAACAAATGTAAATATTATGGCCATGTTCCTAAATTATTCATTGACATCAGTTGGGCCCTGCTGGACACAAGTACAGTTAGGACTGCAGCTTAAGTGTGAGAAGGGTATGGGAAGGAAATACAGCTGACAGCTGACAGATCTCCTCATTTCTCTAGGGAGAAATGACACCGGAATTTCAGTTGGAGTGTTTTGCAAAATCTCACCTAACACAATAGTAACAGACAAAGTTGCTTTTGTTTCTAGTACAGTGAAAGCCAAGGCATTTTAAAAAACCTATTTATGTCCTGAGACTTTGATGGATCAATGAGTGACTGATGAGTGGAACTTGAGAGTATCAGGATAAATTATGGACGAAACTATCAAGATATTTGATATGCAAAAAAGTGATTGTTTTCACTGAATTACAAAGTTTTATTCCTCTAAATTATATTATTGGGACAGTAGAGCATCCAGAAAATATTGTAGCGTAGCATTAAACATTCTTGATAGGATTAGGCCAGGGGCTAGTAGGATATTGTCCAAGCAAGCCAATACACCTGTTGCTACTGCTCATTGCACTGGGTGCTCAAAATAGAAAGAATTCATAAAAAAACAAAACTGAGTTTATTTGTATAACATCCCCTGCAACTAGGACCAGACAAAACTCCTTAGTCATTTCCTCCACATTGAAGAGAATGTGGAGAACTCATTTCAGATGATCAGGATGAGAACAAGTAACTCTTAAAATTGATATGCTATGGGGCCTGAGGCAAAAGCCCATTGCAAAGACTTAATTAGTTAAAACAAGATGAATTTAGAGACTTATTTTGATGCTCTCTGACAAAACCAGTCAGCATGAGTTGTGCTTCAGAAACACAAAACCTCCAGAAAGTTGAAAAACCTTGCTTCTCTTTTCACTTCTGCTTAAACTGAGTCAACTCTGTAGCATTGACAGGCTGGCAAATTTGATTCTTGGGAGCTCAGTTCACTGTTCTGCACTTTAAATGCTCAAGCAGTCATATCACCTAATGAATTACAAAGCCATAAATGTCTCTAGCAGCCTTTCTGAATGAAGGTGTTCATTTCCTCTTTAAAAAACAATAATAGGTTCCCAATGCAAGGTAATGTTCTGAGGCACATTTCTGATGGCAACTACCATAAATTAGAGTCCTTCTACCAGTCCACAGGAAAGGACTATTCACACTGTTAATCAACAGCAATCAAATCCTTAAAGCACATGAGCTGTAAATCAGCAGTCTGCAAGGCACTGAGGTAACAGTCTTAGGCCCTTTTCACACAGACACTCCAACACTGATAAAATGGGTGTTACATTTTATTATAAATGTATAATATTTATACAGGGTGCATGTGTGCTCTATGGGTACCCTGCAACATGTATAATAAAATGTAACACCCATTTTATCAGTGTTAGAGTGTCTGTGTGAAAAGGGCCTCTCCATAAGTTTCAAATTAAAGAGAGAAACTACTTTTCTCCATTAAAAAAAATAGATGAAGAAGTTAAAACAGCTTTTCAGTTCTTTCTTTCACATGGCATTATTTTATTAAGAACTTCTTGTACTGTAATTAATAAAAAATGAGAAAAAATATTAAAAAATATCTATTCAATACTTAATCCCATGAGTCACTGTTGAGAAAGTTGTCAGTCCTGACAGGAACTCTAAACTATATAAATATAGAAGAGAAATGCAGGAATTAAAAAAAAAAAAATGGGTGAAAGTCATCTTCCTTTTCCTCTTAGCTCAAAACAGGATTTCATATCGTTTTCTTCCTAATGATAATATTTTACAAAATATTTTAGTTTCACACAGCCTGATTTCATTTACACTTCAGTAACCTCATACCTTTTACTGAATTTAGTTTTGAAAAATACCTGCCTATTAAACTTAACATTTGCCCACCTAAATATCAATTCTATAGAAAGGAGTATCATACAGAGAAGGGGTATGCATGCCATTTTTTATATTACAATCATGATAATTAAAACTGTCATTTTCATTATGGTTATTGCAATAATAAAACAACAAATAATAACAAAAATAAAAATGACTTTTTGTTTTTGAAATAAAGGGAAAAGACTGAAAAACATATTTCTAGCTATAAAGTTTTTGTTTCTTATTAAATTCTAATGAAACTTGGGGAGACTGTGACCCCAATGGAGGACACTATGTGTACCAATCTTTGAAAGGATTAGATAAAGAAAACGGATTTTCATGGACACAACATCTTTATATTTCATCCACTTTGCATGAAACCTGTGAATATTACGTCTCTCTACAAGCTTAACACTCCTTCCAAATTTTGGAAAGATTGGATAAAAAAAAGGTCCTGATGGTATAAGACATTAACTTGAAAATACATTTACAGCTGTAACGTTTTTATATTCCATTCTGTTTATAAGACATTTGGCAGGGATGTGCCAACTACCTTCCCTGTTATCTCTGCCAAGCAACAGAACCCAATTTGATAAGCAACTGAAGTTGTCCCCATGAAGACCATTATTTAGATAAATAGCAGCACATGCAGTGCCAGTCAGAGGTAGGCACCTGGCATGGCAGGGGGAGGGAGGGTGTAGGAGGGAGGATGTGGAACAACCCAAAAGACTTACAGACACATTCACTGGCCAATTACTGCATGCTTCCAGTTTAACAGGACCAATCGGTAGTGGCTTTGAGGCGGGCATGGGGGCAGCCCTCAGGCAAGCATAGAAGGAACATAACTGGGACTTTGGGGATAGAATCCCAGCAATCAGGAGACATAGTTTACACATCCAGGCTGGCCAATTATCATCACAGTCACATCCTGCAGCACTGTGTCAGAGGACATAAGAGAATATTGTCTCTTTCCTAAACAGATGCTTCGGACTTCACAGTAACAAGTGAAGGAGAGAAGTTGGGTTGGTCACAGCACAGAATGAGGATATTTGGTTGACATTTCTTCTGGCCAATTGGCATCACAAACCGATCTTATACCACAGTGACACGTAAGGGTAGCAAAGACTCCTTCTTTGCATATGCTGTGAAGGCATATAAAATTGGGACCCTTCATCACATCTTTCTGATATTTGGCAGAGATGATAATGAAAGTGTGATATACAGTTCTGACAAATTTCATGTACACTGGTTGAACTACAAAGATCTTACAGTCAGACATACATTTATAAGTTAATTGCTTATACCACCAGGACCCTTTATCCAATCCTTCTGAACTTTGACAGAGATAGTAAATATGAGAAGGGATATAAACTTGATAAGTTTCATCTATTTTAAATTTGAGGTAAAGAAGTTACAGCTAAGAGTGTATATGAAGATTTTTTCAAAAATAATATAATTCAGCTGCTTATACAATTGGATTACTTTATCCAATCTCTTTGGAATTTGGTACACTTAATGACTTCCATTGGAGGTGCAAGCTTTCTAAGGTGCAGCTAAATATAATGAAAAACAAAAAAGTACAGTAGAAAATGTTTTTTTCCATTGAAACCAATGGAAAATGAAAACAAAAGCAAAAACGAAAACAAAATTGTTGATATTTATGAAAACGGAAATGACAGATTTAAATAACAAAAATGAAAAATGAAAACGAAAAATGACATAGGCCCCTGGTGCACACCTCTAATACAGTGATATAATTAGAGGTGCAAATGTTCAAGGTAAGACTAAGGGTGCATTCATACAAGTGTCTTCTCTTGCTTTTGAAAATTTCCTGTGGGACAGAACAATTGCACCTTACCTTTTTTTTTCACGTGTTCCTCCCCTGCTGTTAATATTTCTTCCCTGCTTTGAATGCTTCAGGTATTGCCATTGCCTCTGCTAGCTATCCCATGGTACTGTGCAGCTGTCCCATGTCTTTCTATCAGACTGCGGGACTAGAAGAGGGAAGCGTCCCTTCCCACATCACCAGAAATGTGCAAAAGGAAAATAGCTTGATTGTTAAACCTAGGTTTGCCTCCTCATATGTGCAGATTGTTTGCTAAGGCATCCTGTTACCTAATCCTTTTACATGATTTAAAAAAAAATTAAAAATGGGGGAAACAGTTTATGGTGGGTTTTTCCATCGCCCCTGAATACACCCTAACTGAAAGAAAACATGGATAGGGTGCAAGTGTAATTTATGCCCACTTTAAGACTCATTTACACTGCCATAAATATCAGATGCAAAGAGTTGCTCAAGGCTATAAGAATAAATATACGGTTCATTTTCTCACTCGTCAGTTCTGCTACCTGCCTTTTGCAAATTTTATCATAAGCTTAAGGCTGAAATGAGAATCCAGTCCCACGAGATTTCATCCAGGACCAAGATCTCAGGCCTTGTGTGAAATCTCGTGAGCTATCTTGGGGGGGGGGGGAGTAAAAAAAAATCACCTTACATGCGCGAAATGGCTGCCTGAGCCATTCTGCACAAGTGCAGCCCTTTTCCAAAATGGCCTATCAACACTGTCGCCATTTTGGAAAAGGGCAGCTGGTCTGCGCATGCGTGGTGCCATTCGAAGATGCCCAGACTGGCTGCCCATTTCCAGTATGGTGGTGATGTTGCTGACATCATTTTGGAAAATGGCTGCAAATGTGCAGCATGGTCTCAGTGGGAATTTTGCTCATACACTGTGGGATTTGGGTTTTATTTTTTTTTTTTTTAAAATCCCTTCCTCCCCAACCCATTACCCCCACCTTTCACCCATCTCCCTCGCCAAACGCCAGATAGAAACACCAGGTCTTACAGTTACGTAGAAAAGAGGGGAGATCCAGGGCCAACAAGGCCCCCACCAGAAGGGAGTTCCACAGCCGCTGTGTGGACACCAAGAACACACTCTCCATTATGGTCCCCAGGACGACTTGGGGGACCTCAAGGAGGGCACCTCTGAATGACCACAGGGGCCAATCTAGGATGTGAGGAGTGAGGCAGTCCCGCAAATAGGTAGGGCCTAGACCGTTTAGGGCTTTATAGGCAAGCACCAACACCTTGAATCGTGCCGGGTAGACTATAGGCAGCCAGTGCAGAGATCAGAGAACCAGTGTAATATGCTCCCAGTGGCCCAATCCCACCAAGAGGCGGGCTGCCACATTCTGCACCAGCTGCAGACTCCAAACCGTCACCATGGGTAGCCCCGCGTAGAGCACATTACAATAGTCCAGCCTAGAGGTGATTAAAGCATGGGTCACAGTGGCTAGGTCAGAGTCTGAGACATACGGCCGAAGCCATCACACCAGATGTAATTGGTGAAAAGCACTCCTTGTTTCAGCCTCCCCCTGAACATCCAATAAGAGTTGTAAATCAAGCAGCACCCCAGACTCCACACCTGGGAGACCAGCGGAGGACAAACCCCATCAATAATGGGGGCCATCATCTCCACCGCCTTACCCACCAGTATCACCTCTGTCTTGTCGGGATTCAGCCTCAGTTGATTAGCCCTCATCCAGTCCCCCACAGCCATCAGACACTGAGTAAGCACCAAGACTGCCAGGCCTGGGTGTTATGAAAAAGAGAGGTAAAGCTGGGTGTCATCCACATACTGATGACACCGCATGCCAAACCCCCTGACCACCTCACCAAGCAGCTGCATGTACACGTTGAACAGGAGAAGGGGCAAAACAGAATCCTGTGGGACTCCATATGAGAGGTCTCAGTATGATGAAAAATAATCCCCAAGCACCACTCACTGAGTTCTTCTGACCAGGAAGGAGCGGAAACATTCAAGACCAGTGTAAGCCACCCTGAGCAAGCTGTCTGATGATGGGAGGGGGCGGAAGCAGGATATAAATGTTAATATAAATAAATAAATATAAATAAGAACCACCCAACCCGTAGGTCATCAACCAACACCACAAGCGCAGTCTCAGTGCCATAGCCCAAACAAAATCCAGACTGCGAGGGATCAAGAAACCCAATCCGATCGAGATGCTCCTGTAACTGTCGAGCCACTACCAATTCAATAACCTTCCCTAAAAAGGGAAGGTTAGAGACAGGCCGACAGCTGGCAAGGGAGTCAATGTCAAGCGATGGTTTCTTGAGCAGAAGTCACACCACCACCTCTTTGAGACAGCCCAGCACTCTGCATTCCCGAAGGGAGTCATTGACCACCCCGGCCGGCCAGTGCCTCCAAGCAGGCCTTAACCAGCTATATCCAGGACACTCCGCACAATGAGGTACACATTAAAGCTATGGACCATAGCCCTGATAGTAACATATCTTCAAGGAGAAGAGTCTTTAATCCATAGCATTTTGACAGTGAATTCTGAGCGTAGTAGGGTCCAAACACTTTTATCAACTATCTTATAAGCTTGACTGTTTTTTCTCACCAGGATGGTCTGTGTGAACTTTCCCCACAGTACTTTAACACTCATGTACTCCAATAAAAATCAAGTCTTTTTAAAAACACAGAGATCAAATCTAAAAGCACAAACATTCTGAAACATCTAGCCTGAAAGATCTTATCTGAACAGAACTGTTGTAAGTTTATTGACAGTGAGTAACAGAATTTCTTTCATTTTCAGAAAGTATTTTCTACTTTTCTCTTCTGACTCTTTCCACCTCTCAGCTTCTTAATACTGGGTACTGCTAGATATAACACTAGCCACTCACTTTCAGCAGTAAGCACACATTGGGCATTCTTTGTTTTTGGAAATCCAACACGATAGGTATTTATTACCACAGAGCAAGAAATTACAAGAAACCTTGGTCACAGCCATCATGGACCTGCTGCAATCGCATAGCCAATGTTTCATACAGATAACCACTGCACTTCAGGTCTATGGTAATCCAAGAACCCAAGGAAATGTGATATTGTCATGATATCATCTGGTGGGAAGAGACTCTCATCTAGCCTCTGCAAAACACAACATCTTTAGGTGCAGCTTTGGAATTGGGATGTTTCACAATTTCAACGTGTGATGGATTTCCACAGATTTAATATTGTATCCAGCAACACCCAATATTTCTCTCTGTTCATCTTGCCAAGTGGATCTCGGACACAGAATGTTTAAAACATCTTCAAAATCCCTGTCTTTTGTTGTTGTCTGGGCCTATTTTTCATGTTAAAAGTCAACATATCCACCGGGGGATATCAACTGTCTTTAGGCACCTTTATGGCTTATAAAAAGCAGCCTGAGAGTGCATTCAGGCATCAATCTTCTCCTCCCCACAAAACCCCCATAATATCTATACATCATTACCTCAGGGTTGTGTCAGAGTTGTGTGGTGAGTGTTTTTCATAATATCTGAGTTATATGAGGTAACCCCCAAAGTAACCCATAGAATTAGCACCATAGGGAATGTCTCTCTCATTGATTGCCTAATGGTTACTACATTTTTGAATGATTCTGATGTCACACAAAAAAATAAAAAATGGAAGCCCCACAGAAAACCCACAGGCCTGAGGCAAGGGGGTGTTCCCTGTTCTGCAAAGTTTGAACACACCCTTCAACTGGGCCAAAATCTAGACATTGTGCTCAGAGTCAGGTCCTGATTTCTCCTTGAAGTACAGTGTAAAAACAGGGTCATCGTGCTTAATTTCAAGAATAAAAATTCCAAATCTGCTATTAAAAAGCTGGAAATGGTGTAATATATCATTCACAATCATTATAACTGAGCGTTATCAAGTTGTCAGCAATGGCTTTGTCAGTCTCTAAATTGTGGGTTCTCCATTTCTTCTGCCACTCATCATTACCCTTTGCCACCTTATTTGTTCTAGCCAATTTAATTCATTGATGTTGGTTGCAAAGGCGATAAAGCTCCCTGTGATTCTTGGCAAGCATGAGTCAGTCTTATGCATGTTAAGTAGGACTGCAGTCAGTCTGATAGTTGAGGTGTAAGTTAAAGCATCCTTTTGATGCTGGTTAGTCCTGGATAAGAGAGGAAGGGAGGATGCCACAAAAATTATTAAAGAAGCCTGAAGTCTGAGATCCTTTCTCGCCAAAATGCATTTGGCATATTGATGACACTGCTGTTTTGTGCTCAAGGACAGTGGAAACTCAAAATGTCTTCTGGAAAAAACCATGACAATAAGTGATGAGTTCATTTTGTTTCTATAAGATCCCACCAAATAAGAAAAGCATTTTAAAATTCCTTATTCCCTCAATTCACTTACTGTTTTTGAGATTGAAATCTCATGCAGCTGTCCAAAGGTTGCATTGTAAATCAGAAAACAAGAGAAAACCCATTTTTAGGTTTCAGTACATACCTGAATCCCCACAAGGGTCACCAAAGTATTAATCTTTCAAATGATGACCTGGACAAGAATCTTAGATGCATCTCAAGCAGTGCTTAATTTTTGTTGTTGTTGTTGTTGTTGTTGTTTGTTTGTTGTTTTTTAGAAAGGAAAGGAAAGAAAAAAGTGTATTTCCTCAAGATTATCCTAGTTGTCCCATTTTTTTATTCTGGAAGCATGGGAGGTATTAAGAGGTACTGGTGAAACTGTCCTGCCACTCCAGATGCAACATATTTACTTTACCAGCCCTTCCTCATGGCCAGGTATTGGGAACTGGCACGCTGCTGCCGATCAGTCATTTGATACCACCGATCAGCCCCCATCCTGTCAGGGGACAAACTGAGGAAGAGACTAGTTCTTGGGTCTTTCAAGAGGTGGAGTCTTTTAAGGGTCTGGAGGAGGTGCTGAGAAGCTGTGTCCTAGCATGAAAAGGGATGCCAGGGCCGAATCCTGGCAAGCCCAGGCAAAAATGTATCCTTGATCTCTTGCAACTTATGACTGTAATGTTCAGCCCACTGAGTTTCACTCTGGACTTATGTATCAAATCACTTGGAGTAAACCGCCCTCCCCCCTTAACCAAATTGCTTGGTCCTGCCCCTATGATGACTCCAGCTATGTGAAGACTTTTTCTTTGGATACCCCACACTGTGAGCAACTGACAGCACATGCTGATGAACAGAAGGGGGAATAAGCTGCTTCATGAAATGGATGAATTCCTAAACTTATTCCCCATTCAGAGTTAAAGAGGAGTGGTGGAAGAATTGTGAATCTGGGCTATCAGCTATGCACGGTAGGCCTGAAGTGGCAGCATTGTTTGCCATTCTTCTTTGAGCTTCCATTTTTTCGGCTTGTCTGCTACTGGGTTGATGGCAATGAATTATGGCAATTGCTAATTTACGATACTTCATGGCAATTTACAGCAATTTTCAAAAATTTACAGTAGTTTATGGCAGTTGCAGAATTTATGGGAGTGTACGTAACTTTTATGACATTTACGATCGTTCACGGCAATTTATGGCAGTTTTAGCGACATTTATGACAATTTTTGGCAGTTGTCCCATGGTTTTCAGCACCTTTTCAGTATATCAATAGACTGTGTTTAGGCTCCCTCTTCACAACTCAGTCCTCAAATTGTTTGATCGCACAACAAGTCCCGTTCACCTGAATGGGGCTTGCCCTGGTAGAGCACTTTGAGGATTAAGTTGTTAATGGGGAGCCTTCTTTAGCAGAAGAAGAGATCTGCATTTATTCTTTCCCCTCTAATTTAAGCCCAAATTGCCCCATGCTAGTAGAATTTTCTGAGAAGGAAATAAAAATACACTAAGCAGTGCGTGTGTGCTGGCTGGCTGCTGTGCCTGCAGCCAATGGCATGTATAATATGAGCAAGTTACTTTTCTGATATCTCATACAATTGAATAACAAAGCAATTTACCAGGTATGGTTCCAAATGTCCTGTTTGTGTGTGTGCCCATTGTAATGTGGGTTTCTTACGTTAGACAGGGTAGCTCTGTCATGCAAGGGGCTGAATGAGCGAGCCCTCAGCAGAAGTCAAATAGAAAGAGAAGGAATAAAGGGAGAGCTACCTGAATAAAGCAGAAAGGACAGCCACTAAAACCAATCAAAAACAGGGCTCTCATCTGATCCACCAATCACAAAACAGTATACACAGCACATTTCGACAGATCACAGCAATTTATGACAGTTTACGACAATTCACGTAATTTTACAAAGTTATACGGAAGTTCCTGAAGGCTTACAACAGTACATGGAAGTCCACGAGAGTCTCTGAAACTTTCAAAAAGGAGAACAGTGATATGCTTGAGCAGAAAGTGGCAGAAAATATCGATAGATGCTGCTGCTTCAGTGGGGTTTGCCGTGTTCATGAAGGCGGTGTCAGATTGGACATGTCCGACAAAAAGAGATGCTGCTGCCGCTTGCTGTTTCACCCCTAAATTGCACGTCCCTTTATTTAGTGCAGAATGTCAAGTTACAGTCTTATCCTACTGAAATCTGAATAGACCTTGAGAAAGCAAAGCAAAGCTCAGAGGAGCGAGAATCCAGATGTGTCTAAATCCACTGCCGGTTGCTCCATGGGTGGGTGTGGGTGGAGATGGGTGTTGGCCGGGAGCAAACACTCACCAACACCCACTGAAAGTGGCATTTACACAGACGCCCCCACCCATCTCCACCCAGGGAAATGCTCCCCACCCACTGGCCAACACCCATCTCCACCCAGAGGAACTGGGTGGAGGCATCATGTGTGCACAGGGCCCATGGTGATTGACTGCAGTGGTGTCCTGCAACATGTATAATAAAATGTAACACCCATTTTATGTGTGTTCAAGCGTCTGTGTAAAAAGGGCCTTTATTTCATAAGGTACAGTCCTCCACAATATTGATAAACATGGCTTAATGAGGAAGCATTAACAAGGATTTAGTAAAGGGAAGTCATGCCTCACTAATCTATTGGAATTTTTGAGGGTGTGAATAAGCATGTGGAAAAGGGGAAGCCAGTTGATATTGTTTATATGGATTTTCAGAAAGTGTTTGATAAGGTCCCTCATGATAGACTCTTGAGGAAATTAAAAAGTCATGGGATAGGAGCAGTATCCTATTGTGGACTAGTAACTGGTTAAAGAATAGGAAATAAAGAATAGAAAAACTGGACAGTTTTCATAATAGAGAGAAGTAAATATTGGAGTGCCCTGAGGATCTGTACTGGGACTGGTGTTGTTTAATGTATTCACTAATGATCTGGAAAGGGGAATAAGGAGTGATGTACAAATCTGTCCTGCAGCCTTCCAAACCCTCTGGTGAGAACCACACCCTTCACACATGGTTAGTATGAAAGAAGAGCCTGGCCTAAGCTCCTGTCTCTTCAAACAAACACTCTGCCAAAGTCACTGACCTCCTTGGCTTCTACCTCTTCCAACCACCTCCCTTCTCTGAGCATTGCTCAGGCTTTTAAGCATTGGGCTGGCTCAGCCACGTCCAAGCTTAGGTGTGAGGTGTCAGCTGCTGTCCTGCTCTTCCCATAGCACATGAGCCTCAGATAGCAGTGGCAATCCTGCAGGTGCTAAATCCCTTTAAGGACCAGCAAACCTGCCAGTACGCTGCCCTATTACAGCCACCTTATTGCCAGGGAAGGGTGATATCCTGATTGTTAAAAGCCCATCAGAATACACATATATGAGGAGGGTGGTGCCCAACTTTTACATAACTGACCATTGATTAGTTAAATTTTCACCCCTGGTTATGGCGATATATAACATATAGGCAAATAATAGCCACCACATGAGAAATGTACTGAGTAATTTGCCAAGAAGTGAACCACTATGATTTAGGGATGAATTTGATTTTTTTCCTAGTTTCTGTATTAAGTGGAAGTGAGTTTTGTTCGCTCCAACCAGAAATCAGAATGAATGCTTTTTAATCCAATATTCTGATCAGAATGTAAAAAAATCCTGGCCATTTGTGCATATACAAAATGGTAGCCACCATTCTGCACATGCGCAAAACTATTCAATTGGCATTTCAGTCAGATCGAAATTCTGACGGCCATTCTGATTTCATGGAACTTTTCTACCAAATTGGAATCAGGGGCATAGCTACCATGGTGCAAGGGGACTCAATTGAGCTTGGTTGCAGGGCACTCCCACCCCATTATTTTTGGAGGCCCTAGGCAGTAGTCGACATTGGGGGAGCAGACGGTGCTTGGTCCTTGATCCAATGCCTGGTGTGCAAAGGTTTGCTCCATTGCAGTGTAGTATGCACACATAGGGAGACTGAAAGCAGAAACACAGCACAAGGGCTGCCCTACAGCGCAGGAAGAACTTGCAGCCTGCAGTTGGAGTTAGGAGAGGCTGAGGTGGCCAACGGTTCAGAGAAGTTTGAAACGCTTAGGCTGGAGCCACAGGGGTGATTGTGGAGGAGCAGATCAGCGAAGGTGCACTGCCCTGTGAGTGTTCCCTGGTATGGGGCTGGGTGGGTGCAGGGTGCCTGGAGGGTGTGGGATCTGTGTAGAGGCAGAGGCAGGGAGGCTGGGTGGAGGTGGGGTGGGGGGGTCATTTCTCCCAGCGCAGCTCACTCTACTCAGGCTGGTGGTTTCACTCCTCCTTCCCCCAGCTTACCCTGCCACCTAGCTGCATTTAAATAAAATAAATAATAATAATAATTGTATTTTTTTATATAGTGCCCCCATGCCATGGCACTCAGAGCGCTTCACACAAAACAATTTAACAAAACTTTGAATTCTCAGAACAATCCTATTTGGTAGGTTACACTGAAAGAATATTGTGACTTGACCAAGGTCACCCAGTGAGCTTCTGGCTAAGGCAAGACTTGAACTGGGGCCTCCCCCTACCTCCTGGTCAAGGAGCTACAAAGCCCAGGTCAGCCCTTACCTGCCTGCCCCGCACAGCCCGCAGACCCCCCACCATCCCCTGCCCAGCTGAGATGTGTTGGGGGGGGGCGATGCTATTTCCATGCCAGTGCCTTGCCTAGCTGTCATCACTCTGTGTGTGTGTGTGTGCGTGTGTGTGTTAACCCTTTCCGCCAAAGGCAGGTGGTGCAGCTGCACCCCTACAAGCTGTGGGCCCCATACTCCCTGGAGCAGCTGTGTCCCCATCTGCTAGGAGGGGAGCATTCCATTTTTAGGCCCCTTTTGAACCTACTTATACCCCTGCATAGAGGGACCCATAATTGTAGCCTGAGCCCGGGTCCTTCACAGCCTTGCTACACCCCTGAATAGAATGGCTGTTTCGAACCAGCCCTACTGTGACTGAATGCAAACCAAACCAAAATCTGCACTACCAAAC
>QEPC01008922.1:1055211-1069994 GCA_003113815.1 Sphenodon punctatus
AAAGGGAAGTCATGCCTCACTAATCTATTGGAATTTTTGAGGGTGTGAATAAGCATGTGGAAAAGGGGAAGCCAGTTGATATTGTTTATATGGATTTTCAGAAAGTGTTTGATAAGGTCCCTCATGATAGACTCTTGAGGAAATTAAAAAGTCATGGGATAGGAGCAGTATCCTATTGTGGACTAGTAACTGGTTAAAGAATAGGAAATAAAGAATAGAAAAACTGGACAGTTTTCATAATAGAGAGAAGTAAATATTGGAGTGCCCTGAGGATCTGTACTGGGACTGGTGTTGTTTAATGTATTCACTAATGATCTGGAAAGGGGAATAAGGAGTGATGTACAAATCTGTCCTGCAGCCTTCCAAACCCTCTGGTGAGAACCACACCCTTCACACATGGTTAGTATGGAAGAAGAGCCTGGCCTAAGCTCCTGTCTCTTCAAACAAACACTCTGCCAAAGTCACTGACCTCCTTGGCTTCTACCTCTTCCAACCACCTCCCTTCTCTGAGCATTGCTCAGGCTTTTAAGCATTGGGCTGGCTCAGCCACGTCCAAGCTTAGGTGTGAGGTGTCAGCTGCTGTCCTGCTCTTCCCATAGCACATGAGCCTCAGATAGCAGTGGCAATCCTGCAGGTGCTAAATCCCTTTAAGGACCAGCAAACCTGCCAGTACGCTGCCCTATTACAGCCACCTTATTGCCAGGGAAGGGTGATATCCTGATTGTTAAAAGCCCATCAGAATACACATATATGAGGAAGGTGGTGCCCAACTTTTACATAACTGACCATTGATTAGTTAAATTTTCACCCCTGGTTATGGCGATATATAACATATAGGCAAATAATAGCCACCACATGAGAAATGTACTGAGTAATTTGCCAAGAAGTGAACCACTATGATTTAGGGATGAATTTGATTTTTTTCCTAGTTTCTGTATCAAGTGGAAGTGAGTTTTGTTCGCTCCAACCAGAAATCAGAATGAATGCTTTTTAATCCAATATTCTGATCAGAACGGAAAAAAAACCTGGCCATTTGTGCATATACAAAATGGTAGCCACCATTCTGCACATGCGCAAAACTATTCAATTGGCATTTCAGTCAGATCGAAATTCTGACGGCCATTCTGATTTCATGGAACTTTTCTACCAAATTGGAATCAGGGGCATAGCTACCATGGTGCAAGGGGACTCAATTGAGCTTGGTTGCAGGGCACTCCCACCCCATTATTTTTGGAGGCCCTAGGCAGTAGTCGACATTGGGGGAGAAGACGGTGCGTGGTCCTTGATCCAATGCCTGGTGTGCAAAGGTTTGCTCCATTGCAGTGTAGTATGCACATATAGGGAGACTGAAAGCAGAAACACAGCACAAGGGCTGCCCTACAGCGCAGGAAGAACTTGCAGCCTGCAGTTGGAGTTAGGAGAGGCTGAGGTGGCCAATGGTTCAGAGAAGTTTGAAATACTTAGGCTGGAGCCACAGGGGTGATTGTGGAGGAGCAGATCAGCGAAGGTGCACTGCCCTGTGAGTGTTCCCTGGTATGGGGCTGGGTGGGTGCAGGGTGCCTGGAGGGTGTGGGATCTGTGTAGAGGCAGAGGCAGGGAGGCTGGGTGGAGGTGGGGTGGGGGGGTCATTTCTCCCAGCGCAGCTCACTCTACTCAGGCTGGTGGTTTCACTCCTCCTTCCCCCAGCTTACCCTGCCACCTAGCTGCATTTAAATAAAATAAATAATAATAATAATTGTATTTTTTTATATAGTGCCCCCCTGCCATGGCACTCAGAGCGCTTCACACAGAACAATTTAACAAAACTTTGAATTCTCACAACAACCCTATTTGGTAGGTTACACTGAAAGAATATTGTGACTTGACCAAGGTCACCCAGTGAGCTTCTGGCTAAGGCAAGACTTGAACTGGGGCCTCCCCCTACCTCCTGGTCAAGGAGCTACAAAGCCCAGGTCAGCCCTTACCTGCCTGCCCCGCACAGCCCGCAGACTCCCCACCATCCCCTGCCCAGCTGAGATGTGTTGGGGGGGGCGATGCTAGTTCCATGCCAGTGCCTTGCCCAGCTGTCATCACTCTGTGTGTGTGTGTGTGCGTGTGCGTGTGTGTGTGTTAACCCTTTCTGCCAAAGGCAGGTGGTGCAGCTGCACCCCTACAAGCTGTGGGCCCCATACTCCCTGGAGCAGCTGTGTCCCCATCTGCTAGGAGGGGAGCATTCCATTTTTAGGCCCCTTTTGAACCTACTTATACCCCTGCATAGAGGGACCCATAATTGTAGCCTGAGCCCGGGCCCTTCACAGCCTTGCTACACCCCTGAATAGAATGGCTGTTTCGAACCAGCCCTACTGTGACTGAATGCAAACCAAACCAAAATCTGCACTACCAAACACAGAGTGTGCCTTGTGGTCATTGTTGTGAAGTCCAGTCAAGAATTAGGGTCTTTGCAGTGAACCCTATACAAACACAGCAAAGATACAAAAGACAGAGACATATTTATAACATTTATTGATGTGTCAGACAAGATGTAACAGACAGGGAGGTGAGGGGTGGAGGACAGTGCCTTGAGTCCTAATTGTCCAGACAGAATTAGAATTCCTCATGGTATGGAGCAAGCATTCTATTTTGTACTGTCCTGAGCATCAACGTTAAACAAAAAATAATTACTAGTATATAGGTCATTTCAGAACTTAATGACTCACACACAAAGCTTTGAAACTAAAGAGTAGCACCCGAGGAGGCCATCATTATATTCCAGTCTTCCAGTGAGTAATCAGAGAACGGTTTCTCTGAGGTACTGGAATATTTCTAAACGCTCCAGGGAGATAATATTGGTATGAGTCAGTTAACACACGAGTCATTTATACAATATTATTTCATTTGGCTTCCACTCACTTCATTACTGTAATATAGCAGGCAAATGAAGATTTCAGTCACCTATCAAACTTTCTGCAAAAGATCTATCACTTACTCTACATAGATATCCATATTAACCTTGTAAGGGTAAATAACTGCAGCTTGTGGTCTCAGCCTCTCCTCCTGAATAATACATCAAAAACTCAATTTCTTTTAAATTTGGCAGCCCACTTGGACCATATAAAATATATATTAGAAATCTCAAATGCAATCTATTAACAAAACTCTTTTTTTAAATGTACTTTGAATGAATTTTAAAAATGTTGATTAAACAAATCAAGAGAGGAAATATGCATTTTTTTTTAAGTCTAGGGAAAAAAAACCTTATTCTTGACTTCTTGACTTGCAATTTTTAACGGGTTTCCTATGGAAAGAAGGCTTATGTGGTCTTGGGTGTTACATTCCCTTTCACTTAAAAACTTTTTTTCCTATTGGATAATTTTTGGTAAATTTGATAAAGGAAAGAAGTCCTAATGGTAAGTAGGACCCCACATTTTCATAAAGATAGGCACATTTGGAAGGGATATATGGTTGGAAAACCCCATTGACTTATTTTGAACATTATCCTCCAAACTAGGAAACCCGTCTTCATCAGTTTGAATGCTCAGAACTACTCGTATATGTATGTTGTACCAAATACTTTCTTAAAAGATCAGTTGGGTTGGAGTTGGCAGCTTTTGGTCAGCTCAAAGATGCTGTGCTAAAGCCATATGCATGTTTCAATACAATTGAAAGACCCACATTACAAAACCTGAACAATATACCTGAATACATATTTCAAAGATACACAATTCCGATGAGCAGATTTTCTCACACTTCTGTTCTTACATGCAGTGATGAGGGCATAAAAGGTAACATATGCTGCTCAAATATTTTTCCACCCAAAAGACCTGCTGAGCATTTTTCACAACCTTTGAGAGCTAGATACAAAAATATCCCACCGCTTACTGTCAAGCACATCACATGAGCATATAAAATGTGATTCTGTAAAGGTCAGGCATGTGGCCACAAGACTTTAATCAATCAATCACCAATCATCATCATTATTTTATTTTTATAGTGCCCCCTGTCAAATGGTGCTCAAAGTGCTTCACAACATAAAATGAATATAATAAAACAGTATAAAATCCATTTATAATACATTAAGCCATGGCTGCAGTGCTGTATTTAATATATAGGGAAAGACTAGGATTCTTCCATTTAGTGAAAATAAACAGCTATATACAACCCCAAAGTCCATATGTTGGTTAAGAGACAGCATTAGGGATGTGCGAACAGAATAGAGTTCGGAAATTCGGTTCGGTTCAAAAGTTCGGTTTGGTCGACCGAACTATTCGAGTTCGGTCTGAACTCCGAACTTCCGAACCGCGTTCGCACATCCCTAGACAGCATGTGAAAGAACCACTGGAATTGTAGGTAGCAAGGTAAAGCTATAAAATCAGAATTGCTCTCTCCCCCCTGCTTACCAACAAAACGGTTTTGCTTTGTGTGAGACTTTTTTTTCCACTCATGCAGCCCCACTTAAAAAGTTTCTCTATAAATTCAAAAGTCCATGTCTGCCTTTTGCTTTTCAGCACTCTGCCGTCAGCATACATGTTTCAGAAGCTGGATACTTCTGATCCTCTGAGCATCATAAACCAAGCTAGCAGAGCAAGGGAGTTTCAGTCAGAGCAGAGGTTTCCATCTTCTTGTTTAGTCTTGTATGCTATGCTATCTTCTCTTTAAGATGGCTATTCAGATATTACTCCATTTCACTCAGAAGCAGAGCTCAGTTGGATTCATATCTGCTTCCCACCAAAAACTCAGACTAAGGCCTTTTTTAAACGAGACACACCCGCTCATGCCCACGCAGGAGTCATGAGTAGATGCATCCCATTTGAAAGTGACAGTGGGTGGGTGGGTGGGCGTGTGTGCACGCTCCTGCGAAACATCCACCTCCACACATCGCCCCCACACAGTGCAACTGGCGAAAATGAAGGGTGTTTTTAGACACACACCTCTCCACCCATTATTCACCCATCACCCACCCGCCATTAGCATCCTATGCAGCCCTGTAACATGACAAGTATCTCCCCACCCACTCCCCACCAATCTCCCATCCATCATACATGCTGCAGGGCTGTATAGGGCACAAATGCAGCCCTGCAACATGAATAATGGATGGGTAATCTCAGTGGATAATGGGTGGGGAGGCGCTTGTCTAAAAACACCGTTAGGCCCTTTTAAAATGGACAGCCCCCACAAAGGCAGTCTGTGGTTGCACTGCTGTGGGGCAGTGCAGGGTGGTGGTGGGTGTAGACGAGCACCCCCCATTCCCATGCATGGAGCAACCTTTGGGTGGTTTTAGACAAGCAATTACCCACCCATCACTCACCCACCGTTGGTGTCCTATACAGCCCTGCAACATGCATGATGAGTGGGTAATGGATGGAGATCCATTACCCACTCATCATGCATGTTGCAGGGCTGTATAGGACACCAACGGTGGGTGAGTGATGGGTGGGTAATTGCTGGGGAGACACTTGTCTAAAAACACGCCTAGATTTGAGCCAGTTTCTTTGTCAATACATCATGGTGATTAAAGCTGCATGTACTTATGCATTTGTTTTTAAAGTATTTTTAAAATATCAGTTTGAGAGCACATCCATCCCAACTGACAGGACAGAAGTACCAGGGATTGTTGCTCACTGGGAGGGAGTGGAAAGAGGAATTTCAGTCAGGCCACACCCTTTCTCAGCAAACCTTGAACCACATGCAGCTTGTAGCATGTGCGACATGTGCTTAGAGAGCCTGCTTGGGCCCCAAGCCTTAATTATCTAAAGTCACCGGTGGGGAAACTTGGGGTGAACTTGCACTTAACTCTGCTAAACTCCAATGTCCACGGGGCCCCAGAAGCTGTATAAATGGCACCAGATGATCCCCTGATCGCTGTTGTGTGAGAGTGAGAGACTCTGAGTTCTGGCCCCTCTTTAAACTTGGATCTGACAAATAGATCAGATCTAAATGACAGATCAGAGTTTCAAGTGGGCTTGAAATTGGAGTGCCTCACTGACACACAACAGTGATCAGAGAGATCATCTGGGGATGCTTATACAACTTCTGGGGCACCATGGACATCGGAGTTTAGCAGAGTTACATGAGAGCTCACCCTTATTAAAGTATTGAAGACTGACTAGGGATGTGCGAAGACGGTTCAGATGTTGGGAGTTTGGGCCAAACTCAGCCTGTTCGGATGACCAAACCAAACGTCCAAACCGAACGTTCAAATGGCTAAATAGTTCAGAAAAGTTCTGATGAGCTCGGATGAGTTCGGGGTCAGGAAGAACGTGACTTTGGGCAGGAAAAACATGTCTGGAAGGGGGGGCAGCTGAGGAGCAGACTTCCTGACAGCAGGGGTGGAGACCAGGGGTGGTTTCAGGGCCAAATGATACCGATACTGGGGGGGAAAACATCAATTTCAGTATCGGTATTGATAGCGCTATTTTTGGCTGTTCGACCGAACCGAACTCCACCGAACCAAATAACCGAACCCTAACTCGGGTTTCGAACCAAATGACCGAACGTCTGAACATCCGAACCGCATTCTGTTCGCACATCCCTAAGACTGACTGAGGGAAGGATGTATAGATCAGGTATTATTATTATTATTATTATTATTAATAACAANTTACAATCTGAGAGACAGGAGCTGGGGGAGAGACTTAGGAAGGGGAACAGAGGGAGAGACAAGGGGTCTAACATTCATGAAGATGCGAGGTCTCAAGTGCATGTACTTGGCTTGGTTATGATGAGAATGACAGCAGACAGGTCCATGTTGCAATGATAAGGGTAAACAGACAGTAGGTATAGGAATAGTGGCTCAGCAGGATAAAGAGTCAGACAGAGCAGAGCAAAAGAGGTGAGTTTTAAGGAGAGATTTGAAGGTAGGGTGCAAGGCGGATGTGGACATGGAGGGAGTTCCAGGCATGGGGGGCAGCAAGTGAGAAGGGACGTAGGGTGCAAGGCGGATGTGGACAGGGAGGGAGTTCCAGGCATGGGGAGCAGCAAGTGAGAAGGGACGAAGGCGCTTAGGGGAGCAGGGAAGGGTGAGAGAAGGGACAGAGGAGGAGCAAAGTGCATGGGCTGGAGTATGGTAACATGGAAACCCTGGGCAGATAAAGCTGAGTTGGGAACCTTGCTTGAGAGTCCACCAGGGAAACACACAGAGAGAATTCCTATGATAGGGCTTTGTTCAGTGATATCAGAACTTGGAGTAGCCTAGCCAACCAAGAGTGCTGGGAGGAGGGGGTCACTGTGAAAGCCATGTTGGGGGAGGCTGGCTGAGCTTCTGGTTCTTCAGAGCATTTTGCAGAACTTTTACAAATCATTTAAATCACCTGTCTCTGTATAATGGTACTAAATCTCTTTGAAGTGACCTCCATTTGTTAGAGAAGTGACTGGTAGGCATAAGAGAGAAGGTACTTACATACATGAGGGCCCCACCATCATTCCACCCGGGGGTGAAGAGGGATATCCACATCCGGGGCAGCTCCAGAATCAGGAACTGACATCCATGCAGCCTGCCTGGAGGGGGAAAGGGATAGGGAATGCCACACAGCTGGCCAGCTTCACCCCTGTGGCACAGCTTGTGCTCCACCCCCCCACCATTACAGGCAGCCATGGCTGGTTGCCATGGTGCCCCACAATGCTGGACCTGGATGGGGCCAGAAACAGACATCCCTGCCTGATTCCACCCACTCTGGCCCAGCTGGGCTGCTGCTGGGCCCCGACTGTGAGCCTGCTTTGTTCCAGGCCCATGTCTGGCCCGGCCACTACCTCCACTGAGGTTTCTACCAGGTTCACATCTGGTGATCCCAGAACAACCATACCTCCATGATGCTGTCCCAGCTGGGACAAAGTGGGCCCTGCTGGGCCAGCATCACATTTGTAAACACCCAGAGAGAGACAATGGGTCTTTTCAGACAAGACACTCTCTACCATGCTACGTGCCTCCCACCCACTATACATGTTACAGAGCTGCAGTGTTGCCCTATGGGTGCCTTGCAACATGTATAGTGGGTTGGAGGTGGGTGGGGAGTGTCTTGTCTGAAAACATCCAATGGGTGTTAACTAATGGGATGCTGGCTCAGCAGCGGCCCAATCTAGCACAGGGAGGAAAAGCTCCACAGACATGATCTGGACCAGGTCAGGTCATCAAGCAAATGTGCCAGCAGCTGGGCCACCGGGGAGGGCAGGGAGATGAAAGAATGTGCACCTGCCCAGTCCTGCCCCCTCGCTGTGCCCTGTCCCCGCCCCCCACCATGATGGGCAGCCATGTTGGCCTCTGACTGGTGATGTCTGCACAAACGTGGAAGTGGGGTCTGGGCCAAAGTGTGACAGAGCAAGCCAAGGCGACCTGCCATCATATTTGTTATCACCCACTGAATGTGGCAGGCAGTGGGTGAGCAGGAGCACAGAAGTCTTTTTTCTTCTCTTCCAGTGCTCCTCTGTTTCCCCCCTGTGGGAGTTAGATTGCACTACATTCCCCCAATCCCCAACAAAGCCATGCAAGTCTATACCCATTGAAATGAATGGAAAATGAAATTTTAAACATAAATGAAATAAAAATGAAACAAAAAATGAAACAGAAAAAATTCGAACATAAACTAAATGAAAATGAAAACAAAATTGTTCTCTCCTGCAAAGCCCTAATACAGTTACAGCTATCAGCTGCACAGTAAATCCCTAGTGACAACCTCTCACTTCATTCGTTTTTTCTGCTGCCTCTCTATACATCTTCTTTTCCCAGCAAAATAAAAATGAAAAAGGGAGTGAAAAATAGGAAGTAAATATGTTCTTGTTTTATTTCCAACTCATCTATTTCATTTATTTTTCCATTGAGATTTTTTCTTATCAAAGTGAAAATTCTCCCCTCCCCACCCCACCCCAAAGAAAACCCCACCCTCCTTTCAAAAGTTTTCACTGGGAAAATGGAATAGTTGATGATATTTTTGAATAAAATAAAAATACTTTTTGCTCTTTCAAAACTTTCCATGAAACGATTTCTTGTTTTTTTTCCAATCATCTCTTTAAAAAAGAAAAAATCTCGCCTTCTCTTAAGAAATTGTCTACAAGCAGCCAGCCAGAGAGCTACCTGAATTATAATGACAATTTCCACAGTACATATTTAAAATCCTGTTTCTAAGATTCTCAGGGCTCTTTATAGAACACAACAGTATTCTGATCTCATCATGTGCAGTTCAATCACAACCAACTGGCAAAATGTGTCTTATGGAAACGTTATGCCAGCCAGTTCCAAATTGGAAATGGAGCAAAAATTGCTTCTTGGCTATAACAAGTGGAGGGAAAGATGCTTTGAAGTTAGAGTAAGCCTTAACATAAGGGAATATTAGCCTCATAGCAAATTGGATTAAAATAATTTATATTAAATCATTGCCTGCCTAGATTTATTAATTACAGAATGATTGTTCAAGAAAAATGTAGTAGGAAAGAGATGAGTAAATTGAAAGTTAGATATTGTCTACTTCATAGGAGGATATTGCTCAGAATTACAAGTAAGTTTCATATACAATATGCTAGTAACTCTGCCCAAGTTAGTTCTGGAATGGATCTGTTGCAAAAGCAATTACTGCAGAACCTAAACTGCCCTAAAGCATGAGCTTTCTCTTGTGAATCCAGCTTCCTGACAACTTTCCTGGCAATAAGCCTGGCATTGGGGAATCCTGACTTTCTTTGGTTTCCTCAGGCCAGAATTCTGGGTTTGGAATTTGATAGCCTTTTACTTCTAATTTCAAGTTACCTGTGGTTTGACATCTAATAATTTTGGATCAATATTGGTTGAAGTAAAGTATTTACTGAATCAGAGGTAGTTACAATATCCCAATTTCCTTCTGCCGGTAATTATGCATTGAAGACATTTCTAGATATCCATATCATTGGCCATTTTTACACGGACTGGGGTAGGCGTTTTGCTGTGGTGGGTGTTGGTGTGTGTGTGTGTGTCCCTTTACATGGACACCCCCCCACCTACACCCACCTCCAGCGGTTTTCCAGAGGGCTCCATGAGTGGAGGTAGGTGTGCGATGGGTGGAGGTGGGTGTTGTGTGGGAGTCCACACGCACCCCCCACACACACATCCCACTTGGTGTTCACATGGGTGAATACTGAGCATACAACCATCCCCACCCACCCACATGTCAGTGAGCTCGCTCTAACAGATAGAGCCTTTCTTGTCCTTAAAGTAAAAAAAAAGTTTACAAACATCCCCACCCACCCACCCACCGCTGGCCATTTACATGGATCCCCCCCCACACACATACACACACGAACACCGAGAAGGGGGGAGGGGTGTCTATGTAAAAATGGCCATTGTCTAACCCTCTTTCTGGGGTCCTTTATAAATTCTTTTCTTGGAAGTTATGAGCACCAAAATGAGAGCAAGGAGATCTTTGTACTTGCTCTTTATCTCTGTTCATGAACTCGAGATCTCATAAATATTAGCAAGGTATGAAGGCAGCTTTTAATTTTCAAGATACTATCTTATCTCTAGCAAATATATTAATGGGTTGGGAAGGTGGGGACAGCAGACCGCATATTCTTATTCATTTTGTTAAATCAGGAGAAATATTATTTTTTCCAGTATCCCTTGGAGTGTAGTATTTTCCCAAATGACTCTAATTAGTTCCAATGTTAGTATATGTGCTGCCAAAGCTAGAACAAAGGACTCTAATTAGGAGCATATGGAGGGGAATGAGGGGGAGAGAAATTTATTTATTTGTTTATTTATTTTAATTTATACTTCACCCTTCCCCTAAGGCTTAGGGTGGCTTGCAAAATTAGAATTTATGAAATACATTAAAAATACATAAAATATAAAAATCCACTAAAACATCACCCCCCACCCCAAGAATTTCCTCCCAACCCCTATTCCTCGCCTGCCAAAAACACTTTGCCAAAAAGAAAGTTCTGACCTACTTCCAGAAGATACTCAGGCCTGGGCTTAAACAAACCTCCAGGGGAAGTTCACTGGGACAGCAATCGAGAACGCCTGCATTGTACTTTCACCATCATGGCTGGAACCCAAATGGGGAGGGACCTGGGAGATGAATCCTTCTTTCTTAACCATGCTCTCCAACTCCAGAGAGTATACATTCCTTGTCCCCCACCCCTTATCATCCTTCCCTGTACCAGCAGCCTCATAGTGCTGTCTCCTGATTACAAATATCCCCCGTGTCCCTTCCTCTGAAGTGCATCCCACGCCATTCAGGGATCAAATAGAACCTGGAGGGATAGATGAGGAGACTCAGGGAACATTTGCTTCATGAAAGGTCTGGTGGAATGTCCAAGGATAAGGGGTTAGGGATGGGCAGCTCCCCCTCTCTCCCTAATGTCTGTCCTGGTTGCATCCCTGTCCATGGCACAGCATCATTCCAAAGAGATCAAGTAAAAATTTGAGCCAACATGAATGTGGGTTACTAAAATCACTAAGGTTTCATTTCTACCAAAGAGTGTTTGTGCTTTAATAGATACTGTAGAATGAAATTTAAAGGGAAAAGTATCTGGCAAGCTGCAGATCAATAACCACAATTTTCTGCTATTCCCAGTTGGTCATTTCCCAGTAGAATGTGGAATATAGGGGGCATTAATCTCTTCTTCTTTTTACTTATTTATTTCATTTTTATTTCACTTCATTTTCAATTTATACTCCACCATCTCCTGCCAAAGGCAGCACAAGGCGGCTTACAACAATTGAAAACAAAATCCACATAATCAAAATACAACAACAACTTCAACAAGTCAATACTATCAAATAAATTCCATCAATTAACAAAATATATTTTAAAAATCAATACCATCCTTCCCCCACCCTGCTGCCACCAGGGGGAGCCCTCATTCAGGAGTAATTCCACAGTACTTAGCAAGACATGTTGGTTTAAAAAGTGTTGGCAGAGAAGACTCTGGTCCGTTGATGCACTTGTTCCCATTGGAATTTATGTCTTAATGGTATCTAATGAAATGTGATGAGAAATCATTAGACATTTAGACAAAGTGGTAGTGGAAAACCTATTAGAAACAATAACATTGTAATATTAGATAATTATTCTTTGAATAGTTATCTGTAGACTGTTGCATTATCAAGACAGCATGTCTGGTAATAAGAAAACAAGGCATTGTACCGTGTAATATGATTGAAATCTTCCATTCATGTTCCCTAGCTCTCTTTCTAAGTTTTTTAAAAATCAAAGTTAATAGTCCAAGTTATGTTGCTGCAATAACAACTATTAAACTATTGTTAATACTTCACATCTAAGGGTGTAAAAATTGAGACATTGCCCCATTTTCACCCCCATTAGCCCTGGATTAACCAGCTTGTCTGTCAGGTGGCCACCAGATGTTTACCCTGGGGCCACTACTCATGGTGTCATCCCAGGGAAGGCCAATGATACCGTGTGGGCAAAACCCATATCCCCCTCCCATGTGTTGGGGGGGTGAGACAGCAGAGTCACAGCAGGACAATGGAACTTTAATAAAGTTAGCACTGGCCTGTTACAGGTGCTTAGGGGGCTATAGGTGTTACCCAGCTGGAGAATAACACCCAATAAGGTAGCATCTGGGTTTCGACTTGGTTGAGGCCAGCCCAGGCAAGAAAGTGAGCCAATGCTCAGAAGGGAGGAGGCTTCTGGGGGAACATGAGTGGTGAAGTAAGCTCTGCATCAAAGGCTTAAGCTAAAGGAGTTTTCCTGAACTGCAAGGGGTTTGGTTGGAACTTAGGAGGAGAGCACCTAGCACAAAGATCCAGAGACCAGGGAAGAGTCTGTGAGAATCAAGGGCTAGAAATGGATACAGACTAGGTGTCTAATAAAGAGATTGTGGAAAGCTAGTTCCCTCTGAGAGGCCTAATCCTGGTCAGACTCATTACAGATAAGCCTGTTACCTGCCACAGTTTGGTGGAGAATACAGGCAGCCTCAACATTGGCCACCAAGCCAGCAGAGAAATGGGATTGACCAAGGGCAGGGCGAGTTGAACTGTGAATAGAGGATGTGACCAGAGACAAGCAAGTGGAAAGAGAGGATGAGCAACACCCTGTGATAAAGGTGAGCCCCAGGACCGGAAGACAAGGCAGACTACACCCAAGATAGATAGATAGAGAGAGAGACCAAGGTGGAGGTGGGAGAATTGCACCTCAATTGGAGATGTCCCATTTTCTTCTCGAACTGAGTGATTCCAGAACTGTGATGGAGTGGAGAAAGAATATGAGAAGAACACATGTCACTGAAAGAATGACAAAGGCAAACAGTGTGGGAACCGGGGTACCCATGAGACTAGTGTTCCATGGATATTTTATACATGAAAGAGAAAGGACTCAGGGATACCCAAGAACAGCAATGTACAGTGGTGGAGCCCAAGGAGTTAGGGGCCCAGAGTTTGTTGGTCCTGCGAGGGAACAGAATTAGTGGAGGACACTTGTCTTAAAGAATGGGGTATGGGTAAACCCAATTAGGGGAAGGTTGGGAAACTGCCCGAGGATGGCCAAGGAGCTAGAAGGTACCCCAAAATGAAACCTCAAATAGAGAGAAAAAAGTGTTGGGGTTGTAATAAAATAGGGCACCTGAGGAGGGTTTGCCATAACAAGCAAACCTCAAATGGCATAAACAGGCAGGGAAAAGGTGATGGTC
This sequence comes from Sphenodon punctatus, assembly GCA_003113815.1. Taxonomy (NCBI): domain Eukaryota; kingdom Metazoa; phylum Chordata; class Lepidosauria; order Sphenodontia; family Sphenodontidae; genus Sphenodon; species Sphenodon punctatus. Next base: position 1,068,799 of record QEPC01008922.1, read on the forward strand.
CTGTAAGGAGTAGAGCAATGTAAAAAGTAGGGATGAAACTCAATTCTCAGATTCTTGCTTTTCTCTGAGAGAATCATGACTCTTGACTTGTTCTTGAAAATTAGAACGAGCTGAGAAATTGCCTGGATTCTTGCAGAGAAGAGCAAGAATCTCTCCCTCAGCATTTGAAAAACCAAAAAGAGTTAGTACATCTGGAAAGGGTATTCTGAGATATAGAGGAAATGGCCAGGTCAGAGAATAGACTAGTAAAAGAGGTACAAGAGTTGAAAGAGACAAAAGGGAGGCTATTGGGACAACTGAAAGAAAAGGAGCACGAGATTAGTTGATTGAAAGTGGCCCAGAACATAGACTTAGAGGAAGCTGCAAGGAGGCAGGAAAGCCTAAATTCAACAGAATCAGAGGATGGTGGATAGTTCTGCTGCCTGACCACCTAGAGAGAAAGAGTGAGAAAATAGGAGTGAAGGAACCCCTATAAGTATATTATGGGTGTTAATAGAAGTGATTTTAAAGTGCCGCTGTCACAATGTGATCTGGACTGGGAAGCCGCTGGCACCACGGTCAGGATTGAATCTGGCCTTCTAACAAACATGGTGGAATCTGGGCTGCTATGGAGGTTGGGGAGCTGCACAAATGTGTGGAAAATTGGCCCCAGCCCCACCCCTGTGATGTGCGCAGCACACCACCCCCAGCATGACAGGCAGCCATGGCAGATGGCTAGGGCAGATCCGATCCAAAATGGGCCATGGCAGGCTATAACAAATAGTTATAGCCCTCTGTAGCCTGCTTTGGCCTGATTGGGCAGATGGTCGTCCGAGCTTGACCCTAGAGGTCTCCAGGACCACATCCCAGGCTAGTCACTACTATGCCCAGGAGAAATTCTGAGCAAGCATCTGGCAGGGCTCCAACAAATGTGACGGTAGCTGCAGGACAAAGCAGGCCACCATCATGTTTGTTAACCATATAAGCAAGAGGAGATGCACAAGGGAGAGGGGAACTCCATAAGTAGTAGGGGTGGGAATTCCGGATCTACCGGTATCCGATAATGCCGGTATCGGGCGTACCGGCATTACCGGATTCGACCCAGTAATCCGGACCCGGTACCGGATTTCGGTGTACCGGTTTTTTTACATTGCAGCCATTTTTAAATGGCTGCAATGTAAAAAAAATTAAATCCCCAGCAAAACAGTTTTTTTTTT